>OY992533.1:33725410-33822910 GCA_963921185.1 Dasysyrphus tricinctus
GTCGGCTGTCATTTTAAATAAACAAAATACATTTTTCAGGTAAGTTCAAATTTTAAATTATGTTTTCTTATACTAATAATTATTTGTTTTTTTTTTTAAACAGCCTATTGCACAATCAGTGCATAGGGCTTTAATTTGTACTAATTTATTTTGTAAGACTTTTGTTTGTTTATGAGTTTATCGGTCATATACACACAACCGACAAACAAACAAAAGTCTTACTTTATATATTAGTATAGATATGTACATACATATATATATGTTATGTACATACATACATACATATATGGCTGGCCATAGCAAAATCAAAACTTTGAGTAAGTGTCTCATCAGCATTTAAGGCAGCCTCCTAAATACGGCAAGAATGGATTTTTTTTAATCGAGCTATTTTCACTGCCCGGGCTTAAGATGAGCTCCTGTTTAATTTAAACCGCGTTTGTGAAGCATATAGTACCTATAGGAAAACCTAAAAACAAACAAAAACAAACTATCACTGAAACGATATAAAAATTGATTGATTATTTTTTCAAACTTTATTGATTTATTTAAATTTTTTTCTTTTTTTGTCTCATATGGTAAAAAATAGTATCCTTTTGACGCTTCCAGTGTCCCATCTATCTCTATATCAAAATTCCTGATAATTGATTCAGTGGTGAAAGCGTAACAAACAAACAAACAAACTCACTTTCACGTTTATAATATTAGTAGGATTCTTTTTCCGAAATTGCATATATCAAAAGTGATATAGGAAAATATCAAACCACTTTTCTAAGCCGTAGTTATTATATACATATTTTGATTGTATACATAAATTGCACGAAAAAAGGTTAGAACGGTGAAAAGTGAAAAATTGGTGGTTAGTTTTTTATAAATTATTACAACAAAAAAACTGGATTAGAGGCGATTTAAAAAGAGTTCAAACAATTCAAACTTAGTGCCTAACTTATTTACTATCTTTCCAGCTCTCTAGGAGATAAAATGATTAAAAGTGGACAGTATAAAGTCGTGTTTGCAGGCGAATGCTGACAAATGCTGCGTGAAATCAACAATCGGTACTCCAATTGTAAATTTAAGACTTTTTTTTATCGTGGTACTGAGACATTGTAAATAAAACGACACTTAACGGACTTACCGCGATAATTAGATGAAATCAAAACTATTTTTGATTATTTTCCCGACGTTTCGACCAGATTTCACTAGTCGTGGTCACGGGTTGACTGATGGCTTGTGGGTGGTTGTTGTTTTTACTCTCATTGTTCTGTTCTTGTTCGTAGATTGTACCGGTGCGTTTGTGCTTGCAGTTGAGATGGAATATGTTGTTGCAACTGCATAGATTGTTGTTGTTGTGAATTTATGTATTCTTGAGAGCAGGCAAAACTAATAGCATCAGCTGGCAGGTTGTTTTGATTTTTGTGTTTGTTGTTTTTATTAAGCTTTAATTTGTTTATCAGAGGATCCCATGCCGGAGAAAGATTAAAACTTTGATCTCGATTGAAGTTTGAGTGCATTTTTATTTCGATTGCCTCTCGTACCAATCTTGGGACATAAAAACTTTCCGTGGCAATTGATTTTGCTAGATCGAAGCGTATAAAGTGATCCTCATTATAAGCTAAATGCTCACAAATTGCCGATTTGGTTACTTCATTCTTTTGAATGGCTCTTATATGCTCCATTAGTCTTGTGGAAATTGCTCGTTTTGTCTCACCTATATAAAATGAGCCACAACTACACGGTACAGAATAAACTCCTGGATTTTGCAGAGGAATTTTATCTTTTGGAGATCTTAGAAGCTGGCGGATTTTTTCTGGTGGCTTGAATATTGATTTAATGCCATGCTTTGATAAAATTCTTCCAATGGCTTCAGAAACGCCTTTTCTATACGGAAGAAATGCTCTTTTTTCATTTTGTTGCGTTGTGTTTTCTGAAGCTATTCTTTCCTTTGGTTTCCAAGAACGTTGTTTGGAACTGTAACCATTTTTCAAAAGAGCTGCGTCAACATGTCTTAACTCTTCTTCTCGATGATCATTGTCACAAATCGCGTTTGCTCTATTAATAAGAGCTGACACCACGGAAGTGAAATTTGACGGGTGGTGATGAGAAGCGGCATGCAGATATCTGTCGGTGTGGGTGGGCTTCCTATATACCGTGTGTCCTAGGGTTCCATCTTGTTTTTTAATGATTTTTACACGTTGGCATTTTTAGATGTAAAAATCATTAAAAAACAAGATGGAACCCTAGGACACACGGTATATAGGAAGCCCACCCACACCGACAGATATCTGCATGCCGCTTCTCATCACCACCCGTCAAATTTCACTTCCCTGGTGTCAGCTCTTATTAATAGAGCAAACGCGATTTGTGACAATGATCATCGAGAAGAAGAGTTAAGACATGTTGACGCAGCTCTTTTGAAAAATGGTTACAGTTCCAAACAACGTTCTTGGAAACCAAAGGAAAGAATAGCTTCAGAAAACACAACGCAACAAAATGAAAAAAGAGCATTTCTTCCGTATAGAAAAGGCGTTTCTGAAGCCATTGGAAGAATTTTATCAAAGCATGGCATTAAATCAATATTCAAGCCACCAGAAAAAATCCGCCAGCTTCTAAGATCTCCAAAAGATAAAATTCCTCTGCAAAATCCAGGAGTTTATTCTGTACCGTGTAGTTGTGGCTCATTTTATATAGGTGAGACAAAACGAGCAATTTCCACAAGACTAATGGAGCATATAAGAGCCATTCAAAAGAATGAAGTAACCAAATCGGCAATTTGTGAGCATTTAGCTTATAATGAGGATCACTTTATACGCTTCGATCTAGCAAAATCAATTGCCACGGAAAGTTTTTATGTCCCAAGATTGGTACGAGAGGCAATCGAAATAAAAATGCACTCAAACTTCAATCGAGATCAAAGTTTTAATCTTTCTCCGGCATGGGATCCTCTGATAAACAAATTAAAGCTTAATAAAAACAACAAACACAAAAATCAAAACAACCTGCCAGCTGATGCTATTAGTTTTGCCTGCTCTCAAGAATACATAAATTCACAACAACAACAATCTATGCAGTTGCAACAACATATTCCATCTCAACTGCAAGCACAAACGCACCGGTACAATCTACGAACAAGAACAGAACAATGAGAGTAAAAACAACAACCACCCACAAGCCATCAGTCAACCCGTGACCACGACTAGTGAAATCTGGTCGAAACGTCGGGAAAATAATCAAAAATAGTTTTGATTTCATCTAATTATCGCGGTAAGTCCGTTAAGTGTCGTTTTATTTACAATCGGTACTCCACTCTACTAAAACTTCTATTTCCCATTCTTCAGTCATCTTCAGATTTGGAACACCCAGTTGATTTAATTTTTATGACTGTTATACCCGTAACACCACCAAAATCACGTCCTTCTAATTACCTCAAGAATGAAATAATCGAACATACTCAAACCGCTGTCTACAAAAAAATAGTAGAGACAAATTCAGTTCTTAGAGCCATTATTTTAAAAATTAAGAGTGAAGGAGACGATGTGCCAAGTAATATTATGGTGAGAATCTTGAATGGCCTTTTTTATTTTTATTTTTATTTCTTTACCACGTTTTTGTTTTTGTAAACAATACGGAGGCCAAAAAATCCTACTCTGACTTCTGCATTCGATATCAAGATGCATGAACCTACAAATTCACTTCTATGCTCATATTTTGGCTATGCTTTTACCCACAGAATTTTCTGCCAGCTCTTAGTCTATAATGTGAGCATGGTGCTGTATGCTTCATATGTACATATGTTGTATGTCCTTCAGTTTGGCGTTAATATACAAGTTCTGGGCACACACGAATATGCTTCATACATATATTATATGTACATACATATATATATGTTATGTACATACATACATACATATATGGCTGGCCATAGCAAAATCAAAACTTTGAGTAAGTGTCTCATCAGCATTTAAGGCAGCCTCCTAAATACGGCAAGAATGGATTTTTTTTAATCGAGCTATTTTCACTGCCCGGGCTTAAGATGAGCTCCTGTTTAATTTAAACCGCGTTTGTGAAGCATATAGTACCTATAGGAAAACCTAAAAACAAACAAAAACAAACTATCACTGAAACGATATAAAAATTGATTGATTATTTTTTCAAACTTTATTGATTTATTTAAATTTTTTTCTTTTTTTGTCTCATATGGTAAAAAATAGTATCCTTTTGACGCTTCCAGTGTCCCATCTATCTCTATATCAAAATTCCTGATAATTGATTCAGTGGTGAAAGCGTAACAAACAAACAAACAAACTCACTTTCACGTTTATAATATTAGTAGGATTCTTTTTCCGAAATTGCATATATCAAAAGTGATATAGGAAAATATCAAACCACTTTTCTAAGCCGTAGTTATTATATACATATTTTGATTGTATACATAAATTGCACGAAAAAAGGTTAGAACGGTGAAAAGTGAAAAATTGGTGGTTAGTTTTTTATAAATTATTACAACAAAAAAACTGGATTAGAGGCGATTTAAAAAGAGTTCAAACAATTCAAACTTAGTGCCTAACTTATTTACTATCTTTCCAGCTCTCTAGGAGATAAAATGATTAAAAGTGGACAGTATAAAGTCGTGTTTGCAGACGAATGCCGACAAATGCTGCGTGAAATCAACAATCGGTACTCCACTCTACTAAAACTTCTATTTCCCATTCTTCAGTCATCTTCAGATTTGGAACACCCAGTTGATTTAATTTTTATGACTGTTATACCCGTAACACCACCAAAATCACGTCCTTCTAATTACCTCAAGAATGAAATAATCGAACATACTCAAACCGCTGTCTACAAAAAAATAGTAGAGACAAATTCAGTTCTTAGAGCCATTATTTTAAAAATTAAGAGTGAAGGAGACGATGTGCCAAGTAATATTATGGTGAGAATCTTGAATGGCCTTTTTTATTTTTATTTTTATTTCTTTACCACGTTTTTGTTTTTGTAAAGGGAATCTTTGAATCTGCAAGAGGATCAACAGCATTCGAAAAAATGTATTTCGCCTGGCAAGCCTTACAGGCAGCTGTGGATGTTCTTTTAGATTCAAGCCTGAATAAAAATACAGATGATTCAGATGGTTTAAAACAGATATTAGAAAAAAAGGAAGGCCTTATCCGCAAGCATATGATGGGAAAACGTGTTAATTATGCTGCTCGTACAGTCATCACACCTGATCCCAATATAAATGTCGAAGAAATTGGCATTCCTGATATTTTTGCTCGAAAACTTTCATTTCCGGTGCCAGTTACTCCATGGAATGTGTCAGAACTTCGTAAACTGGTTATGAATGGACCAGGTGAATATCCTGGGTGAGATACTTCATATGATTTTTCCAAGTGTTTGTAATTTTATAATTAATTTGATTTATCTAGAGCTAACTATATAGAAAATGAGAATGGTTCAATCGTTTTGATCCCAGTTGACAGTCCAGGCAAACGTGAAAGTATGGCCAAGCTTCTTCTCAATGTTCCCAACATAGCTCCCAAAGTCGTTCATCGGCATGTTCTGAACGGTGATATGCTCTTGTTGAATCGACAGCCTTCTCTTCATAAACCTAGTATAATGGCACATAAAGCTCGTGTATTGCGTGGTGAAAAGACATTTCGGTTACACTATTCCAACTGTAAGGCATACAATGCCGATTTCGATGGTGATGAAATGAATGCTCACCTGCCACAGAATCAGGTAGCCAGGTCGGAAGCTTATCATTTAGGTTGGTTTATTTTTAAAAATTTTAGTTGATTCCTTCTTAAAGTACTCAACTCTATTTTGTTTTATAGCCAATGTTGCCAACAATTATCTCGTTCCTAAGGATGGAACTCCTTTGGGAGGATTGATTCAAGATCATGTTATCTCTGGTGTGAAGCTATCGATTAGAGGTCGGTTTTTCAACAAAGAGGACTATCAGCAACTGGTTTTCCAAGGCTTATCACATTTGCAGGGGAATATTAAACTTTTACCACCGACAATTTTGAAGCCAATGGTGTTGTGGTCTGGAAAACAGGTAGTTTTACTGAATAGCAATCAGATAAAAGACATCAATTACCCCCTCCCCCATTTTTTAAGGTCCTGTCGACGATACTTATCAATATCATACCTAAAGGCTATGACGCTATAAATTTGAAATCCTTTGCAAAAATCGATATTAAGGTAACTTGAGCCAACTTCTTTAGTAGAGCCAAGTCTATAATTTTGATTTTATTTTATTTTATTACTGTGCTTTCAGTGTTGGAACTTACCTGAAGTCCGAAAATTTGGAAGTGGTGGAACACCTTTATATTGTACTCAAATGTCAGAAACTATAGTTATTATACGTCACGGAGAATTGCTTACAGGAGTTCTTGACAAAAAACAATACGGAGCTACACAGTACAGTCTTGTTCACTCCATGTATGAGGTAAATTTAATTTTATTTGTATTATAAACTAGCTGACCCGGTGAACTTCGTACCACCTAGAATTTATTTGAGTGTAACTCTTCGTAAATGGAGCCAAAAGAACGTTTTGTCGCCTTTTAAATGCAGTTGTTGACAACCTGCCTATCCAATTTTGATCAAACTTCACGGAAACGCTCTAGGCGGCTACTTTTGAAGATTTTTTATTATTCAGTAGACCGTGCTCATTTTTAATCGCATTAGACTAAGAATGTTTTTTCAAAGTGTTCAACATTTTTGCATTAAATTAAATAGCCTGTCCTATGTCTATGTCTCAGTCCTAAGAATATCTAGCATTTATGTATATACATATACATATTAATGAAACTTGGTGGAAAGATAAACTTTTGAAATATTTTTTTGATTATGGATAGAAGATTACAAAATAACTTAGAAAGAAGAAAGCCAGAAAAAAAGAGTGAAGAAAAAGAGAAAAACATTTGTTTATCTATGAAATCCCGAATAAAAACACTACGAATGAGAATTTGATATGATTTTCGATAACATTATTTTCAGATGAACCATATTGAGGGTAGGGCATTAAATATTTGTGTTGTATCTAGGTAATATTAAAGAATAATATGTGATTCAACTATTATTGGAAAATACCATGGTTTTGGCTAAAAAGAGCGTTTAGATAATTTCAGTCCTAGTGTACGAATATGAATTTGATTGACTATATGTACAACCATTGATTTCAGCTCTATGGAGGTGATGTATCAACCCGTCTACTAACTTCATTTACGAAAGTATTCACCACCTTCCTTCAACGAGAAGGCTTCACTTTAGGTGTTCAAGATATTTTAGTAACCTCAAATGCTGATTCTCAACGTCGAAAAATCGTTAAAGATTGTCGAAAAATTGGAAACACTGCCGTTGCTGCAGCTCTTGATTTAGACCCCAATACCCCACATGATGTATTGGCAGCAAAAATGGAAGAGGCCTACTTACAAAATCCGAAATTCCGTATAATTCTAGACCGAAAATACAAATCACTGTTGGACGAGTACACAAACGAAATAAATAAGTATGGGAAAAAGATATGATAGTGGAAACTTTAAAGTTAACTCTTTCTTAAAATATCTATAGGACTTGCCTGCCAGATGGTTTAATTAGTCAATTCCCGGAAAATAACTTGCAATTGATGGTTCTTTCTGGTGCTAAAGGTTCAACGGTCAACACTATGCAGATTTCTTGTCTTTTAGGACAAATAGAATTAGAAGGGAAACGTCCACCATTGATGATATCTGGTAATTAAGAAGTGAAGAATTTAAAATACGTAGCAAGTTAATATAATGTTTTTGTGTTTATAGGAAAATCCCTTCCAAGCTTCACGTCGTACGAAACATCGCCGAAATCCGGTGGATTTATTGATGGTCGCTTCATGACGGGAATCCAACCACAAGATTTCTTCTTCCATTGTATGGCTGGACGTGAAGTAAGGGCATATCCTTTGGAATATATTGTTCTTGTTCTTATTTATACCTATTTTATAGGGTCTTATTGATACAGCTGTCAAAACCAGTCGTTCTGGGTATCTGCAACGTTGTCTAATCAAACATTTAGAGGGTCTTAATGTTCACTACGATTTAACCGTTCGTGATAGCGACAACAGTGTAGTACAATTTCTTTATGGGGAAGATGGTATGGACATTCATAAGGCAAAGTTCTTCCAAAACAAATGCACCAATTTCCTGAACATGAATTCTTCGGTGATTCTTCGTGCCAGTGAACTGGAAAATATTAAAGATGAAGAAGCTTTAATTCCAGTTCAAAAACATGGAAAGAAATTACGAGCATGGCATAAGAAGAATTCCAGTAAAAAGCGAGTCTTATCAAGTTTCGCTCAATTCTCTCGAGAACTTCGTAAGGATGTTATCGTTGATAATCCAAATGAACGCAATGAAGTGACTGGTCGTCTTAAAATCGATGAAGCTCTTATAACTGTATGGAAAAAAGCAGATACCGAAGCTAGGGAAAAATATAAGATGAAATACAGTCGCTGTCCGGATCCCATAATATCCAAATATAAGCCGGACTATTTTTACGGATCAATTCGGAAAGAGTGCAGAGCATCATTGATGATCAGGCAAACAAAGAACCCTTGAGTAAAAACATAATGACAGATATTATGTACATCAAAAGTATGAAAGCCCTTGTAGAACCTGGTGAACCTGTGGGACTGCTGGCAGCTCAATCTATTGGTGAACCTTCAACTCAAATGACATTGAATACTTTCCATTTTGCTGGTCGTGGTGAAATGAACGTCACACTTGGTATTCCTCGATTGAGAGAAATTCTTATGTTGGCATCGGAAAATATAAAAACTCCTTCCATGGATATTCCCGTGCTGTTAAATCAGAAGAAAGCTGCCGATAAGTTAAGAATCAAATTGAATAGTGTTTCTTTAGCTGATGTTCTTCAATGTAAATTGATTTTGTTTTTCTATGTTTGTGTAAGAACGTTTTTCAAATGGTTTAATTTATTATTTTCCAGATGTAAAAGTTAATATATCATTGGTGCTGATTCCTGGGCGAGCATATCGGAATACAATTCACTTTCAATTTCTTCCGCGCGACGCATATAAAGATGACTTTACTGTAAAACCAAAGAAAATCCTTCAATACATGACTGAGACGTTTTTCAAGCTGTTCTTTCGTTCCATTATGAAGTCGTCGAAAAATAAAAATACAGTGTGAGTATTAAAAGCAAAATCTTTTGTCACTGGTGTGTCACACTCAATGCTTTATTTTATAACCAGAAAACGTTTGAGTTACTCAACCACATGATTAAGAATTAATTTTGTAGCATTTCCTCTTCAGTATATTACTCAATTTTGTTACTACACTCTATTTTCGAATCAAAGGGCACGGTAGTGCCCAGCCAAGTTCGCGGCACTACACCCTTTTTACAGGAACAAACTCAGGCGATTTTCAACCCCCCTCTAACTTCAGTAGCAATAAAGTCAGATTGAATTTTAATTTATTTCGGTTTTTTAAGTGTTATGTAACTAATTGATATTTAAAACTAATGAAAGCAAAACAACAGTATCATCTTTTTGTTACATAATACATTTATTTAAAATAAATAAAAACAATTGTAAAAAAAGGTGATAATGTTGTTTTGCTTTCATTAGTTTTAACTAATAAAGTCAGAAACTTCAAATTCGCAGTATAAGCTGATCAAACACAGGTGGCTCACCAAATTTCAACTCCTTAGCAATAGTAGTTCCCGAGATGTAGGACTTCAAAAATCGCTAAAACCGTAACTGACTGACTGAGTCACTGATTAAAATTTGGTGGATTTACTTGGCAAGTTTTCTCTTAATTACTTACTCAATTACAAATTTATGAAAACTTGACCAGTGAACCCACCATATTTTAATCAGTAACCGTTAAATACCAAATTTCTGTCATGACTTGGAATTGTTTCGATATTACTCTACTAAAGGTATTTGATATCAAACTCCATTAACTTAAAACTTGGCATATATTTATGATCTCATTTCTTCCTTTGACTGACTTTTTACGCGTAGATTTCTTCTACTTTCTACCTATAAGAACTTGGCTCTTTTTTTTAAATTTATGTTTTTGTTGTGATTATGTATTTCCAAAAACTAGTATCCGCCCAGTGGTTGAAATTCGACCATTTAAAAACTATGCATTGATAAGTGAAGCAAGATGAGCATTTTTGTACTAATTCAATTAAATGAAATTTTACTCTTAAATTGGTGAACTTAAGCCCCCCCCCCCCCCCCCTTCTTTTAAGAATTCCAATCACTTTCGACCTCTTGTTGGTGATCAACTATTGCTCCTAACGGTTTATGTGCTTTGGGCAGTGCATATATGTAGAACGATGCACGACAGCGCGACCATATGAAACAGTTATTGGACCTACTCTGGTATAAACTAAGTTATGAATACCGACTATGGCGCTCGCGATTTTGGATTCGCAGTGCTGCGCTCTCTCGTGAAAATAAGAGAACACTGCCGTGCGGTTCGCAGCAAATCCAGTATTGCGAGTTCCACAATCGGCTTTCTTAAAAATCAATTTTTCTTCAACTCTTCTACTTACTTGCCACTTTGCGAGTCCAGAGGTTTAAAAATATATCTGGAGCCCTCTGTCCTTCTAACGCAACTATAGAGCTATGGTTTGTTAGGTCACCATACATCTATGTCATCTACCTTTGGTGGTCAATGCGGTCAGCAAGAACATTATATCCTGGCTTAAGTCGTTCAGCACACAGTCAAAAGAATTAAAAGAGCATACATAGCAAATTTGTTTGAAATATTAAAACAAAATTGTTTTGGCTAAGTTGTATACTTTACAATAAACATTTATCTTCTTATATGGGTGATATTTGAGCAAAAACATATGAAACAAAAATCCCTGAAATCTCCCAAAATTTCATACTTCTGAGCCCAACTCCTAAAAAGATAAAATTCAATAACCTCAAAAAATGAAAATAACCGTTGTTTACTTTTACGGCTACATAGACAGATAATTTATAGATTCTGCACATTTGTGGGGCAAAACCTTTTTAACGGTATATATAGTTCATGCATTTACGTTGAGCTTTTACGGAGAAAAGTGTACTGAAAGATTTTCATACGATTTTCTTTAGCGTATTAATACACTCCTCGTCAACTGAATACGCACAAACATTTTTTAATATACTTTATCCATTTTTTCCAAACAGTGATGGTTATTATGCCATCTGTTGATGCTAACTATTCCTTTAAGATGTTAAGCAGATAATTCCGAAAGAATTATCCAAAAACAACCGTGAGTTTTTCTTCAACCACTTGCAAAGTGTTTTATATGCAAAGTAGGAGTTTTTTTTTTAGTCAACTGAATAGGTACAACGCCATTTTCTTCGTTGTTTATAAGTTTTTTGGAGTGCTTGACAGTTTAAATTAACGATTTTAGTGTTTTCAGTAAAATTTAATTCTTGATTTCAAATTTTAAGAAAAATGGGTAGATCTACGTGTCTTAACAGTGTTGAAAAAGCTAAAATCGATTTACTTAGAGACCAAGGCCTAACTGGACGTGCAATAGCTGATAAAGTTGGCCGAAGTTTTAATGTAGTTTATTCTTACTTGAAAAATAAAGATGCATACGGCAAAAACATGAAGGGAGGTAAGAAAACAGCAACAACAGCAGCTGAGAGACGAAGAATTTTAAGATATGCATCAAATTCTTCTGATTCTGTGGCAAAAATAAAACAAAAAGTCGGCGTAAACGCAAGTTGCTCAACAGTATTAAGAGTAATCAACAACTCAAGCCATCTTAAACGAATGAAACTTAAGAAAAAACCACCACCTGACGAGAGACGGAAAATGTTGCGATTAGATTTTTCAAGACTTCACATGAGTTGGAAAAAAGAATGGTATCACGTGGTTTTTTCAGATGAAAAAAAGTTTAATTTCGATGGCCCTGATGGGTTCAACTTCTATTTTCACGACTTAAGAAAAGAAAAAAGATTTTTAAAGCGCCATCATAGTCGTGAAGAAGGTGTCATGATATGGGGAGCAGTCAGTTATTATGGAACAGTTGAGCTCGAGGTTGTAACATCAAGAATGACAGCAGCTGGGTATAAAGTAATTTTGGAAAGAAATTTTCCTAAATTTTCTAACATCTTTGGACCCATAAACTGGACCTACCAACATTATAATGCGCCTATACACTCAGCGCGCATAATAAAAACATGGATAGAGGAGCAACAAGTGCAGTTGCTTCAATGTCTGGGGATGGTTAGTACGCAAAGTTTATGAGGGTGGTCGTCAGTTCGAAGACAAAGAAACCTTAATTTCTGCAATCAAATTAGCGTGGAGCGAAATTTCGTTAAATTACATTAAAAAGCTATACGATTCCATGCCGGATCGAATTTACGAAGTAATTAAAAATAAAGGTGGAAGTACCCACTACTAAACTTAAACAAAAACTTGTTTCATTCCATTCCAATACCAATTTCAATTTTTGTACCTATTCAGTTGACTCAAAAAAAAACTTCTACTTTGCATAAGTTACACTTTGGAAGTGGTTGAAGGAAAAACTCACGGTTGTTTTTGGATAAAACTTTGAAATTCTGTTATTTATATGTTACGAAAATTTTTACCATCAACAGATGGCATAATAACCATCACTGTTTGGAAAAAATGCATAAAATATATTCAAAAATGTTTGTGCGTATTCAGTTGACGAGGAGTGTATATAGAAAATTATTTTCAGTGGTGATTTTGATACAGATATTTTTCAGTTAATTTTTGTCTTCGCTTAAAAAAAATATGCATGTTAAATACAACAATAATACGGAACTGAACCAAATTGTTGTTTATTTAACATGGAGATACAAATGTACTAAAAACCACGGCTAATATACAGGGGCGGACTGGGGGGAAAAAGGGCTACAGAATACAATACAGTAGACGCTCGATATAGTGAAGTAATAAAAACCAGGTCTATTCACTGTTTCGAGATTGTTCACTTTTTCGAGCGGGAGTTTTCTAAAGCGAATTTGATCCAAATGCACATTTCGTTCGATTTGAATGTTTTTAATTTTAATTTAGCATTAAACAAGGCTTTCACTCATGATTAAACAAAAAACAGAAACAGTTCCTCAGAGCTCTCAAACTATGTAAAATGCTTGCGGAAAATTTTTATACAAAATACGTTTTTATATAAAATTTTGTGTGTTCACTATTGTGAATAGTTCACTATTTCGAGATTCACTAAATCGAGCGTCTACTGTAACTCTCAGAATGGTTAAAAATAAAAATTGATATTTCAGACATTTCTCGAAAGTAATTTTTTTTATATTTATTAATTTTTGATTGATATATTGGATTTAAGTACAATGTATAATTTTGAATACTAAGGTTAGAATTTTATTTTGTTGAAAAAGCTTTTTTTAAGTTTATGGCTGCGTCACCTCGCAGACCAATTAATTTAAGTTTTAATTCAAGCAAGCATACAAAATTGGAAAGATATTCTTGTGGGTCTCAGTAATATTACATTACAAGTGGGTGTGAGTTTCAGTTTAGTCAAAACAAAATTACGCTAGTCAAAAAAGTTATGAGAATTAAGGGAGATATGAAACAAAAAGCATTCTAAGGGCCTGTTTCACATTCTCTGAGTATAGTTCTGATTAGTTATTCGACACATAAATTTTGAGGTAGGGTCATATGTTCACAAATAAAAAAATTGTTTATGAATTTATTACTTAATCAGGTGGGTCATAAGACAATAATTGTGAATTTTTCGTCTGTGGACTTATTACCCTGTGCTAATATTTATGTGTCGGATATCTAATCAGAACTTTATTCAAACATTGTGAAACAAACCCTAAATATTCATATATCTAATTTTCAATAGAAATAATTTTTTTTAGACTACGGTTATTGTGCAATCACAAGAAATGAAACGCATTAAATATTTGCAAAAATAAATTGAAGAGTGGAATTTTCTTGAGTTTTTTTTTCTCGATTGAATCAAATAAATAATTTAGCTTTAATTTCACAACTTTTAGCTGTAGCACGATTTTTCTGATTGAAAATTTTGATATCGAATGAAAAGAAACCGCTGTGCTTTTGATCACCAATATCTCGGCACTTTTAGAACTATTTATCCTAACAGTAGCTGTGATTAATAAAAAGTATTTTTGTAATTAATTTGTAAATTTTCAATTATTGAACAATCCTAATCTTAGGGCAAGTATGTTAACACCCCAATCAATTTTAATCAATAATTATTCTAGTGTATTATCATTGAATGTGTTTGTTCAGCAAACTTTTCAACAGAAAATCCCTAATTTGAGCACTTTATTTGAGAAATCACTAATTCGCTGATTCTGTTTGATAAATACAATTTAATCAAAGATTTCCTGAAATTTCTTTTGCTCGTCATTGATTAAGACGAAGTGCTTTTTTGCAAAGGCCTTAGATACAATTTATAGACAACCACAACCTGGACAAAATTCCATCACTAGGTATCACAGAATGCCAGCACTACCTTCACTTCTAACTGTCCGTGTTCTTTTACATAAAAAATGTTTCTTTCTAAAGCTCAATCATCATAAACTAACATCAACTTTGTTTATGGTGAAAGACAGATTACGTCTAACAATTGATTTGACATATGTACTGGAAAATGGGAATATGATTATTTGAAAAACCATGATCGAACTGAAAATTGAGCGAACAAACGCTCAATGATGATCTGATGGATTAAACAAAATCAGTGATAATCTAGTTTTAGATTTAACTGTAAACAAACTGGCCCTATACTAGTCCAAGAACCAGAGGAAAAACAGTAGGTTAATAATGCAATCAACTACTTAATTGATTTTTGTTCGAAAATGTTCAGGGGTGCCCCCCGAATGTTAATCCAAGTTGGCAAGCATCAGTTGCCATGCTGGAAATCACGTTTTATCAAATATCTCGTGAATCGTGAACCGACAAAAGTAGTATTATTATTTTCTTAGTTTTTGAGAAATTAAAGAAAAACGAAAGGCACCTTTTCACAAAAAATGATTTAATTTTATATCGTACTTCTTTGCCTATTATAAACTTAACAAAACAAACACGGTATGGGAAAAGTACCTTCTGTTATCTTTTTACTTGCGATTATAGGTACTATAAGGCAAGTTTTGGATTCGTGCAAAAAAAAAATTTGAGATAACAATCAAACATGATATTACGATGATAGAGAACACTAAAAAAGTGGGTGGCAAAATTCTGTCTGTCTGTCTGTCTGTCTGTTCGTCTACAGCCTAAACGGCTCAATCGATTTTCTTCAAACTTGGTACTTAGTGGTTTTTGGTGATTCTGCCGACACGTTTTTTTCATTTTTTCTTAGAACCAAAAATAACGGTACCTGTCATACATTTTTTTTTGGCAAATTTACATAATCGTATTTTTCTCAAAAACGGCTCGACAACTTTTCTTAAAAAAAATTCAATAAATTTATTTTAGTAAAGGCTTTCTTTGAGTGGAAAACCATTATTCAAAAATGGTTATTAATGGTACCTCCCAAGGAACCATTTTTTTAATTTTTGATTTTCTTCAAAATGGTGACCGATTTCAATTATTTTTTTTATACAGAAGCTTCCAAGAAATGTCAATAGTTTTGTGTACCAACATTTTTGAAAAAATATTTTTTGGATTTTTAAAAAATATTTCAAAATTTTTTTGGAAAAACAAATATTTCGATAACGGCATCATAGATTTTTTTGAAACTCGATATTTAAGACTTTTTTAGTACTCTCTAAAATATTTTTAGAAAAAATTTTACATTTATGAAAACATAACGGTACCTTCCATACAAAAGTGAAGAAACCGCAAAGGAAAATATTTTTTTGCTTGAAAACGACTCCTACGATTTTGATTAAACTTTTTTCATAAACTAAAATTAGTACGATCTACCATCAAAAATTATAAAATTTTACACATAGCAACTATTAGTAGTACCTGTCATAGAACGTATTTTTTTATTTTGAGTTTTCTCGTTATCAGCTTAACGAATTTAAATGAATTTGTTTATATACAAGTTTCAGATAAGATTAAATAATATTGCATATCAAAATTTTCAAAAAAAAAGTTTTTGGATTTTTAAAAAGTTTCAATTTTTTTTTTTTTTTGAAAATTCGATATCTCAAAAACGGGTTGACAATTTGTTTTCAAATTTTGTTTTTATATACACATAAATATATAGTTTAAATCTGCATACCAAAATTTGTTCTTAAAAATGTTTTAAGAATTTTATATATAAAAAATTAATTAAAAAAAAAAACCGCTCCAACGATTTTAAATTTTTTTCCCATACAATCATATTCCATCATGAATTAAGATGGCATACTTTTTTTTCACCTCAAACTATCAAAAGAGTTGTTTTAGCTAATTTAAGTGTCGTATTTCATGCTTCTCTACATTTTTCTCTCATAAATTCCATGTTTGTGTATACAATGTTCTTAAACTCGCAGTGTCTTGAACATAAGAGCAGGTACGTGCGACCCAGTCGTGCATTTTATTTTATTTTCTAAAAAACTAAGAAAAAGAATATAAAAATGAGAAGTGGTGCGAAACTACACAAAATTTTGAAATAACAATCAACTTGAAAAAAAGTTCACATTTTTTTTCAAAAATATTGACTTTAAAATTTTATTTCTCAAAAACTTTCTACTAAAAAAAACTTGATTCAAAAAACAAATAAAAGAATAGAATATTAGTTTTGAAAAAAAAGAAGAAAATTGCAGAAAAAAGGGCTCTTGTCCTGTTAATTCATCATTTTATAAAACATCTACTTAATTAACAATCATTTACCAGAGACTTTAATATTTTAAATATTTTTTTAACTTACTTCTCTTTTCTGACACTCCAGAAAAAAAAAACTTTGGTACAAATTTGTAGCAAATTCGATTCTCTTCAATTTATGTTAAAAAAACTTTTTACCCTAAAGCTGGATTTACACCTTCGTTCTTCATTCGGTGAACGTTGTTCCACAAACAACGAACAACGAGTAAAGTTCATCCAAAATTCAAAACGGCTTTGAATTTCTTCAGCTTAAAGTTATACATAAAAAAGTTATATTCAAAATTTGAACATTGAAAAAATTCATATGATTTTGATTATAACTATTTATTTATAACCTTCGGATAAAAAGTGTGTTAACATTAATTGAAGAAAATTGAATTTGCTACAAATTTGTACCAAAGTTTTTTTTCTAAGACTAATAAAATTTAAGTTGCAACGGAAAACTTTTTAGAACTCGTTTTTCAATATGGTGGCCAAATGGTGGGGCTTTCGACACCTAAAATCGAGTTTTATACTTGCACTGAACCTCCTTACACATCAAAAGAGAAAATCTTTGTCCAACCCAAATTTGGAGGTTATTGTAACATTTTAATAGACATTTTGCGAAAATGTTAAAAGCTGCTTTATTAGATGATTGACAAATTTTCTTGGTTATTTTGTTAATACACAAGCATATGCTATACCATTTTGGAAAGTGCATTAAATAGACAACTTTTTTAAGTAATTGGCCACTCATGTTCTCATACAATTTTAATTTATTAGAGGTGGTCAAACTTTTTTGAAAATAAATTTTTGTACTGAAAAAAATATTTTAAAAAATTATAATAAAAAAAATGCAATAACTACTATTTAATTTTACCATCTATCTATTACAACAGTCATTCTAGAATATTACAAAAATAAAAAAAATGCAAAAATTGTTCATCCATGGTCGTAGCGTTCACGTATTTGAGGAAAGTAGTACTTGTTAACAAGTTTTGGAAAAAATATCATAACATAGTAAAGCCCGTATGACACTACATTTTTTCTTCATTATAATCCTCATTTAATCTATCAAAGTGTCAGCAGATCAAAAAAGAGATAAAAAGTGTTTTAAAGAAAGAGATAGCATTTCTCTAAATTAAATTTCATATTTACAATGTGTCCCAAAAGAAAATTTACATCATAACCTAGTGTTCTCTAGGGTCCAGTGTATATCTTCTTTTGTAACTGAGGGTACCTTGAAATAATTTTTAATTTTTAATTCTGAAATATCAAGAAAAGCTGCCAGAATCTGACAAATTTAATTTGAAAATCACATTTCTTATAGATTTTTTGTGACATTTTTACATTTATGGGTATAGTGCGTACCCACTCACACCTATCAAAGTTTGAATAAGAAATTTTACGTTCCGCTTTAATTTCATTTTCAGTTTATTAAAAATGAGAGAAAAATGTAGTGTCATACGGGCTTAACCACTGCGAAAATATTTTTTTATATTTTTTTCTGGAAAGGTCATAAGGCTTGCTGTAACCAGTTGCAAGGTTATCCATTATTTACAGGACACCCTGTATATTTTGCGCAATCTCCACAGTATTCTTGTTTTTTCTTGTTCTTTCTGTTTCTTGACTTTCGCCCTGTGCCTCATCATTAGCCGCATTTTATTATCCACATGATCTGATCTGGATCAATTTTTAACACGTAATTGCAAAAACAACATGGGATCCTGCCTTTTATCTGGATCTATTTCAATGATCCAAAAATTTCTATGTGCGCAAAGAAAAGAGGCAACAGATTGTTTTGATTGTTTATTTATTATTTCTTTTTATGGCTAGCATTATGTAGAACATTTTTAAAGTATTTTAAGGCTTGATTCACACTACTGTGCCAATATCGATAAAGTCTCAAAACGTTCTCGCTCCGATACTTAACCCTAGTGTTCACATTGCGGCTCCGATACCGATATCGATAACCCATATTTTTTTGTATTCTTTTTTTCATATATTATTATAAATTAATTTTTTTTTGTTATCGATTTGTCACATCAAAATAAATAGAAAATTGAAAAATCAGTTCTCACTCCGATAAAATATTCTTTCAAACAAATCGAAATCGGAGCGAGAGCGTATCGGTTTTGGAGCGATAACGATTGTGTGAATATATATATATAACATTGTTTCTCGTTTAAGAATATTTTAATGTAGTGAGCACGTACTGAGACTGTATCAGTATTAGAACTATAGTGTGAATCAAGCTTAAAGGAGAACAGTGAAGAAGCAAGTAATATTAAAAAAAAGAATTTTACACAAATGTTCTTCATAACTCATTCTATAAACATAGCAAAAAAAGAATAAAAGGAAACATTCTGTAGCCTCCTAGCTTAAGCCAGTACTAGTATCGAATGATCCATTAGTAAATTTTAAATACAAATATAATAAATAAAGTAAAACAGATACATGAAAAATAAACAAACTTAAGGCAAAAAGAGACGGGTATATAACACTCCTATCAGTATGATCCTATTTGTTTTATTTGTCATGATCTGATCCGGATCAATTTTTAACACGTAATTGCAAAAACAACATGGGATCCTGCCTTTTATGTGGATCTATTTCAATGATCCAAAAATTTCTATTGGCGCAAAGAAAAGAGGCAACAGATTGTTTCGATTGTTTATTTATTATTTCTTTTTATGGCCAGCAGTATGTAGAACATTTTTAAAGTATTATAAAGGAGAACAGTGAAGAAGCAAGTAATATTTAAAAAAAAGAAGAATTTTACACAAGTGTTATTCATAACTCATTCTATAAACATAGCAAAAAAAGAATAAAAGGAAACATTCTGCAGCTTCCTAGCTTAAGCCAGTACTAGTAGCGAATGATCCATTAGTAAATTTAAAATAAAAATATAATAAATAAAGTAAAACAGATACATGAAAAATAAACAAACTTAAGGCAAAAAGAGACGGGTATATAACACTCCTATCAGTATGATCCTATTTGTTTTATTAAAGTAGGGCTATTTATTCTCTTCTTTTGAGTTCAGGTTATACACCTAAAGCTAAGAGCAGACGGCATATAAAAAGCCGCAAATTCGTTTCTACGTCAGTGTCCGCAAACTTACACATAGGATGTTCACACGATGTGCAAAAACTGTCCCAAAAGTTGCAAATGCATTTGCGATCAAGGTGCTCGCACATCATGTGTCCGCAAATATGATCGCAAATGTTGTGGTCTATATGCGAGGTGTTCAGACGATGTGCTACAAAATCCGCATATCACCCAACTCCAATTATATGCACGTTTGCGAACACATATTTTCTTGGGTCGCATATTGCTAAAAATAATAAAATAAAGAAAAAAATTTAAGATTTCTGTAGTTCTTCCTTTTTCCATAACAAAAAGACAAAAAGGCAACTGGTTCTTAGCGTCTCATTTCAATCTTTAATTTCCTTTCTAAATCAAGTTGTTTTTGCGGATAGTTTTAAATTTGTTTGTTCAAAGTCATCAGTTCAACATCATTAAAAAAAATGACTTGAGGGACTCCACCCTACAATCCATACCTATTCTTCTCTAAGGGCCCGTTGTACAAACGTGGTTCAAATATTTTTACTGGCTGCTTTTGGCGGAATTACTGAGGTTCGATGGTTCAAGACTCAAGTATGTTAAAGTCGCCAATTAAATGCCTGAACTATCGTTGAACCTCAATCCATTCTCCGAAGTCGGTGAGTTAAAATTGCTGAACCACGAGTTAAATAATTGTACAACTTGCCCTAAGAAATCTTCATTTGAGTTTTGTGAATTTTGCATTTTTTCAAAACAGGTAGTTTAACACGAAGGCACTGAAAGAAGTACATAAGTATTTGAGATTCAAAAATAATTTTGAAGAAGAAAATGTGGAGAATGAAAATACTTCAGAAAAGTACAAATTTGTTTGAAAAAAATTAGCTGGAGAAATAATATAACCGTTTTAAAATTCACATAAATGTTCGCAAATGTGTGAGATATGCAATGTCTTTTTTTCAGGCCATCGAAAATGCCTGCGACAGTCGCAAATACTTGCACATTCCGCAAACTGTCACAAATAATATGCTAGGGTGTTCACACGATATGCAAAAAAGTCGCAAACTAATATGCGTTCTGGGTGTCGCACATGCTTCGCAAATTGTATGCGAGCATGTGGGGACTGTCCTAAAAGGGTGTTCAGACGATATGCGGTCAAAAGTAGCAAATGATGACGTAAAATGACGTCACAGTCGCAAATGTTTGCGGCTTTTATATGCCGTCTGCTCTTAGCTTAACTCTCAGACATTTTAAAGTACTCATCATTGAGAGTTATTTATATTTATTTTTATTTTGCATAATATTTAGTTTTTTGGAATTGTAAAATTTTTCTATTAAATTTAAATAAGATCCGTAGAGGCCACCAACCGAGTTCTTGGGGCCTGCAGAGATCCGAAGAAGCCAAAAACCGAGTTCTGGGGAATTCAAAAGGCCACCAACCGAATTCTGGGGGCTTCCAGATATCTGTGGAGACCACCAACCGAGGTCTGGAGGTCTCCAGAGATCCGTAGAGGCCACCAAACGAGATCTGGAGGCCTCCAAAGAACCGTAGAGTTCTGGTGGCCTCCAGAGATCCGTAGAGGCCACCAACCGAGTTCAGGGGGCCTTCGGAGGTCCGTAGAGGCTACAAGCTGACTTAAGAGGGCCTTCAAAGATCCTAGACGCCACCAACTGAATTTGGGGGTCTCCAAAAATCTGTAGAGGCCACTAACCGAGTTCTAGAGGCTCCAGAGATCCGTAGAGGACACCAGCCGACTTCAGGGGCCTCCGAAGATCGGTAGAGGCCACCAGCCGACTTCAGGGCTCTCCAAAGATCGGTAGAGGCCACCAACTGAGTTGTGGGGACCTACACAGATCCTTACAGGCCACCATCCGAGTTTTTGAGGCATCCAAAGATCCGTAGAGGCCACCAACCGAGTTCTGAGGGGCTTCAAAATATCCATTTTGATCCTGGGGGCCTCCAGAGATCTGTAGAGGCCACCAACCGAGGTCTGGAGGCCTACAGAGATCCGTAAAGGTCACCAAACGAGATCTTGGGGCCTCCAAAGATCCGTAGAGGCCACCAACTGAGTTCTGGAGGCCTCCAGAGGTCAGCTGATGCTACAAGCCGACTTAAGGGGGCATGTGAGCAGCACAGTATCCTGGTCTCAAACCCTTGGAAACACTATTGGAGATTGTAGATCGAAGATAGTTCAGAGAAAATTCCAGAAATAGGAGCGATCTCTTTGTCCAGGTCAAGGAGGCTTGGAATAGTAAACCAGGGTCCGCGGTTCCAAATTTTCTGGAGAATATCCCCTGGAGCTGCAGTGCGATGATGAAATACAAAGGTTTTGTCACAAAATATTATAAATTAAACACTAAATTTAATTAAAAAGTTGCTTATGTTTTGACCAGGTAAAATGAGACATGATATCATTATTCTTTGAATATTTAATATTTTTAATTCAAAGTTAAAAGTTCAAGTGAGCTCAACTCAACAGAAGAATTTCTTTCAAATTTTCTTCATATTCAATTATTTTAATATTTTTAGTTATGAAACATCATTTTTGTTGTTATTAATTTTATTTTGGTAATAATAAGAGCATTTACCAATTAAAAGATCATTAAATATATTAAAATCCAGGCAGTTTAATTTCATGAAAAAAGTTGCTTATGTTTTGGCCGACACTGTATATGGAAGTTAGTACCGGCTGCAAACTTTTTAGCACATGATCTCCGCTAAGTCATCTTTGGTTTTGATGTGGGTCTTTAACCTGCTAATCGTGGAAAATGTTTAGCAAAAGAAAAATTTCTTTAATCTTCTAATGATGATGTAATTTTCCATGATAGAATTTTTCATACCAAACGTGACCGAACTACTGTGAGCGTCAAAAAAAAAGTGTACAGCTGTGAACTGCGTTTTTGTAACTCTGTTAAAGAAAATAGATTCGATCTTTTAGGAAAATACTTATCTTATTTTTTAAAGCGGTTAATCTTCAATGAATTGGCATATAAAACTTAACAAAAAATATTATAATAAAAATTCAATAAAAAAATAACAAAAAATACTTCATTTTTATGGCGTCAAAAGAAAGTGTACACTATTCAATTAAAGCGAAAAACTTAAAACCAATACTTCATCTGCTTCCCTTTCGCCCTTAGGACAGCTTCTATACGTCTGGGGATTGACTCTACTAGCTTCCCTGTCAATTCAGCTGGGATTTTTTGCCACTCTTCAAACAAAATTGAATTTTGTGCCTTTTTGCTAAATAATTTCCTCTTTTGGATCTGTTTGTTCAAATAATCTCACAAATGCTCAATGAGGTCAAGGCCTGGGGATCGCGGAAGGTCTGCTAGTTGCTTAGAAGTACCATGGAGTAACCATTCCTTGACCAATTTCGATGTATGCTTAAGGTGTCTTGTTGGAATACCCATAAATCAGTTAACCCCAGTTTTGCAACACTAAACGGCAAATTGTCTCTTAAAATATTAAGGCAATCTTCAGTCCTCATCGTAACGTCAATAAATACAAGGTTTCTAACACCAGATGACGCCATACATCCCCAGACAACAACAATCCATGTTTTTATTGTACTCCAACGACAAGCCTGCCATCCCACTTTAGTTTCTACCATTGAATTCGAAATGAACTTTAAAATGATAGGTATGTATCATAATTTTTCTTGGGTTGCACTATTTTTCAGAGATTTTTTTTACTATGTATCTGCTTTTCTTCAAGGTATAATCTGGCACTTGTATTTACCAATCAATAATTCAATTACACTCTAATAATTGCGCTTACCCTTGAGCCCTTTGGACGAACTGTAAAGTACAAAGATCCAAGCTTTTTCAGCACCATTAGTGTGGAACGCTTTATCTAGCTCTATTCTTCAATCCCCTTTAAATTTTCAGAATATAGCCTTAATTCTTTACCAGTTTATAAATAAATGTTTGCGTTCTTCTTTTAGTATCGATGTCGACAATAATAAACCACAGAAGGGAGCCAAATCGGATAAATTTGAAGAAGCAGATGATGATGATTTTGTGGCTAAGAAATCACAAAAAAATAAAAATGCAGCCAACGAAGATGACTCAGACGACGAATATGATGCCGTATGTTTCATGTGACCTACATTTAAAAAAATAAATTAACCGTTTGAAATATCATTTTCAGAATAATGCCGATGACGATGACGCCACTGGTATAAAACTTAAAAACAGAAAACAAGACGAGACGGAGTATGACGATCCAGAAGGTCTGGAGGAGAATGACGATGCAAATGGTTGGAAGAGAAATTATTTCACTTATAACTTAAACACCATAAAACATTATTTTTTGTTTATTGTAGATGAAGAATCAATTCCTGAAGAAGAAGACGAAGAAGAGGAAGATGAAGAACAAAAAGAAGCCACAGAAGTACCTAATGAAGATGATGAAATCGCAAAGGTTCTAAGTAATGAAATGGTCAATGGCTATGTTTATGATACAGAAAACTATTTATGGTGTAAACTAACTTTTGATGTAAGCACCTCTTAATTCAATTTCAAATTAATTTTTTAGTAAAAAAGAAATTCAATTTCAGTTACCAGTGAGATACCGAAAACCGGATATTTCCAACATAATTCGTGAACTGGCCAGCAAAGCAGTGATCCACCAAGTGCCGAAAATTAAACGAGCCATTTTGTATAAAACAGACGAACAGTTACTGCTCAAGACTGACGGAATCAACATTGTTGAAATGTTCAAACACAATAAAATTCTGGATGTGAATAGGATATACTCGAATGACATTCATGCTATAGCCAAAACTTATGGCATTGAAGCAGCAGCGAAGGTGATCGTTAAGGAAGTCCAGAACGTGTTTAAGGTCTATGGAATCACAGTAGATCCAAGGCATCTTCTGCTTATTGCTGATTATATGACGTTCGATGGAACATTCAGATCCCTGAGTCGTAGGGGTATGGAACACTCTGCGTCTCCCCTGCAACAGATGTCATTCGAATCGTGTTTGCAGTTCCTAAAATCAGCGACTATAGCCGGAAGATCAGATGAATTCAATTCACCGTCGAGTCGAATTATGGTTGGCCTGCCTGTGAAGAACGGAACTGGTTGCTTTGATCTACTTTGCAAATTGACTAAATAAAAAAGAACAATTATATATGCACATTAATGTACTTTTTAATGTAAATATTTTTAATAAATGTTATTCCGACTCCTCTGAGCTATCTGAATAAGCTGAAAGAAGAGATAAACCACCAGGTTTTTTTGAAGATGTTGAAGGTACAGGTGAACGTTCTGATGGTTTCTTATCTTCAGCAGGTTCCGGAGCTTGGTTGGGTGCTTTTTCCTTTTCCCGTGGTTTAACTTTCACCAGAGGCGGCTTGCGTTTGATTACTAGACCTTTGAGGGAGGAACTTCTCCCAGCAAAAGATACTTCCGCAGGTGGTCCCATAACAACTTTTGCCTTTTTTTCAGCTGGCTCAGATAATTCAGTCTTTTCGAACTTTACATCTTCGATTATTTCTTCTACAATAATTTTTTTCCCTTCACCTTGTTTATTTTTGAACTTCACGCTCCTAGAAATAAAAATATTTTTTTTTCTGAAATTTGAAATCTTTTTTAATGCGCGTATGCGGATGCTTTGTCCGCTGTTGTTTTAAACAAATGTTTCTCGAAAAACTAACATACATACTTACTTAATGAACTCTTCATCTTCTCGTTCTTGGCGTTCCAGACGTTCTTTTTCCGTTTCTACTGTGTTATATTGCTGCAACATAGTCTCATAGTCCACACTCTGTTGTCGCCTATTTAAATCTCTTAATTCCTCCAGAGATTCCAATAGCTCAATTTCATTCCTAGACTGTTGTGTTCGATTTTCAAGCAACTTCATTGGATTATTTGCTTCTTCTTCTCGTAGCTCTTCCTCCTCCTTACGAGCTTGTTCTTCAGCTAGCTTCAAAGCCATAAAATTTCGTGTTGCGCCGGCTTCTATCTCATAGTCGGTATTCTGTGGATCAGTTTTAAATGAAATCTCCTGTAGGCATCGCGTACACTTTATATAGAAACGATATATCCGAATGCCCAGATAGGTCTCATTTTCTACGTCTTCTTTACGGGCATTGAATTTTTTACCTTTATAGATATATTCACCGCATGTCTTACAACGCATATTAAATGGAGCCATCAGACGAACAGTGTATTGACGATTTTTGGCCAATTTCATGCGTGGTATTTTCGACGGATCGAAATCTGGTGGATAGTATTTCTAGATTGAGAAAAAATTATTTATTTAATTTACGATTTATAGTAGAGATGGCATTAATTACTTACGTTCAATACTTTTCTTTCAGACATTTTGGTAGAATTTAATTATTTAATCAATAATTTTTAGAATACGTTTCACTTTACTTAAAGCTTAGCTTTAAAAAAATAAAAATAATCTGCCAATGCCAAATGTCAGTTTGACATCATACACGAGACTCCGAGAGTATAGTGCTGCCAAGAACTAGAATTGAGAAACACCGAACTGTGTTCCAGCGTTGCCCCCCCACTACAATTGTAGTGTTTTTACTACACTTTTTTTCAAAAGCACACACTACGCACGCTCCTTCAAGCACTACACTTTTTTTACATCAGAAATTTTAGCTGCATTTTATTATCCCCCAAATCTAATCTGGATTACATTATCATAATAAAACAAACAGGATCCCAGTGTGATGAGAGTGTTATATATCTATCTCTGTTTATCCTTTTGCTTCTGTATTATTTGTCTACTCTCTTCTGTATTTTCTCACACAAAAAAGCCACCTACACGTCAGAGAAAAAACTAATGTTTGCAAGAAAATGCTAAGGGTGTTTGATCAGAATGGATTTGTAAATCGAAATCCAAATCAAAGTTGGATTTTGTGTTGTTTTTGTAATACATGTATTTTCGTATGCAAATCCAATCCCGATCAGATCTAGAGGAAAATAAAATACAGCTTTTGTATTCTTAAAAATGAATAGTAAGGTTAGCTTTAAAATTTAACCAATACTTTAAGTGAAAGACGAAAAATGTTGAGGGTTTCGTCTAATTCGTTGGTTTAAATGGCTAAACCAAGGGAACAAGATGGGTTCAGTGCCAGTATTTCTACAGTCGAGAGTGCAATTAATAGTTCTGTTTACCAAAAAAGAATAAAATAAAACGAAACCATAACCCTTAACGAAGTTAGAAAAAAAATACACACCGAATTCAGTTTTGTTAGATTCATAAGACTTGAAGGAACAAGTGGCTTAAAGTCGTTTTTTCTAATGAAAAAGGCATCAAATTCGACGGAACAGATGAACTCAAATTGTATTTCTATGACTGAACACTATTTTGTTACTCAACCATAGTCGTATCAATTCTTAAAAAATGTGGGGTTAAATTTCTTTTCATTGCGCTTTAAAATAAGACCTTCTTTCAACTTAGTGGTGGTTTATTTTCCTTTTTTTTCGTTCTCAGTATGCAGAACTTTTAATTAAGCTCTCGGCTGTAGGAATATGGGAACTGAACCTAAACCGACGAATTAGACGCAACCCTCAAAATTGTTCGTCTATCACCTCCTGCGAAGGTAGCAGGTTTTGTGCATCCTTTCATATCGATACCATCTTTTTGTTTATTTTTCAGATAACTAAAGGTCAAAGAAGAGATTCTGTTAATTTTTTCCGAAATTTGATGTCCCGTTTGTCCCTGATCATGAAAACTATAAATTCCTGCAAACTCAACCGCACCAAGATCTTTTCCTCCACCCATTGTCTACTTTTTCTCAATTTTCTTGTGTCATGTCAAAGAAACCATGTTATAAAACCCAAAAATTGCTTTAAAAGGTCTGACCTTCAACTAGTTCAAAGCAAAAGTGATGATGAAGGCGGTGTACCTATTCAAATGAACAAAAAAGGGCTACGATTTGCACATGAATTTAAAGAAATGATAATAAAACGTGTAATGATGGTAATTTCAAGATTGTGTGTTTTCTTATTCGCTCTTAAATTGGATGCTTTATCTAATGCTATTTACAAAAATTCATTTAGTCCGCTTAGTTCGGAGTTATAACGGTTAATCGCTCTCGAAAATTTTGAACCTATTCAAATGAACGGGAGTGTTTATGCTTTAAGTGATTTATTAATCCATAAATGTATATTTTTGGTTTGTAAAGATGTAAATAGTTTACTTACTATTATATAAGAATATTTTATGAGTTGTGTATACATCATAGTTTATTATTCCTATGTACATATTGTAATATTTTCTCAGGTTCGTTAATAAACTTATTTATTTTATTAAACAAAATAAAACACTTTACTTTTCTTACTACAAACAAAACGATTTATTATTCACCACTGAAATTAATTCACAAACTTTATTTTTCACTTTTATTATAACCAACTTTATTCATTCACGATTAAAAACAAACTGTGTCGCTGCCGTTCAAACTTTTATACTTGTTTTCCAAACTCTGGAAATAAGGAGAACGTTCTGGTCTCTGCTTCCAGAGCTTTCCGTAGGGGAAATTTCCAAAAAATTTCCCTTCCAAAAGCTTTTATTTGACAGCTGGTAAATCTGCTATAATCCGGCAGATGGCGCTTCCTTCGTTTGAGAGTTGCTATAATTATAGCTAATAAGGGTATGTTTGCACTGCGACCGTAAGCTTTATTGTGTCCGTTTGTTTGCATTTCGGAGCCGTTATAGTTCAAATATGGAAAGTTATTACACTGCCCCCCTCTTAGGGTTGATCGTCCCGAGCAAATCCATCACTTCCATCACCATTATAATGATGTAAACGGTCGCTGTGAACTACTATCAGTTTGCCTCTTAATCCTCTCTGAATGCGGTAGACGACATCGTTTATTCGTGTTACAACAGTAAAAGGGCCTTCCCAATTTTGTTGAAGCTTCGGTGAGAGTCCCTTCCGACGGTGGGGATTATAAGACCACACAAGGTCTCCCACTTGGAATCCTGTCGTTGTGGCTTTTGCGTCGTATCTTGTTTTCATCCGATCACTCGATAGCTTTATATTTGCCCTATCGTCCTTTCGTGAATGTCAACTAGCTTTTCTTTGAGGTTGTCCACGTAGTCGTCTATTCCTTGTGGCTCAATTGTATAACATCCAAATTTGATTTCGCTTGGTAGTCGTATTGTGCTCCCGAACAGGATTTCTGATGGTGTATGTCCTGTTGAGCTATGTACCGCACTTCGATAGGCCATCAAGAATAATGGAATATGCCGATCCCAGTCTCGTTGGTTGTCGCTTACAACTTTGGAAAGGTGTTCTTTAAGGGTCCTGTTGAATCGTTCAACCATCCCATCAGATTGTGGGTGAAGCGGTGTTGTCCTCGTCTTTTTAATGCCAAGGAGT
This sequence comes from Dasysyrphus tricinctus, assembly GCA_963921185.1. Classification (NCBI taxonomy): domain Eukaryota; kingdom Metazoa; phylum Arthropoda; class Insecta; order Diptera; family Syrphidae; genus Dasysyrphus; species Dasysyrphus tricinctus. The sequence goes on from OY992533.1 coordinate 33,754,598, forward strand.
GTACAAACTTCCTGAAAAATTTTGGACTCGAAGTTCCTCCCTTGATCTGAATGGAGTTCCATAGGTACACCAAACCTGCTTACCCAGTTGAAAACAATCTGATCCGCGACTGTTTTGGTTTCCTGGTTTGGGATGGCAAATGCCTCAGGCCACTTGCTGAAGTAGTCCATTACTACCTCTACTGGAAAAGGGCCTGCAACGTCTATTGCAATCCTCTCAAAAGGCGTGCCCACATTATACTGCTGCATTCTACTCTGGACTTTTCTGCCTGGTCCCTTGCTTGCAGCACAAGTATCACATTTTCGGCACCATTTTTCGACGTCTTCTCTTGCATGTAGCCAGTAAAATCGCTGCCTTACCTTTTCCAGTGTCTTATTGACACCCAAATGTCCTCCGGAAGCTACCTCATGCATCTCTTGAAGAACATCATTAATCTTGGAACTAGGTACGACTAGCTGCATCACATAAGATTTGCCGTCTGTGGATTCCCACTTTCGTCTTAGTACTCCTTCTTGTACATGAAGTGAGTCCCATTGTGCCCAATACGCTTTAAGAGTTGGACTTCTATCAGAGATGTCACCCCATTCTGGTTTCTCTTGGTGTTCCTTCCACGCAAGAATGGGTTCAATATCCGAGTCTTCTTGTTGGGCAGTCCTCAGTTCTTCGTTACTTCAACCGTAAATGGGATCAGCTCTTAATCGCTGGATAGCAGCAACTTCCTTCTCTTTCTGACGTGTGCAGTGCTTGCAGTCCGGTTTGCATGGTCTCCGAGATAAGGCATCTGCATTTGAGTGCAACCTTCCTCTTCGATGTTGGATCTGGTAGTCATATGTCTGCAATCTCTCGATCCACCTCGCCACTTGACCTTCTGGATTTTTGAAGTTCAAAAGCCAATTAAGTGCGCCATGGTCTGTTCGAAGAAGGAATTTCTGTCCATAGATGTACTTATGGAAGTGTTTTGTAGCCGATACTAGAGCTAGAAGTTCTCTTCTGGTCACACAGTAGTTTCTTTCTGGCTTTGAGAGTACCTTGCTGTAGTAGGCGACAACCTTCTCTTCTCCTTCGTAAGCTTGTGAGAGTACGGCTCCAATTCCCACGTTACTAGCGTCAGCGTCAATGATGAAAGCTTTCCCTGGTGTCGGATAGGCCAAAACTGGTGTATTGCATAGGCGCTGCTTAAGTTCCCGAAAGCTTTTCTCGGACTCGCTTGACCATTTGAACGGTTTGCCTTTCTCTGTTAGCTGGTGCAAACTTTTCACGATTCCAGCAAAATCCTTCACAAATCGTCGGTAGTACGTGGCTAGACCAAGAAAGCTTCGGAGTTGATGTTTATCCTGTGGTGTTGGCCAATTCTTTACGGTGTCAACTTTTTCAGGATCAGTCTTCACTCCTTGGGAAGAGATGATATGTCCCAAGTATTTTATCTCAGACTTGAAAAACTCAAACTTGTCTGGATTCAATTTCAAGTTTGCTTCTCGAAGCCTCTGGAACACGGCCTTAAGGTTTCCACAATGCTCATCAAATGTCTTACCATAAACAATGACATCGTCCAAATAGACTAGGCAAGATTTCCAAGTAATTCCTTGTAAAACGCACTCCATCAAACACTCAAATGTTACCGGAGCGTTGCATAGTCCGAAGGGCATCACTTTAAATTGCCACAGACCATTACCAGTGGTGAAAGCCATCTTTTCTCGATCTTTGGATGGATTTCTACCTGCCAGTAGCCACTCTTCAAGTCCAATGTTAAAAACCATTCAGCTCCTTCCATCGCATCCAGAGTATCGCTGATTCTTGGCAGAGGGTAGCTGTCTTTCTTTTTCACATCGTTCAGCCTCCGATAGTCCACACAAAATCGAGTACTTCCGTCCTTCTTTTTGACAAGAACAACTGGGGATGCCCAAGGACTTTTAGAGTTTTCGATTAGTCCATCTTTCTTCATGGTCGATATCATCTCTTCAACTTCGGCTTGTTTGGCTAATGGGAGACGTCTTGCTGGTTGTCGAATAGGTCTTGCATCTCCTGTGTCGATTCGATGCTGTACCAGTTGTGTTCGACCATACTGCCCATTGGGTGAAGAGAGTATATTAGCGTACTCATGAAGGAGGCTTCCAGCAACACTTAGTTGATATTCACTTAATTTTGAAGACTTGAGAATGTTTGACCTCATAGTGTTCACTTTCCTGGGGTCCACATATTCTTGTGTATCAACTTCTGTGATTTTAGTTATTGCGGATACGGATTCACATTTTCCAACAACTTCTCCTTTTCTAAGCTTGACTTCGTACGGTTTGATGTTGAGTATCCGTACCGGGCACCATGTTGTTCTTTGGCGCCACAAGGGTCTTCCCTAGGATGATGTTTTGAGAAGACTGTTCAGAGTCTGGCTCCACCATTAGGTATCAATGGCTACCCAAATCTACCTTTGTTTTTGTCCAAACGAACACTTCTGAAGAAGGTGGCAGGCAAATATCTTCCTTTATTACAGTTCTCAGAGTTGATGAGTTTTCATTGCCATAAACCATAAGAATCTCCACATTTCGGTATTTGAGAACTTGCTTTCCGATATCGACAATTACTCAATGCTCTTTCATAAAGTCGATTCCAACGATGCATTCATCACATATATCTGCTACCAGAAATAGATGTGAAAACTCCAGTTCTGCCAAACGGATTGTAAGACGAACCTCCCCATACACTCTGGCTGCCTCTCCTGTTGCTGTTTTCAGACGGTAAGTGTTGGTGTTATGCAGCCATGTCATCTTCACCAAGTCCTTTCGAACAATGGAAACAGTGGCACCGGTGTTGATCGTAGCCACTTGCTTCTTGCCGTTTAGTGTTGCCTCCACAGTCAGACTTTTGTTGTTTCGTTTCGTCTGTGAGACCTGGATGGTGGTTCTGGGGCCATCGATACCAGAAACCAGCTTCTGCCCCTCGAAGTTGGTTCTTACTCGTTTCCCGGTTGAGAAACGGGGCGAGTAGGAGTTTTGACATTGTTGTTGTTAAAATTTCTGCACAATGTTGACAAGCAAATCTTCTAGGTGGCAATCTGCACTGGCGTTGGAGATGTCCGGTTTTGTTGCAATTCCAGCATCGAGCAGGTCCATCGCGTTGGTTCCTTTGGAATGCTGTTCTCTGGCAAGAGCACTCCTCAATTTCTATTTCTCTTACCCGATGGACTCCTTGAGAAGCCTGTTCTGCTGCTTCCATAGTGAGGGTGAATGCTAGTGCTTCAGGAAGCGTGCGTTTGCCAGCAGTTCGAATTGCTCGCTGAAGGTTGATGTCAGATACAGCACGAACAAAGGCTTCTGTTGCGAATTGGTTGATGATTTCATCTCCTGCAGCTGGATATGCCAGATGCGCCAACCGTTCGATGTCTGCTTGGAGTTGTTGCAGAGTTTCTCCTCTTTTCTGGACTCTGGAATTGAGTTGGACGCGGAAGACTTCTTGCATATGGCCATCTCCAAAACGTTTGTCAATGGCCTGAACGAGAGCACTGAAGTTGCCATTTTTATCTGCTGGTATGCTTTGTTACAGCTCAGCAGCAGGTCCTCTGAGGGCAAGCGTTAGAGCTATGCATTTGTCTTCCTCATCCCAGCCATTTGTTGCTGCGGCTGCCTCAAACAGCTTGTAGATTGACCAAGAAGTTTGCCCATCGAAGGTTGGTGGATGCATCTCTTTTTTCTTTGGACAGTCGCCAGAACTTTCTCAAACCTTCATTTTTCTTACTTTGTCCAATTCCTTGGCAATGGATTCGATTTTATATTCTACCTTTTCAAACTTTGCTTCAACAGCCAAAAATTGTTTATCGACACGTTCGTCAAGGGCAACAATTCTGTTGTCAAAGGCATCTAACTTACCTTCGAGAAGATTTCGAAGATTTTTTTGTTCTTGGCCTTGTTGTTCTAGAAGATTCTTTTGTTCTTGGCTTTGTTGCTCGAATTGATCAAGAAGATTCTTTTGTTCATTCCGTTGTTCTTGGCTTTGTTGTTCTAGAAAATTCTTTTGTTCTTGGAGTTTCTTTTCCTGACTTTCAAATTTGGCGAGCAGCTGAGACAGCATATTGGTCATAGTCGATGTACTTACTTGCTCTTGTTGTTCTTCCATTTCAATGTCGAATATAAACGTGTCCGGGTGTTTTGACAAATGTTTGCCTGAATAGATGGTGTATACTTTTGCAACGATGCGATTTATACAAAAAGCCCTTCTAAGAAAAAAGAGCCTCTGAATCGAGTAAGTAATACTAGGTGTCTCTAATATCTTCTTTGTTTACGCTGTGTCTTTTAAAAAAAAGGAAATAAATAAAAGGAGGAGAAAGATAATCTTTGGTCAAAATATATAAACATATTTGAATCATCGAAATTTATTAATGCATCAATGTACATGAAATTTTTTAATCCTATACGAACAGTTGTTGAAGGATGAGCTGGGAACGAGACTGCTCTTGTGGGATATCGTCTTCATCTTTCTGTAGTATTAGACCTCATGTGATAAGGCGTCTTCTTCTTGTTCCATTTGGGATAAAATTGAGGGTGATCTACATACGTTGACTGCTGGACCGTAGCTCTATGCCATCGCTAAATATTTTCAATATTTTAAGGTCAATTTGCCATAAACGAGAACTGCAACGGTTCATATTGAATTTAAATTTCAAAATAAACTGACACTTTAAATTAAAACGATAGGAAATAATTAAGGGTATTCATACAACAGCGTAAACTTATCGTAAACATCGTAAAGTTCTAAACTTCGTAAATCTGTCAAATTTTCCATACAAATTGTGACAGAATTACGAAGTTTAAAAGTTTACAACGATTACGACGACTTTACGATGTTGTATGAGTACCCTTATTAATTTAAATTTTTTGTTGATGTTTATAGTTATTCTCAAACTGTAAACAGAACGACGCGATTGAAAAACACGATTCTGATATTATACGAAGTAAAAGTTTGACGACGTCGTTTACTACAATCGTTTGAACGACGATCGTTCTCAAAATTACGCGATGAGAGCCCTGCTTAAACACGTCTACAATTTCCTGTGCTTCGGTGACTAGGTTCCCTTCGCTGTTTCGAAGAGCTTGCGTGCCAGTCCTATAACCAGATGCCAGTTGCTTGGCTGTTTTGTAGAACCGGTGGGTGCTGGTGGCGGTGCTAGACTCTTCGAGATACTTGAGCTGAGAGGCTGCGGATGCTCTTTTCTTTCTACGCAGGGTTTTTTCTCTTTCCTTCTCTTTTCACGGTACTCCTCTCTTGCTGCTCTAGTTTTCCGTTGCAGCATTTGCATTCGTGCATTTTCTGTCTCCTGCTTCAATACCGCGCATTCATCGTCATACCACGGGTTCTTTTTTCTGGGTGGTTGATAGGCTATGGTGGTCTCGGCTGTCTCCTTAATGATGTCACGATATTGGTTCCACTGGTTGTTGACGCTTGTGGCTGGGCTTACGGCAGAGAGTTTCCCGGTCAATTGCTCACTGTAGTCTCTGGCTTTCTCAGATGTGCTAAGGCATGCAATGTTGAATTTCTTCCTTTGGGCGGTCTTCGTTTTCTTTTCGTTGGACAGTCTGGCTCTGAACTTTGTCACAACAAGAAAGTGGTCAGAGTCCACGTTTGCGCCTCGGAAAGTTCGCACGTCCAAGATGTTCGATGCATCATCATCATCGTGTCCTGTAACCCCGGCTGGGGCATAGGGCGTCAACAAAACGTCTCCATCCTTCACGGTCTGCTGCAAGGTACTTAAGCTGTGGCCACGTCTTTCTCTGGGATTCTGCTTCCGCTAAGACAGTTGATTTCCATGTTGTTCTTGGTCTTCCAACCCGCCGTGCACCCTGAGGATTCCATTCAAAGGACTGCTTTGCAATTTCATCGTTTGGTTTCCTCAGTGTGTGACCAATCCAACGCCATTTACGCTTTCTTATGTCGACGTCCAGCCGCTCTTGACTTGTCCTGCGCCACAATTCCTCATTTGATATTATTTGTGGCCAGGGAATCTTTAGGATGTGGCGAAGACAGCGATTCACAAAAGCCTGCAATTTCTTCGAAATGGTAGACGTGACTTTCCAGGTTTCACAAGCATATAACAGCACGGATTTGACATTGGATTCGAAGAATCTCAGCTTAGTGCGTAAGGAGATTTGACTGGATTTCCAAATTGGGGACAGAGTACCGAAGGTAGCACGAGCTTTATTTATTCTACTTTTAACGTCCAGATCCGTACCACCGTTTGCAGAAACAATACTGCCAAGGTAGTTAAATTGTTCCACTACTTCAACTGGCGTCTCCTGTAAAATAATACGCTACTGTGTGGAGCGGCCTGTGAGCATTATTTTTGTCTTTTTGCTGTTTATTCTTAGACCACTCGACTCTCCCTTCACTTGCAGTGTTTGGCACATCCCGTTCAGCCCACTGATGTTATTTGCCAGTAGACATATGTCATCGGCATAGTCTAAATGACTGAACCTTTCGAACGGTCTCCATTGAATGCCCTGTCGCTCAGCTGTACCAACACTGGCCGTCAATACGTCGTCCATCGCCAGCAGGAAGAGAATTGGCGATAGAACATCCCCTTGTCTCACACCCTGTTGCACTACGAAGGAGTCGGATAGCTGCCCATTGTGCAAAACAAAACACCTCGCGTTGTTGTAGGACTCTTTAATAATGGCAACAATTTTTGGTGGAATTCCTCTACCAAGCAACGATCTCCATATACATTCTCGGTTAACTCGATCAAAGGCCTTTTCAAAATCCACGAACATGAGGTAAAGCGGTGATTGATATTCCATCAACTGCTCGAGGACGATACGCAGGGTGTTGATATGGTCGACACACGATCGACCACTGCGGAAGCCAGCTTGATGCCTCTTGAGTGTAGACTCGATTCTATCCTTTATTCGCTCGAGAATGATGGTTGCCATTAGTTTTGGGAAAACGGACAAAACGGTGATACCACGCCAATTATTGTTGCAATTCTTTAAGTCACCTTTCTTTGGCAACTTAACAATCACACCATCCTTCCAGTCCCTGGGATAGCTTTCGTTTTCCCAAATGTTTTGTATCAGCGGATGTAAAATACTAGCCGCTGCTACGGGATCGGCTTTCAGGAATTCAGCTGGTATTCCGTCCAGTCCAGCTGCCTTGTTGTTTTTGAGGAGATTTATTGATGTACGAATTTCCGATTCTGACGGGGGTTCGATGTCAATACCCCTATAGGACCTGCGCATCTCGTTTAGTTGGGGCACTTCAGCACTCTGCTCAACTGAATCCTCATTTAGTAGGGCACAAAAATGGTCCTTCCATCTACGAAGCTGATCCTCAATTGATACCAAAAGTGTGCCATCCACATCCATTACAGGATGATTGGTGTTGCTTTTTTTCCCGATAACATCTTTGGCTATTTGGTACAATTCCCGGATATCTCCTCTTCTGGCAGCGCTTTCCGCATTATCTGCGAGTCCATCCAACTTCACCCTCTTGTCACGTCTCACACAGCGGTAGACCATCTTATGTGCAATGCGGTACTCTCTTCGCAAGTCAGCCTTTCGTTGAACATCAGCTTCGGCATTTATTTGGATTTTCAACGATTTGCGAAGTTCGATCTTATCCCAGGTGTCTTGGGATATCCAAGAGTCTCTACGTCTCGTTCGCTTGGGTACAGTTTCGGATCCAGCCTCCATAAAAACACTTTTAATTTCACCCCACATCTCATCAATTTTTGAATTCTGGATTCCATTTAATGACGAGGCTCTGTCGTTAAGGGTGGTGACATAGTTTCGACATATGTTGGGGTCATTTAAAGCATTAGTAATGAATTTTGTGCTCCTTGCTGCATCCTGCGCTGGTTTTTGTACGGCAGCGGTTCGTAGTTTGAGACTCATCAGAACCAAATGGTGGTCGCTTCCCACATCGGCATTTCTTATACTCCGGACATCACACTAGACTTCCTCCATCGCTGCTGAATCATGATATGATCAATTTGGTTTTCGGTTTGACCATCCGGATGCACCCAGGTAATTTTGTTGCACGTCTTATGCTTAAATACAGTCCCACCTATCACAAGACGATTCGCGTTACAAAAGTCGACAAGCAAGTCACCATTTTCATTCCGTGACCCCACGCCATTTCTTCCCATCACGCGTTCCAGTCCGTAATTGTCTGAACCGACTTGGGCATTAAGGTCTCCCATAACGACTATGATGTCGGCTCTCGGAACACTACTATAAACCGAGTTAAGATGAGTGTAGAACGCGGTTTTGTCTTCCTCGGTCGCTTCATTTGTGGGGGCGTAGCACTGAATAATTGTGACGTTACGAATTTTTGAACGAAACCTTGCTGTCATTAATCTCGCAGAAATGGGCGCCCATGAGATCAAACTACGCCTCGCTTCTTCGTTCAACATAATTCCGACACCATGCAGTCTTTGACCACCCTCTCTTTCATCTTCGCCGGAATACAGCATTCTCGTCTGTCCAGTGTCTGATCTGTATTCAGCTCTTCCTCTCCACTTAGTTTCGCTTATGCCCAGGATACTGATCTTTAGGCGAAGCATTTCACGCTCAACCTGCTCGTATCTACCATCGCTGTACAAGGATCGAACGTTCCATGCTCCGATTTTCGTACGTGTGCGGTAGCCAAAAGTAACATTTGCGCTTCTTGAAAGACTTCTTCTATTTGTCAACGATTCATTTATTATTATGGTGTCTTGATTGACGCTCGTACATGAAGGATGCATACCTTGCGCCAATTAGCACGTGGTCGATTTGGTTGGCGGTTCGACCATCTGGAGATCGCCAGGTTGCAGTGTGTATCCTTCGCCTGGGGAACCTTGTGCTACTTATCACCGTATTACGAGCTGCAGCAAAGTCGATTAGTCGGAAGCCGTTATCTGTTGTCGTTTCGTGGAGGCTGTGCTTTCCAACTAATCCGCCAAAGATGTTTTCCTTTCCGACTTTAGCATTGAAGTCTCCGAGCACGACTTTGACATCGTACTCCGGACAGGCTCCGTAGGCTCCGTCCAGGAGGTCGTAAAACTCCTCCTTGTTAGACTCCTCAGCTTCATCGGTAGGGGCATGTGCACATATTAGGCTGATGTTTTGGAAGGTAGCTTTGATGCAGATCACAGCCAGGCGATCGCTAATCGGCTTAAAATCGATGACTTTCGATCTGAGTTGATTTCCCACGACGAATTCGCATCCTAACATGTGCAGTCTTTGATGGCAGCTGTAATAAATGTCGCAATCTTTTCTTTTCGTCATACCTGATCCTATCCATCGTATCTCCTGGATCGCGGTAATATCTGCCTTGTACCGCGAGAGGACAGATTCAAGTTTTTGAGTAGCACCTGGTGTATAGAGTGTTCTTACATTCCAGGTACATACTCGTAGGTCATAGTCCATTTTCGTTCCGGGTCTGGTTGCCATTTGAGGGGGGTCGTTATCCGAGGCTTCTCGCGTCTCTCTCATAACAATTGGCTTTTTTACTGTGGTCGGGTCGTTAGCCCAACGCACTAACCTCCAATCTGTAGGGCCATGGGTTTAATGTTGCAATTCTTTCCTTGGTCAACATTCGCACTTACAAGTTTAGCAAGTCAAGGCATAAGCCAAGACCAGTATCCGGCGGCTACCAACGTGGAGGTATTGTAAGCACTTGATGTGTAGGAAAAGATACAGCTCGAGGCCCCCAGTTCCTACAACATCCAACCACCCAGTTCTGCCTTAAGTTCCACTAAATTTAAATCATTCAAAGATTTACCCATTGTCTTTTTTTTTTTTCTTTCCACACAATAAATTAACTGAGTGCACAGATAAAATAAATTTTATTCCACTTCTAACACCAATGTAATATTTTATCAGGTTCGTTAATAAAACTTATTTACTTTATTTAAAACGTCCACTTATTTATTAAACAAAATAAAACACTTTACTTTTCTTACTACAAACAAAACGATTTATTATTCACCACTGAAATTAATTCACAAACTTTACTTTTCACTTTTATTATAACCAACTTTATTCATTCACGATTAAAAACAAACTGTGTCGCTGCCGTTCAAACTTTTATACTTGTTTTCCAAACTCTGGAAATAAGGAGAACGTTCTGGTCTCTGCTTCCAGAGCTTTCCGTAGGGGAAATCTCTCAAAAATTTCCCTTCCAAAAGCTTTTATTTGACAGCTGGTAAATCTGCTATAATTCGGCAGATGGCGCTTCTTTCGTTTGAGAGTTGCTATAATTATAGCTAATAAGGGTATGTTTGCACTGCGACCGTAAGCTTTATTGTGTCCGTTTATTTGCATTTCGGAGTCGTTATAGTTCAAATATGGAAAGTTATTACAATGTATTTGAAAGTTAATAAAAGGATTAAAAAAATTGTAAAATTATTTCGTTCTATTTTTTACTACGTTTTTACTTCAGTTTTTTTCCCTAAACAATACACTTTCAATCAGTGAGGGGGGCAACACTGCTGTGTTCCCTACAGAGTTTCAAAAAATGAAAAATCTGACGGTCTGAAATAGTACCCTATTACGCGACGAACGTTTGAATCATGAATTTTTTCGAAATTAAAGTCGTTTTTGATTGGACGTCGTTCGTAGTACTCCTTTTCCACTCCATTTTAACTCCTACTTTTCCAAAAGCCTTCGATTGGCTGTTCCGAGTAATGTTTTCGGAGTCTTTTTCTGTTCCCGATTTCAAGATGGAGTAGATTTGGAACACACGCATACACGCATATTGTGCAACTAAATTCAAGTTACTTTGTAGTGACACGTAACACTTGTGTAATCAGTGTAAATCGTTCAAAATAAGTTTCTTTATACTGGATTGCAACAAGTTTGAAAGGTTTCAGTCAAGTTCTTATTGACTTAATAGCAACAGATCAATTTGTCTTAGGGGAGTTTATGAACACTAAACTGAAAACTACATAAACTACATAACTAGTTCCAAATAAATATTTTTCAGTTTCAGAAATGTATTTCTTATTTAAATATGTAACTAAAAATGCAGTCAGACATTTGTGATGTGACAACTGTTTTTTTTCCTCTTTTATCGATTAATTGAAATAGGTTATAGACCGAGAGCCCACAGCAGATTTTGGGTGTGAACGATAGCAAAAAAAGAAGTATAGGCGTCGAAAGCTCCATTAAAGACTATTAAAAAAATCAAAGTCTTGCAGTCCACAACTGGGGCCTTTGCGAAAAACAGTGCATCGAAAAAAAAAAATATGAATGCAACTTCGAGGAAAATCGTGTTAGCCGAAATTGGTTTTCACCCCTCCCTAGATAAGCTCCGCGGATCCTATATCACGGAATTTGAGATCATTTGAGTTTGACAGTCAACGATTACTTTCTTATGAACCACTAAGTGTTCGATTACTGGGGACATGACCCTATTACATTTTATAAATTCTGAAAGTGAAAAAAAACATTTATTTCAGAAAAAAAAAAATATGGCTGATAGAAAGTTTCCTTTCTATAACCCCATAGCAACTGATCTTTTAATTCAGTTCAGGGTCGGATTTAGTGGAATGGTTCACATGAGTGAAATTCAGGATACTGCTGTCAATGACGACAGCAGATAATATCATTATTAATTAATTTTTGACACGAAATAATCATTTTTGTTCCAGGACTAATGATTGTGAATTCTGTAAATTTAAGCCTAATTAGCCATGTTTTTAAGCGCATTTCTACCTTCGCTTGAAAAAAGCGAAGATAAAAATGCACTTAAAGGAAAGGCTTTTATCTGCTGGGGTGCCCAAAGGAAGCAAGATAAAAATGATTGAGATGCTTCCGTCATTTTGCCGAGATATATGAAAGTGTACAGAAATTTAAAATCGTTAAATTAGTGAAAAACCTTACTAAACTAAATAAAAGGGTGAAATTAATGTAAATATAGTGAATAGGTATGTTACATGCAATACTTTATTTGAAAAATATATACAAAAGAACATGCAATGCTGCATTAAATCCTGTAAACACGCCTATAATACGGTGTAAAAATTTTTCATTTCACAGGTAAGTTTTGTCTCATATTTTTCATAAAGTTATGCGACGTGATAGTTTTTAGGTAAATAAATTGTCGTAGAATACTTTTAAACTATTGAACACTTCTTGGCGAAGATACAAAACCGACAAGATAGAAAGGGGCAACAGCAGAAAGACATCTAAAAATATTTTATTTAAAACGTTGAAAAAACTTTGCATTATGGTTGCTAAATGATAAAAAATAAATAAAAACTAATTCGTCCCTGTGCAAAAATTTTTCATCAATCTCTATTTGTATTTTTTTTTTCCTTACTGCCTCACTCACCCTCGTTCTTTTTCTTTGCCTACAATGATCCTAATGAAACTGTGAAGAAACTTACATAAAGTTTAGTTCTAAAGAAGTTTCAGAAACTTCTTTGAAACATTTACGAACACAACATTAATAGAGCGTTCTTTTTCTTAACAAATCTTAGCTATTTTTAATTTGTCATACAAAAAACCTGTTGTTCACTTAAAATATTTTTTCTTTGTTATTAAGAGTTGTGTATTTGCATTATTTGTATCGTTGCAAATGATTCGCTATGATTTCGAGTTGGTTTAGGAAAAAGTTAAATACTCAAATATTCATACAATTAGTACTTAAATATTCATATAATTAACAAATCAAATTCCCCTTATCAATATTTTTGTAAGAAATTGAATCATTAAGCCTACTAATACCTCTCTTTTTCATTTAAGGAGGGGCAAAATTCCCATTATAATAACATTTGTCCAAGTCGGACTATTTATGGATAAAAATATAAATTTTAATAAAAAATATCAAAAATGAAAATCGACAATAGAAAATACTAAATTGAAAATAACTACATACATAAATAAAAATTCCAAATAAATTCCGAATCCAATAAAACAAAACAATAAAATTTTGGAATAAATGAACGATGAACGTTAACAAAAGTTCGATTTAATGAAGAAAAAGAACGCACCTCCTTTGAAACAACATGCTTTCCCTCAGTGACTGTTCAATAACAACGAAAGTGACAGACACAGTTGTCATACTAGAGTTGCATACAAGTCCTTCAATAACTCCAGAAATCGAAAACAGTTTTGTGACCGTCTGCATGTATTTCTTGTTGCATTTAGGTTTGTTTCTGCCATTTTGTTTTCAAGCCAAACAAACAAATATTTTTTTAACATAAACCTACATTAGGGTGTCATCAATTTTCCAAAATAATGTATTAAAGGTTAAATAAAATTTAGTGACCAAAAAAATTTGACCAAACAAATTATTTCTCATCATTGAATTAAAAGTCATAATACACTAGTCAACAAAATTAAAGGAACAAATATTTTTTCAATTTTTGTTAGCGTTTTTTGAAGAGCTGTATCTTTGTGACGAGTGGTCGTATAGAGTTGAAATAAAAAGCATTTTACAGCTTTATGTTTTTTGTTTCGAGATTTGTTTGCAAACAAATTTTTTTGAAGTACCGTTATTGCGTAATGGCAAAAAATGAGACGAGACAACAAACAATTTTTTTTTTATTTTTCTTGAAGGTCCTCATTTCTATGGATAAATTTGTTTGAGTCAATTAAATCTCATGATCAGATACCTTGCTTATTCAGCTTCAAAACAATTTTTTTGTTGTTGTCGTACGATTTTTTTTGACATGGTTTATCTGACTTTGAATGAAAAAAGATACTTTTAGCCTTGATGACCAATATCTCAGCAAATAATGATGTTATAAAAAATTCAAAGACAGTTTTGGAAATTTGAGAAAGCGTTTTACAAGATTTTTTTAAGATTTTGTAAAAATTATTTTTTTTTTACCGTTTACAGTTAGTTTAAAAAAAGTACTAAAAACCGACGTTTTGTGGTCTTTTCGTAAATCTTTTTTTTTATTTGCAAATATTGATTGCATGGCATGCGTTAGTATGCAAATTTATAGACTTTTAAATCATCGATATTCTTGTAAATTTTCAAATTGATTCATCGAACCCTTTTTCCTCACCAAAACTTCAAAGTCTTACAAACCAGGTAAAGGAACAAATTGTGTTGTTCCTAAACAATGCGTAGTCGTCATCATAATTACAATAAAACCGTAATTCCAGTGGATTTTTTTCACAGTTTTGCATTAGTTAGATATATTTTTGAATTAAAATGAAATAAAAAGTACATTTTTCCAAAAAAAAAAAATTAAAAAAAATCAAGTTTTTTTGTTTGAAAAATTTTTGAAATTATTTTTTTTAATGTACTTTTCATTTCATTTCAATTGAAAAAAGTATCTAACTAATGCAAAACTGTGAAAAAATCCACTGGAATTACGGTTTTCTTGTAATTATGATGACGACTACGCATTGTTTAGGAACAACACAATTTGTTCCTTTACCTGGTTTGTAAGACTTTGAAGTTTTGGTGAGGAAAAACGGTTCGATGAATCAATTTGAAAATTTACAAGAATATCGATGATTTAAAAGTCTAGAAAATTTGCATACCAACGCATGCCATGCAATCAATATTTGCAAATAAAAAAAGATTTACGAAAAGACCACAAAACGTCGGTTTTTAGTACTTTTTTTAAACTAACGGTGAACGGGAAAAAAAAAAAATTTCTACAAAATCTTTAAAAAATCTTGTAAAACGCTTTCTCAAATTTCCAAAACTATCTTTGAATTTTTTATAACATCATTATTTGCTGAGATATTGGTCATCAAGGCTAAAAGTATCTTTTTTCATTCAAAGTCAGATAAACCATGTCAAAAAAAATCGTACGACAACAACAAAAAAATTGTATTGAAGCTGAATAAGCAAGGTATCTGATCATGAGATTTAATTGACTCAAAAAAATTTATCCATAGAAATGAGGACCTTCAAGAAAAATAAAAAAAAAATTTGTTTGTTGTCTCGTCTCATTTTTTGCCATTACGCAATAACGGTACTTCAAAAAAATTTGTTTGCAAACAAATCTCGAAACAAAAAACATAAAGCTGTAAAATGCTTTTTATTTCAACTCTATACGACCACTTGTCACAAAGATACAGCTCTTCAAAAAACGCTAACAAAAATTTTTGTTCCTTTAATTTTGTTGACTAGTGTATTATTAATTAAATAATTAAAAGTCATAATATTTTATATAAAATTATTGTTTATAAGTTTTTAATGGGGGCTTTTAAAGGATTAAAGAGCAAATAGAAACAAAAAAAAAAATGAATAGCTGCAGTAATTACTAAAATAAAATGTGAAAACAGCAATATCTTTGTAAGGGTTATTGACAAATCGGAGACAATTTTTTGGTAAAATATTTTTTTAGGACATTCATAATTTACTAAGGAGATGTCTGTCATTAAAAAAATATGTTGGAAAATAGACACCCTAATATATGGTAGTTATTTCTGAAGAATCTGACAGCAAGTTACAATGTAGTTGCATTTAGGATTTTATTTAATATTTCTGTCACTTTTTCACATTGTTACAAAAGTGTTGTATAATAGTTTTACTGAATCATAATGATTAGACACTTTAGAGTTACTTTGAAGTAGCAAAAGTTCAAAGTCGCAAAACAGTTTCGATTTTGTTTTTGAGAACGGCTAATTAAAATTAGGTTACATTGAAACACAATGGATAACTACTCAGTAACTATTAAGCCACGCCTATTTATTTTTAGTCCCACTAAATAAGAACAGTGACCTGAATATAACAAAGTTGGAACTCAAATAATTTAAAATACAATGAGAGCATTCAACAACTCTACAAAAACTTCCGAGTTATTCTGTCTGTCTGCGCTGGGATAAGCATCTCAAATCCTATAGACGGTTTCTTTTTTAATTTATAATTTCTAAATCGCATCCCAAAATGTCTAAGACCTGTGCTAAATGCAATGAAAAATTGATAAGATCAGACAGTGTTGTTTGCAATTCATTTTGTGGTCAAAGTTTCCATAAAATTTGTGCTAATTTAAATGTCGACGAATTAAATGTGATCAAAAATTCTAATAATTTCTTTTGGAAATGTAACAGTTGCTCTCATTTTAAGTTCTCCACATTTATTCAACGCTTTACTGAACTATCTGAGTGTGTTAGTGATCTTAAAAGAGAAATATGCGCCTTGCAAAAAATTATTGTCCCCATCGAGAGTGCACCAGAAAATTTCCCTTTAGATAAAGCTAAGCTCATAACTCCTAATGCCGACGATCCTTCTCTTAATAATCAGTCAAGTGCCAGTGAATATATTGGAAGTGAAGATTCTCTTTTACCTCTTAATACAAATTCAGTTCCTGCTCTCTACCCTACCATGCCTCAACTAGACAGTATCATCACCGAAAACATAACAATAACTGAAACCAATCCATCCTGCTCTAAATCTGACCCTCTCACCTCTAACGAGAACAATAGTCGCCCCAACACTGCTATCATAATAAAAAAGAAAAGAAATAATAACAAAAAACAAAACCCCATAAACGAGAATACCACCACTTTCTATGGCACTGGGTCGGCAGCAAATTTAATTGTTGTACCCAACATCCAATGGATTCACATCTCTAAATTTGATAAGGACACTGCTCCTGAATCAATAATTTCGTATTTATCAAACAAAATTAATCTCCCCCTCGAAACATTTCAATGCTTTAAACTTACAAAGAAAGATGCCGTGCTAAATGACCTATCATTTGTGAACTTTAAGCTCAGTGTACCCGTAGACAAACTAAACCTTGTTATGGACCCTGCTGTTTGGCCTGAATTCGTTAAAGTTAAATTATTTGTTTCAGTTTCAAAAAACGGAGAAAGACAAAAAAATCCAACAACAATAACATAAACAACAATAATCAGTTTTCACCCGCACAGCACTTACTACCCACGAGTACCAATCTTCCTTCATCTAACGTCTCTCAATTTGTCTTATTCTACCACAATGTCAGTGGCCTAAGAACAAAAATGCAAAATATTCTTCTTCTTTCCTCGTCACAACAATTTGATATAATTGCACTCAGCGAGACATGGCTCTCCGAGAATCATTTCAATGCCGAAATGTTTGATAATCATATGTTCAATGTTTTCCGCAAAGATCGATGTCGTCACAGAACTGGTTTGAGCCGAGGTGGAGGTGTGCTGCTAGCTATTTCTTCATCATTTGTAAGCTCGCAAATAGAATTACCCTCTTCGTCGTCTCAACAAAATTCAAATTTCGATGTGGACCAGCTGATTGTACGCGTAAGCGTTAGTAATTCTCATGATGTATTTATTATTTTAAGTTATATACCACCAAAGAGTTCTTTTGAATTATATAAATTACATATTGATAATTGTTCTGAAATTCTTAAAAATCTTAAAGAAGACCAAAATATAATAATCTTGGGTGATTTTAATTTGCCATTTATTAACTGGGTTCATGACCCTGATGAAAATTGTTTGGTTCCTTTTAATGTCAAAAATGAATGTGAAAGTGTGGTTGTTGATACTTTAGCTGAATTTGGACTTAATCAAATAAATTCTTCTTTTAATAACTTGAATCGTATTCTCGATTTAGTATTTGTTGATAGTGAACTCAGTGTGAGTATTAGCAGCCCCACACCACCTCCTCTCCCAAATTCTGAAAACCATGTAGTTCTTTGCCTTAGCATTAAATTTTATGGGTACATAAAACAAAATTCTGTTGATCTTATTTATAATTTTGAAAAATGTAATTTCAGTGAAATATCAAATTTTTTGAATTTAACCAGTTGGGTGTCTGTTTTAAACAGCTTAAATTTAGAAAGTGCATTTGATACCTTGACTAGCTCATTAAAAGTGGCAGTTGATTTATTCACTCCAAAGTTTTTACGTAAGACATCATCTAAACCTAACTGGTTTAATAAAAAGCTAATTAATATCAATAATAGAAAAAATAAAGCTTTCAAGTTGTTCCGGAACTCCAACAACGATGTTGTTCTCTATGAGAAATATTCTCGATTGCAAAAGGAATTCGATTTTCTAAACAAATTTCTATACAAGCAATATATTCTTAGTATCGAATCAAAACTAAAAAAAAATAGCAAATGTTTCTGGAAATTTATAAATGACAAAAAACGATCTACTGGTATTCTTAATTCCATTAATTATTTAGATGAAACATCAAGCGATCCTTTAAAAATTTGCAATCTTTTTGCTAGTTTTTTTCGCTCAGTTTACAAGCCATCGTGTTTAGAAAATGCGTCTAACGTTGACGTTTCTCCTGAACTTATAAACATTGGAGACTTGCAGGTGAGTAAAGCTGAAGTCGAAATTGAATTGAACAAATTAAATGAAGATAAGCAGCCAGGATTTGATGGCCTTGCCCCCATTGTTTTAAAAAGGTGTGCTAGTGCCTTGGTAGTTCCACTAGAATATATTTTTAATCGTTCTCTTCGGGAAGGTGTTTTCTTAGAGGCTTGGAAGCATTCTTTCTTAACTCCAGTTCTTAAGTCAGGGTCCAAAAGTGAGGCCACCAATTATAGACCAATTTGCAAAATATCGGTAGTTCCCAAACTTTTTGAAAAAATAGTGTATAATAAATTAGTCTTTCTCTTAAAAGAAATTATTTCTCCACTGCAACACGGTTTTATCGGTGGTAGATCTACTTCTACAAACCTTACTATTTTTAGTAACTATGTAGTGGATGCCATCGAGAAAGGTCTGCAGTGTGACGTGGTTTACACTGATTTCTCGAAGGCATTTGATAGGGTGAATCATGCAATTCTACTAACTAAACTTAAATACTTGGGTTTTCACTCAAATTTATTAAAATGGTTTGGTTCGTACCTTACTGGTAGAACACAGCATGTTCGAATCAACAACTTTCTATCGGATCCCGTCGCAGTTACTTCCGGTGTCCCCCAAGGAAGTCATTTAGGACCCCTACTATTTTTGATTTTTATAACGACATCCCAAATTATTTCAAATATTGTATGTGTTTAATGTATGCAGATGATCTTAAACTTTACCTAAGTGTTGGATCTATTTTAGACTGCATTAATCTTCAGAAAGATTTATCAAACTTATCTGCTTGGTGTAGCAAAAACGATCTTCATCTTAATGTTTCAAAATGTCAAAGTACATCATTTTGCCGAAAAACCTACCCGATCACTTATGATTACAACATAAATGGTACTTTTTTGACAAGAGTAACGGAAAAAAAAAGATCTTGGAGTAGTATTTGACACAAGGCTTACTTTTAATAGTCACATCGACTACATCGTAGCTAAGGCCAGCTCTATGCTTGGTTTTATCTCCCGAAACTCAAAAGATTTTACAGATCCTTTCACACTGAAATCACTCTATTTTAGCTATGTACGATCTATTTTAGAATACTGCTGTATCGTATGGAACCCACATTACTGCATTCATTCGTTAAGGATTGAAAGGGTCCAGAAACGATTCACTAGAATAGCTATAAGAACTTTGCGTTGGAACATCGAAATGCCCTCTTATAAATCGAGATGTTTGTTACTAGGGATCCAATATCTGGAGATTCGGAGGACATATTTTGAGATAATGTTTATAAGAGATATCGTTAACTATAAAATCAACTGTCCCTTTTTGCTTTCACTGGTAAGTTTTTACGCACCAATGCGACAATTCCGATCGCATTGTCTTTTTTATGTCCCTTTCCACAGGGTTAATTATGGAAATAATGAGCCATTAACGCGCTGTTTAAGGCAGGCAAACTCTGTGTGTAGTGCTCTTGAGTTCAATATGTTCTTAAGCAGAGAGTGTTTTAAAAGAAAACTGTTATCTTTATTGAACATTGGTGGATAAAATCTATGTTTGTATAATATTATTTATCTGGATGATTGTTATATTGATTTAGTAGTCTTTAAGAGATTTGTATGCTCTGTTTGATGAAAGTAAATAAATAAATAAATAAAAATTCAAATCTGTGCCCCTTGGGCAGTAGGTCTGTTCACCTACTCACACAAAACAGCCAAATTCTACCCAAATCAACCAAATTTCGCCCAAAGCTGCTCGCATACGCAAAAAATGTGTAGTTTTGGCAGAAGAGAACGCTCACGAGAGCGTAAAAAGTTTCCCCTTCCTGATAATTTTTGCCAAATTCTGCCCAAGGAATTTGTTTGTGCTTTGTTCTGCGAGTTGAAAACAACAACACATACAAAAAATGGCTGTTGTTTTCTTTTAATTATGTTTTTTTCTTGTTAAAAGTGATTTTTTCTTATACGTGCTTTTTTTATTGAATAATTTGTTTAATTATTTAAAAAAAGAAAATGGGACTAAAGTGTGTAGTACTTTTTGAAAAATAAAACTGATGTTTCATAGCAGAATATTTTTTAATTACAAAGAAATTTTGTGTTCAATTGTATTTTAATTTTTTTATGTCTAGAATGCTGAGTTTGGGATTAATTAATACTGTTATATTTTCTCTGGTTCCTTAATAAAAACTTATTTACTTTATTCAAAACGTACACTTATTTATTTCACAAAATAAAACACTTTACTTTTCTTAATACAAACAAAATGATTTAATATTCATCACTGAAATTAATTCACAAACTTTACTTTTCACTTTTATTATAACCACTTTTATTCATTCACGATTAAAAACAAACTGTGTCGCTTCTGTTCAAACATGTGCCTTTTATACTTGTTTGACAAACTCTTGAAAATAGTGGAAGGGTCTGGTCTCTGCTTCCAGAGCTTTCCGTAGGGGAAATTTCCCAATAATTTCCCTTCCAAAAGCTTTTATTTGACAGCTGGTGTATCTGCTATAATCCGGCAGATGGCGCTTCTTTCGTTTGAGAGTCGCTATAATTATAGCTAATAAGGGTATGTTTGCACTGCGACCGAAAGCCTTAATGTGTCCGTTTGTTTGCTTTTCGGAGTCGTTAAAGTCATTACACTGCCCCCCTCTTTGGATTGATCGTCCCGAGCAAATACATCACTTCCTTTACCATTATAACGGTCACTGTGAATTACTTTTAGTTTGTCTCTTAATCCTCTCTGAATGCGGTAAACGACATCGTTTATTCGTATTACAACAGTATAAGGGCCTTCCCAATTTTGTTGAAGCTTCGGTGAAAGTCCCTTCCGACCGTGGGGATTATAAAACCACACAAGGTCTCCCACTTGGAATCCTGTTGTTGTTGCTTTTGTGTCAAATCGTGTTTTCATCTGATCACTTGATAGCTTGAGGTTTGCTCTTGTCCTTTCGTGGATATCAACTAGCTTTTCTTTGAGGTTGTCCACGTAGTCGTCTATTCTATTCCTTGTGGCTCATTGTGATTCCGAGCAGGATTTCCGATGGTGTATGTCCTGTTGAGCTATGTACCGCACTTCGATAGGCCATCAAGAATAATGGAATATGCCGATCCCAGTCTCGTTGGTTGTCGCTTACAACTTTGGAAAGGTGTTCTTTAAGGGTCCAGTTGAATAATCGTTCAACCATCCCATCAGATTGTGGATGAAGTGGTGTTGTCCTCGTCTTTTTAATGCCAAGGAGTGTACAATTTTCCTTAAAGATTTTGGACTCGAAGTTCCTCCCTTGATCTGAATGGAGTTCCATAGGTACACCAAACCTGCTTACCCAGTTGAAAACAATTTGATCCGCGACTGTTTTGGTTTCCTGATTTGGGATGGCAAATGCCTCAGGCCACTTGCTGAAGTAGTCCATTACTACCAGGGTGTATCGGTTTCAGCTTCTGGTTTCTGGAAGCTTTTCTCGCACTCACTTGACCATTTGAACGGTTTGCCTTTCTCTGTTAGCTGGTGCAAACTTTTCGCGATCCCAGCAAAATCCTTCACAAATCGTCGATAGTACGTGGCTAGACCAAGAAAGCTCCGGCGTTGATGTTTATCCTGTGGTGTTGGCCAATTCTTTACGGTGTCAGCCTTTTCAGGATCAGTCTTCACTCCTTGGGAAGAGATGTTTTGACAAGAGCAACTGGGGATGCCCAAGGACTTTTAAGAGTTTTCGATTAGCCCATCTTTCTTCATGGTCAATATGTTACGTACTCCTGAAAACAGAAATAGAAAAAGTGAAATAAATATAAATATGTACGTAGATACATAAAAATGAAATTAGAACTTACCTGAACCACTGAACGCAGGAGTCATTGCAGCCAATGATGCTTTTGATTTGTGGTCTGGATCTGTAGGGCAAAACTTGTGACAAATCTGAAATTGTGTTAATGTTTTCGTTAAACAAGGAAAACAAAATAAATACATAAAACAATTTACCATTATTTGTCTATCTGAATGTTGATGTGGAAATTACTTGGCTTCGGCGGCGCGTCTGCTGGGCGACTTTGTGTCTCCTTGTTGTTTGCTCCTTCGTTTTGCCTCTGGTGATCTCGATGTTTATCACTATAAAGATAAGACCATTAAAAAATGTTGGAAATGATTAATTTGTGTAATTTTGATCGTTATAAATTACTAAGTATAAACAATTTATAACAAGCAAAACCATAAAACTTACCTTCTGAATGCGACCATTTTTTTATTTTGGTTTTTAGTTTGACAGATGTTCTTTTATGAATCTCGTCGAGTCTCGATCCAAAATAATCATGGCCGTGAGCAAAAGAAAAAGAAGGGGATGATCAGAATGGACACTTGATGTCGCTCCTGTCGTTAATTTTAGGTGAGGTTTACACAGGGCTGAAAAAAAAAGGAATGAGATTTTCGTGTGAAGTAATGAAATTTGATTGGTGGTCCGAATCAACTGATTTAACTGCTTTAACAGTTGTTGTTGAGAGAATTGAGGCGAATTGGGTCTCGAACTGGGCTGATATCCAAACGAGGTTTAGAGTGCGTAAGCCCATCCAAACCAACAGGTGTATAGTCCCGGGCTAAGTTCGTTTCCGCTGATCATTCAAAGCAAATTTCTAAGATAATTATTTGCATACATGTGAATTTAAAGAAAAGTTAATTTAAACCAAGTTTACATAAATGAACTGATTTGCAACAAACAATTAATTACATAAAAGTGAAACCATAATGTAAGATGTAAGTCATAATTACAAAAAAGTAAAACCAAAAAAAAGAAGTTTATAGTTGTGATTAACTTTTAGAAGGCCGTTGGGCACATACGTGTATACGCATATAAAGGGGGTGGCACACTCGACAGAAATCCCTTAAAAACATCACAAATTTTAATTTGGGTGAGTGAACTATTTTTGTATGTATATTTTTTTCTAGTTGGATAAATACCAAAAAAATATAACAGATATATCTAAGAAAAATAAAAAAAAAAAAGAAACATTTTTAGGAGAAAATAAAGTAAAGATAGAAAAAAAGGAAAGAAAAAAACGACAGAAAAAGAAATTAGCTAGGATTAAATATATAAAAAGAAAAAAAAAAGCAATTAGCTCGCGCTTAACTAATTACCTGATTTGTGTGTTTTGTCGTTAACAGGATATTTTATTTTGACTTGGCGATCACGGACTAGTATCCTGGGGTCCGGATCGCCCCGAATTTATTTTCGTTACCCAAGAGTTCCAGAATCAAGAATATTCAAGAAAATTCAGGAATACTCAAGAAAAATCAAGAATACTTAAGAAAATCAAGAATACTCAAGAAAATCAAGAATACTCAAGAAAAATAGAAGTTGGAGAATCATACCTAATTTCAGGGATATCATCTCCCGGTATTTCAATGAACTTCATTCCATCAAAAAGGGAGAAATTAAATTTTTGTTTGAAAAATTAAAAAAAAAGGATATAAATGTATCGTTTAAGTTTCAAAAAAAAAAAAAATACGAAATTTATAAATTCTGTTCCAGTTCATCAACTTTTATTTCGCTTAGCTACTACGTAAAACCAAGTTTTTTTTTGTTTGGTGCGATATTTTGTTCTTTGTTTATTATTTCTGTTCAATTTTGTTCTTCTTAAGGTCCCTGTATTGGATTCTACTTTTTTTTTGTAAAAGTATAAAGGAATTAGAGATTGCTCTCAATTTATTCTTCTTTTATTTTAAAGTGAAGTAATTTAGATTCCGCCTGCGTGAAACTATAACCAGAAGAAAAAGTATCTACGTTCTCGAATAGTGAACAGGAGTTTTACACAGGGATTTTTTTTCACTTTATTGAGCTCAGTGGAGGTGAGGGAATCTAGTTGTGAAACCATTTTTTTTTGGGAGTTCTTTCATAGAATAGTTGGAAGCTAAGTGAAAATTATATAATAGTAAAATTTATGCCTAACTAGATACCATAATTCCCGTATACTTCTAACTTTAGATATTTTTTTGTTAGTTCTAGGTTTGTAATATTTGTTAAATATCTTTTTTTATTATATAGGTGAAAATTAGTATGAACTTCTGTAAAATAGAGTTGCCATATAACATTTTATTCATTTACAATAAATAATGTTTTTTTTTTTTGTAAAATTAGTTCTGATTAGTAAAATCATTTAAGAGTTATTTTTGTTTATTTAGAGGGCCTTAATTTTCATGCTTAAATTCATTAATAAAGTTAGATTGTCAATCGCACCAATATGGATGAATTAACTTCTTTTATTCAAGCGTATAGCTTGATGGCTTTTTAGATTTATATTTTCAGGGGATGCTGAAGGTGACTGAATGAGGTGATGGACATGTGAACTGCGCTGGTAAATTAAGGTGAGTTCAATTTCAAGGGGAAGTTAAAACAAGGCCACCAACTTCCAAGGTAGGGTGGGTAAGGCAACGCTGACGTCTTCACAGCGCCCTCTGGTGGTAATGTCCGTCTGTTTCTTTTAGTACAAGCTTTTAAATTTTTTTTTTTTTTATTTCTATTGGCATGATATATGTTTGCGTGATAGGTGAGATTTTTTGTTGTCAGGACAAAGATCCCTCACATTCCCGGCGAGCTAAGGCCGAGCAACGACGACGAAAATATTAAGGGTATTCATACAACAGCGTAAAGTCGTCGTAAACGTTGTAAACTTTTAAACTTCGTAATTCTGTCACAATTTGTATGAAAAATTTGACAGATTTACGAAGTTTACAACTTTACGATGTTTACGACGAGCTTACGCTGTTGCATGAATACCCTTATTATTTCGAATTTTATAATTCGCATCCTCTCTCTGTCCTATTACAAATGGCGCCCACAACGTGAGTCTTTGTTTCTGTCTACCTTTTCCCAATTTCAACATTCCCTGATTGTCTTCGTCATCATCTTTGGCAACTCGTATGTCATGATTGAGGAAAGTCTCAGACATACCACTTTCATTTGCGACGAGATAACAAGAAGATGATGACGAAACAAATAAATCATGTTTTGTCTTGTCTTGTCTTTACCCATCCTTTTGTGTTATACATTTTACTTTTCTATCGTCTTTCTCACTTTTCACTCATTTGTCCCGTTTATCTTCAAAGGGTTGTGGCCTGTTGGTGACGAGGTGTAACACAGATGCACAATTTCCTTTTTCTTTCTTCTCTCTTTTGGGTTTTGCCTATCTTATATCCTCATGTCTTCCATCATAAGCCTCAGGCTAGAATGGAATTGCGGAAGATATTAGATAGCAACAAATTTTGTCCTATGTTTAAACCTTTTTGTATTTACTTACCACTCAGAGGGAAAATCTTCAAAGTTAGTCCGTCCGACAGTCCATCAAAACCAAAGCTTACTTACCTTCAGCTCAGTTCACAGTCGTCAAAAAAAAGAATCATCACCGAAGAATTCGCTTGAAGTATCCCCGAAATGATATATGACAAAAACACACTAAATAACACAAGTAATTACACAATTTCAAAAAAAAAAAAGTTTTCAAAATTTATTGAGGTATAAAATCTTAAAAACAAAACATTATAAACTATAGTATTTACAATTTTCATTTTTGTTTCCCTATATTGTTTTTCAGCTACCTTTTCATTAGCTAGGTTAATACTCTTAAATAAATAAAAAAAATAAAAAATCTAGCGCATTCCTTTTAAAAACATTTTGTTCTCCATTATTTGTTTTATTTCACTTCTTTTAGTTTTACCTTTCAGTAAAATTAACTTAAGCAGGTACTAAATAGTTTTCGTTTAAAGAAAAATTACACTTATTTAAAACAACAACTATTATCGTTTAAGTTTTCAATAAGTTAATAATTTTTTTTGCTTCTTATAATTCACAGTTAGTTGTCTACCCTTACAATTTATTTATTTTTGTTTCATTTTTCTGTTTGTTTTTCCAATTTCTTAGTTGGAAAACTTTATATTTTTAAAAGTTTTCTAAACCTCACACTTTTTGTTTTTTTTTTTTTTCGTTTTGTTTTGAATATTTATTATCATTTTTTGTTTGATTTCTTTCTAAAAATATCCAAACTGGGTACTGAAATTTCTGTTTGATATTTCAAACAAACATTTTTTCTAATTTTGTTTTATAAAACAATTACATTCCTTTTTTTTAAATTATTTGTCCTTCAAGTCATCTGTTTCTTATTTTTCGAGTCTTCAATTATTTTTCTTTGTTTTCAAGTTTTTCAAAAACTTTGAAGTTTAAATAAAACGAAATGAGCCAAAGTTCCAAAACTGGGACTATTAAAAAGAAGGGTCCGAGATCCTCAGCAAGGTTACAGCCCAACGAGCAAGAGCGCTTGCTTTATAGTCTAAGCCCATTAGTTCCAGATAACCCACTAATGAATTCGGCTACAGTCTCAAATCAGACTAACAGTCTTAACGCCCCTAACAATAATTCGGGTGATCTTCAATCACGTCCTCGGATTGTACACTCACCAATATTAAACAATAATAACATGAGTCAAAACCAGATTCAAATCCAAAGCGTAGAACAAGTTCAAAGTCCAGTTCAAAGTCCAATTCAAAATCAAGGTCAGCAACAAGAAGCATTTGAAACCATGGATAATAATTTAGGTCTAGGCCCACTTAATGGGTCAACGGAATCAGAGTCGATCAGAGCTCCGACTTATAGCAGTCTGAGCAATGCAGGCGCTCCATTTGTGGATCTTGACAATAGCATCCAAACTGTTCGAAACGAACAAATTACAGATACCAGAAGTCATGAAAAAGTTATAAATACCGATTCAGTACCGAATGATCTGAGAGCTTATGTCAATTTAGCAATTTTAAATGCCTTCACGTCTTACACAGAATCTATCAAATCGAATACTTCCGAAAGCATAAAAAAATCTATCAAGGACAACTTTATTGATTTCCTCGGTGATATAAATTCTTCAACTCGACTTTTTAGACGTGAGGAGTCAAACCCTAAACCAGCTCCTTTCTCAAATACTGTTCGTAAACCGTCCCCGCAATACCCTGACCCTCAGCAACAACAGCCACAACAATATCGTTCGGCAGAGCGCCAACAACAAAATTCATCTTACCAGCTTCAAAATCAATCCTTTCAGAACCCTAATATTCAATATCATTCTTTTCAAAATTCTAACCCTCAAAAGCGACAATAATCTTTGCAAAACACAAATACTCAAAAACTCGTACAGCACAAACTCAATCAAAATACATCTCAACAACAATATAACCAAAATTTAACCCCACAGTAAAATTTCCAAAACATTTCTTATCAACATCGACTTTCACAGAATCTTCTTTACACGCAACAACAACTAAATCCGAATCCAATTTCAAGTCAAAATCTGCAAGCTAATCCTTCCTCAGCATTTTCACAACCATCGAACACTTTCAAACCAATCCCTAACCCCGGGATTCAACCAACACCAAATGTTTCTCAAAACTTCCCTGATTTTGATAACCCTAACGGATATCAACAATCTTCTTCCAATCCATATCCTGATTCGAACTTTAATCCTGTCAGAGGTTATCGAGACCAAATTAAAATTGACCGATGGGGTCTGAAATTTGAAGGAAAACCCGAAGTCTTGACCGTTGAAGATTTCATCTTTCGATTGGAAACCCTTCAACGCCAATATCAGTGTCCTTGGCCAGAGATCCTGAAACAATTTCATCTCACCCTCTCAGGAGACGCTCAAGACTGGTATTGGGGTTTCCAAAAATCAAATTACCAACCGGACTGGCAAATGTTGCGTGATGGTCTATTGCTCCACTTCCGAAATACAAAATCTGACTACGAGATCATGCGTGAACTTTCGGATCGCAAACAAGCTGCAATAGACGTATCAGGAGACCCTAGACCTTATGCCAAAGTAAAGATAGCCGACAGAGAAATTTTAGGCTTGCTAGACAGCGGCGCAAGTGTCAGTATACTTGGTAAAGGGTGTAGAAGTTTTGTAAATGAACTAAATGTTCAAGTCTCTCCTTTCACCTCTAATGTAAAAACGGCTGATGGGCAAAGCCAATCCATCGTAGGCAAAATAGAATTAGAGGTTCTATATAAAACTACGTTACGCAACATAAACTTTTATCTTGTTCCTAGTCTGGATTAAGAACTGTATCTCGGCGTCGACTTCTGGAGAGCATTCAACCTGGCACCTGGGATAGTCAGTGAAGTTTCAATACCGGATGCTAAGGATTGCTCTTCAACTCATCTTTTGTCGCCAGAGCAAGAATCGAGATTGGATGCAGTTAGATGAAAGTTCCGGTGTTACACTAAATACGGCCTCGGAAAAACGACGCTTGTCGAGCATGTTATCGAAACCGGAGAGGCGGTTCCTGTAAAACAGCGTCACTATCCTGTCTCTCCAGCGATACAAGCCCTTATGTATGCCGAGATAGACAGAATGTTGAGCCTTGGGGTAATTGAAGAGAGTGAAAGCCCGTGGAGTTCGCCAGTGGTCCTGATACAGAAACCCGGCAAAAATCGTCTGTGTCTGGATTCACGTTAGCTGAACTCCCTCACAAAAAAAAAATGCTTATCCTCTCCCAAATCTCGAAGGCATCTTCAGTCGTCCTCGTGATACTATTTTTATAAGTAGTATCGATCTCAAAGACGCATTTTGGCAAATACCGCTGGAAGAGCAGAGTAGAGAAAAAACTGCTTTTACAATACCGGGACGGCCCTTGTACCATTTTACCGTCATGCCTTTTGGACTGTGTAATGCGGCCCAAAGGTTATGTCAGTATGGACAAGGTCATTCCCTCAAGGTTAAGAGACCGTGTCTTCGTGTATCTCGATGACCTGCTCATCATTGCTCGAGATTTCGAGGCACATATCGCCCTGCTAGGAGAAGTTGCGGTATGCCTTAACAAAGCTGGTCTCACCATCAACGTAACGAAGTTTAGGTTTTGCTTCAAGGAGTTGAAATACCTGGGCTTCATCGTTGGTGGTGGGAACATCAGGACAGACCCCGCTAAAGTAGAGGCGATCGAGAACTTCCCGGTTCCGAAAACAGCAAAGCAAGTCCGCAGATTGCTGGGTCTAACAGGGTGGTACCGTAAGTTTATACGGGAATTTTCGACCTTGACAGAGCCAATCACCGATACTCTAAAAAAGAGCAACACCAAATTTAGAATGACGGAAGAAGCTCTGGAGGCATTTGAGAGGTTGAAGAGGGCTTTAGCTGAAGCTCCGGCGTTACCGCACCCGAATTTCAGTAAGCGTTTTTACATCCAGTGTGATGCGTCTGACACGTAGGGGCGGTGCTTTTCCAGAAGAACGACGCCGAGGAAGAAACACCCCTTTCGTTCTTTTCCCAGAAATTAAATAAAAGTCAAAAGAACTATAGCGCTACGGAGAAAGAATGCATGGCGGCAGTATTGGCCATACAAAGATTTAGACCTTACGTTGAAGGAATGGTATTCACAGTTATTACTGATAATTCGAGTCTAAAATTGCTGATGAGTCTTAAAGACCTAATGGGGAGACTTGCGCGCTGGAGTTTACAACTCCAAGCATTCTCCTTCGATATCGAACACCGTAAGGGAAGTTTAAATGTAGTTCCTGATACGTTGTCGAGGGTTTACATGGAAGTGGATTGTATCGAATTAGAAAATATTGCGCCACTGATTGATCTTCAATCGAAAGAATTTGAATCGGAAGAATATAAGTGTTTGCTAAAAACAGTAAAAGAAAATCAAGACCGATTAACAGATCTGAAAATCAAAGGAAAATTTTTGTATAAAAGATCGTTTCCATCTTTTGGAGATCCTACCACAGTCGAACACTCATGGAGATTATGGGTATCATCAGGTCTTAGTAATGATATAATTGTTCGTGCCCATAATCCTCCACAGGTTGCTCATGGGGGAATAGCAAAAACGCTTCAACGAATCCGTGAATATTTTTTCTGGCCGAACATGACAGTCCAAATACGTGAATATATATCAAAATGTGCCACTTGCATCCAATGTAAATTATCGAATAAAATCTTACGTCCCCCATTTTCAAGTGTGTATAGCGTAGATCGTCCGTTTCAAAAGCTATGTGTTGACTTTTTAGGTCCGTATCCGCGTTCAAAGTCTGGTAACTGTTTTGTTTTTATTGTTCTTGATCACATGTCCAAGTTTGTTTTTTTGAAGTCCTTGAGAAACGCTAACTCTTTTCAAGCATTATTAAATTTCTACAAGAAAATATTTTTCACATGTTTGTATTACCCCAAATTATACACTCTGATAACGGAAAACAATTCTTAGCAAAAGACTTTCAGAATTTTATGCAGTCCTATGGAATTAGACACTTTAAAACCGCCAACCATTCCCCTCAATCGAATGCGTTGGAGAGAGTGAATCGCACTCTTCTTGCCGCCATTCGATCATATCTTAAAGAAGACCAGCGAGACTGGGATTTACATTTGAGCGAAATAGCATGTGCTTTAAGGAGTGCTGTACACACTTCAACGGGTGTGTCCCCATATTTTGCTCTATTTGGCCTAAACATGATGACTCACGGTAGTTGTTATGAGCTAGCTGAAAAACTGAACTCCGTTGGGAATGGCGAACTAATAACTCTTTCCCGACAAACAAGATTGCAATGCATGCGAGATAGAATCAAAGCAAGTATAGCCAAAACTGGAGAAAAAAGTGCCCAAAAACATAACACTCGTGCTCGCGATATTCGATTCGTACCCGGCCAGGAGGTATTCCGAAGGAATTTTGTCCTAAGCGATAGTTCGAAATATCTCAGCGCCAAACTTTGTCCTAAATTTGTAAAGTGTAGAGTTGTTAAAGCTACCGGTAAAAACCTATATTGTTACGGTAAAATTTCCCGCAACAATGACCAACCTTCGAATCCTTTGTTCCCTTTTTAATTTTCCGTTGCGGCTGCACAATACTAGTGAAGTTGAGGGCAACCATGGTATCATCAACCAGTGGTGTACTTCGCTAGAATTTTGCAAAAGCACAAAACAGGTGTACGAGTAGTTTTTGATAACTTTCGAATGGAACGGGCGGTTCCAAAATCCATAGACGTATTTACCATGCCAGCGGATGAGCTGAAGAAGTAACGAGTCAGGTGGACTCTTACTTGTTTCCAAACAACACAACAACAACACAGCATCAATAACTTAAAATTATCTAAACTTAACTAAACTTAACTTAATAACTTATTGTAAACATTTTGGGTAGTTAACGCATTACTTTTAATCTTAAAAATCGTTTATTAATTTCTAATTACATAAGGTCTATCGGAATTCAAACTAAATAAGAATAGATTTTCGTGGTGTTTAAAATGTTTCACTCTCTCGTCTCGAAATAATTGGTTTTTGAATAGTTGATTTACGCTTCGAATCACCCGCGAGTATTTTTGTATTAACTAGGAGAATGCCTAGCGAAGGCCTTTTCTCGGTTTTGATTCTTTTCAATTTTTCTCAAAAGTTTAGTTTGGGATAGGTCTGAACTCGGCCATTAAGTTTCGGCAAGTTTTGGAAAGACATCCAACAACTTGTTGAACTTGTGTTTGTGAGAGAGTAAGATTCAGCAAGTTTTGGACAGACATCCAACAACTTGTTGAACTTAGGTGTGTGTAAGTTTCGTTGAGATTCAACAACGGTGGTTTTCTGGGGAGCGAAAAAGCCTTCCAGGAAGCCGATGTCCCGTGACCGATGATCACGAAAACGTATGGCTGAATGTATGAATGTGTGAGTGATTGGAATGGCTGAAGGAAGAATTGGGTTGATAGCTGGGAAGTTCACTCTTGAGAGAGCTAACCAAGCGAGAAGTTGAGGACAAAAATACGAGGAAAATTTAAAGAATAAGAATCGAGGAAAAGTTTTGCAATTTTAAAGTAAAATAAAGTTCAAAATTTTTGGTTGAAGAAGTCAAAGAAATTGAGGTGATTCGAAGAGTGAGGAAACTAGGAACGAGTTTCGAGGAGATAGAGGAGAAACAGAAATTCTAAGAGGAAAATTACCAGGACAAAAAAAGATAAGTAGAGTGGTAATTTTTGTGCTAGTTGTGGAATAAGGAATTTCGACAGACCTTATTCGGTTTTAGTTTAATTGTTCGTTTAATCTTTTTATTTCGATTTTATCCCTATTAATTTTGGGACGCGGTATTTCTTTTTTTTTTTAACTGTGCGTTAACGGCCCATTTTGCTTTTTAATTTTCTTTGTTTTTGGCTCAACGGTTCCCCGTGAGCAGTTATAAAATTCTCATTGTTCATTTCTTTATTCGAAAAAATTTTGGGTTTTTATCCTGGTTTATCCAAGGTTTCCCAAATAAAAATAATTTAAAGTCCCCATCAGGGAATATACAAATTGTGTTTCATTTAATTTTTCTCTTATTATCATTTAATAATTAGATTTGGAATTTTGCTAATTCGTTCTAACTATAATTCCTGGCGCCCATTATTTATTACAAGTACCCCACTGTACTTGTAATAAAATATATTTCGTATATTTTGATTGATAGAATCAATCTCCCTTTTATCATCGCTTACTTTTTTTTTTCTTCGCTGAACCCAGCCCAGCTGAGCAGCCGTGGTGGTAGCTTTCATCAACAAGCTACTGTTGCACTTTTTCCTGTCTCTTTTTACTTCTCTTCTTTCGTTGTCTTTTTCGGTTGGTTTGACACTTCTGTCAAAAGAACCATAAGACATAAGTCTTAAATCATTAATTCTTTAATCGTGTTGCGCAGTACATAATACTTTTATTAAACAAGTTTTTCGCGATCGTTTAATTGGTTTTGTTTGATCGATAAACCAATTATATTACCTACATAATATAAAAAAAAGGTGTTGAATACCCACCCCTTTTGGACGAGAAGAAAAAGTGTAACAATATGAACTAGAAAATTTATCAGGTAAACCCATTGGTATTTATCATGCTAAGAACATAAAACAATGAAATTAGTTTGATATTAATTGCATCTGCTTTTCCTGTTTCTTGTTATGGCAACATTTTGTTATCAAATTCATTTTTGTAATTATATTCCTTGTATACTTTCTTTTTGCTTAGTAGTTTATAAAACTCAAGTTTTTTTTTATTTATTTTTTGATAATTTCTTTTTTTTATTTATTTATTTATTTCTTTTTGTTATTTATTTATTATTTCTTTTTGTTATTTATTTCTTTTTGTTTTTTATTTATTTTTGTTATTTATTTATTTTTGTTATTTATTTATTTTTGTTATCTGGTTATTTTTGTTATTTATTTATTTATTAACTTTTTTTGGTAAACTATGAATTGGAGACTATGTCTCACAATAATTTTTCTTTTGTATCAAAGCTTTACAATACATTTTGTTTTATTTATTAATGTGTTGCCATATTAGGTAATTATATGTTAATTTATTAAATATTTATTAAAACAGTGAAGTCCATCAGACTCTGTGATATTTTTGTTAATTTATTTTAGGTTAAGTTTGCAATATTAGAGTTAAGATTAAGTGTAAGTTTAGTCAAGTTCATCTAGTTATTAGTTAATTTATTTATTTATTTATTGATTCACTTATTTATTAATTTACTTATTTATTCATTCCTTAATTTGTTTTTCTTATTTATTTTTTTTTTCCAATTTTTTTTTTTTTTTTTTTTATCAAATTAATTTATTTAATCACTGTTTTTTTATTTACTATTTGTAGATTGATTCGTTTGTAAGTGACTTATTTATTTTGTTTTGTTTATTTATTTAACGACGCTCTTAATCGTAATTTATTTATTTACTTTCCTATTTAATTGTTACCGAATTGTTTTTTTTTTGTTAGTTTACTTATCTATTCATTTATTTTATCGTTATCTTTTTTTTCTAAATTTATTTATCTGTTAATTTATTCATCCGTTAATTTATTTACTTATTAATATACCTGTTTTTTTTCATTATTAGTTTCTTTAGTTACGTTATTGGTTAAATTACTTATCTACCCTAGTATATGTTCTGGCTATTCATGCATGCACTGAACCACTATGTATCTATATTTCATTCGTTTCATCGATTTTATCACTCAATTGGTAACTGCGGCAAACAAAACCTTTTGTTTATACCAATCCTTACGACCCAAAGCGTATGCACGTATCTCTAATCAAAAATAAACTGGTAGTCTACTCCATTTATTTCCCGGCTTCCGAGGGTTCTTCCCCACATCTGAGAACTAGGAATGCCTTTATTGAAACTAATCAGTCCGCATCTAGGTGCCTGTATACGTTAAACAATTCCCTTTTCCTTCAACAAATCAGAACAAACTCGCATGCACATTTTACTATAGTAGGTAGATCCTGTTTATTAAATCTTGATTTCTCTTAAAAATATCAATACTCACAAGGAAGATAAATAATTCTTAAAGATGATAAATAAATGATGTATATTAAAGCCTACAATTTATAATACGCCTTATCCAGGGCCGTAGCTAGAACTGAATTCATGGTAGGGCATCGGTGGTAACAGGTAGGGCGGGAGTAAAATTTGAATCGATGTGTTCTGGTAAAGGAAGTACTCAATTGGGAGGGTGTGATAGATATATAAGAGAAAAACATACAGTAAATCAGTTTTATACTATTATTTCTTCAAGAATAGGTAATATATTTAATAAAATGATAGCAAGAATTTCCTTAAAATAACTGAATTCTTCGATTTGCCATATTATTAAAAATATGAAGAACTTCAGTTAGATCAACTGACTTGGTTCTCTTCTTTTCAAAGGCCAGAAATACCATGCCTGCCATTCTTTCGTGACCCATTGATAGCCTTTGAGGCCTATTTATTGCAGTTAAAGTTGAAAAAGTAGATTCACACACAGCAGTGCTACATCCTAAGGTGGCCACAGATGCAAAAAGTTCATATGTTTCTTTGAACGCCTCTCGCTGCCTGTACAAAACTTGCATTGTGTTTTCACCTTTATCCTCACGTCGATTCAAGTAAGCTTTGACCACACTAACCTCTTCTTTTGATGGAATTGTTAGACCTGAAAAATCAATGCCAACTTAAAAAGTATTTTGACCTGTTTACATTAAATTTAGGATTTAAAAGTTCAACATAAGAGGAAGAAGAAAAATAGGTAAATATATGATTCGTTTCAACAAATGGGCCTTAA
Source organism: Dasysyrphus tricinctus (assembly GCA_963921185.1). Classification (NCBI taxonomy): domain Eukaryota; kingdom Metazoa; phylum Arthropoda; class Insecta; order Diptera; family Syrphidae; genus Dasysyrphus; species Dasysyrphus tricinctus. The sequence goes on from OY992533.1 coordinate 33,789,855, forward strand.
TAATTTTATTATGACAACTGGGCAGTACCGTTGCATTTCTTTTTTATTGAAATATAGAGAGGAAGGTATATGGAATGCAATTTTAGCTTTAAATGAAGAGTTAACTTTAAATTATAATTAAACAGGTGTAACATCAACTTAATTGATCTTCTTGCATTGACTCAATCCTTTTCATAATCTCTGGCACATTTTACAAGTAGCAAAATAGTTTAGATTAATTTTTCCACACTTACCTAAGTTTTTCAACGGTACCATTTTGTCTACATTGAACTCATCGAGACTAGCTAATGAATTCAGTAGATCGTCGTTGTCTGAAAATCTTCTCTGTATTTCAGCAATTAGTATGTCCAGAGTTTCGAAGTACTCAGATTTAAATGGTTGAGAATCCTGGTCTTTTTTATTTTGTCTCGCAGAGGAACAGGAAGGCGAAGGGCTATACATTAAGTAGCCTTCCATCCGATTCGATTTTTTGACTTGTCTTTGGGTCCTATTTTCAGAATCGCTATTGGTCATAGACTTTGCCTCTTCCAAAATGTTATGAAACATCTCATCCGAACTCAGTTTCATAATTTCATTTTGAACGCACTTTATGATCATTATTGCATCTTGTAATCCTGCACTTCGGGCTTGTAAAGCTGCATCTGCAGGCTGAAGCATTGATAAAATTTTTTTGGCGACGACCATTGCCATTCTAAATTCCAAATCCAGCATTACTTTTTAATTCCCACACTTTTAGCGACGTCTTCACCGTTAAATTTATCACTTTTAATTTCATTCAAAGTGGTCAAAATAGATGAATAGTTCTCGTGTATTAGCTTCGTAACCGCCAAGTGTCCCGACCAACGCTGTTCCAGGAGCCGACCAATCCTCTTTCCACTATACAAGGCAGCTATTTTGGCATGGTGAAAAAATTCATGTAACATGATGCATTGATCAAAAAACATTCGCATGAACCTCATTTCAGAGATTGTTCTGATGACTATCAAATGTAATCGATGGTTGTAGCAGTGCACGTAAGGAATTTTTCGACCCAGTTTTGTTTCTATTCTGGTCGCAACTCCTGAAACTTTCCCACTCATTACACTTGCGCCATCATAGCATTGGCTTAGCATATGAGAGAGGTCAATGTTATTTTCCGTAAGAGTATTTAACGTTAATTCTGTAAAAGTAGCAGCATCAAGGTTTTCACTAGTTGTTAACGCCAGCAATGATTCATTAACGATTCCGTCTTTAACGTAACGTATGGCTATTGCAATATTCTCGCGGTTATTTTTATCTCTCTTCCATCTTCCATTAGAGTAAACCAGTTCAGGTCCGATTCCTTGATATCTTTAACAATGGAACTTCGTACTGCTTGAGCCATTGCTTGAATAATTTGATTTTGAATTTCTGGTGAGCGATATGTTGCATTTTTTGGTATATGATCGAGAGTCTCTTTCAAGTTCGGATCTTTCATGCACGTGTATTCAAACAAATTCTGAAATAATCCTTGTTCTTTTTCATCCTCCAAAATATAATTGCCACGCAAAGCTAATTCGTTGACAACTAGAAATTGTATAATTTCAATAATAGACTTTACGTAATACTTATTATTTTCCAACACTTTTGTATGTATCAATTTTTCAACACTGGTACTTGTTGATACTCTATGTAATTTTTCCTGCCACATCGCCATGGCTTGTGTATGAGAAATCGATTTTTCGTGTTTTGGAAAACCAGTTCTTGGATCAGTGGCATTTTTCCAGGTTCTGGATCCCGTCGAAGTATACGAGGTCTGTTTGCTTCCATGAGGTGAAAATTGCTGACAGGGATAGCAAAAAGCAGCATCTTTCTCAACAGAATACTGCAACCATTTATATCTCTTGAACCAGATTGCTACAAAGGCCCTGTTATTTTCCTTTGGATATATGTCTAAAATAACTTGTTTTATCGGTTCTCCGATTTGTGCAATATCAGAAGGAATAGCATGGCTAACATTACAAACCTGTAGGGTATTAAGGGTTATTTTTAAAAAGTTTGTAGGGAAGTACATAATGTATGACAAGTACATAGGTATAATATAAAATAATAATCTTAATAAATTGAGTTAAGCCATTTTCCTTCTGAGCCCTTCATTTATATTAGAAAAAAATTTTACAAACTAAGTTTGAAATTATTTGACCATACACCCATTTTTTCGAAATTTTTAGACTAAGAGCCCACAGCAGATTTTGGGTGTGAACGATAGCAAAAAAAGAAGTATAGGCGTCGAAAGCTTTATTAAAGACTATTAAAAAAGTCAAAGTCTTGCAGTCCACAACTGGGGCCTTTGCGAGAAACAGTGCATCGAAAAAAAAAAAAATATGAATGCAACTTCGAGGATAATCGTGTTAGCCGAAATTGGTTTTCACTCCTTCCTTGAGAAGCTCCTTGGATCACATATCATGGAATCTGAGACCATTTAAGTGTATAGTTCGCTCTACCAGACCGTTTAAAAAATTCAAAATTCTAAGTGAACAACGGTTTTTTTAAACAGTCTGGCAGGGCGAATTAAACACTCAAATGATCTCAAATTCCGTGATATGGGATCCGCGGAGCTTATCTAGGGAGGGGTGAAAACCAACTTCGTCTAACGCGATTTTCCTCGAAGTTGCATTCATATTTTTTTTTCGATGCACTGTTTCTCGCAAAGGCCCCAGTTGTGGACTGCAAGACTTTGATTTTTTTAATAGTCTTTAATAAAGCTTTCGACGCCTATACTTCTTTTTTTGCTATCGTTCACACCCAAAATCTGCTGTGGGCTCTCGGTCTATTTGAGTTTTAAACATTTTTTTTGTCAAAACCTACCTACTCACTTACTTTAAAATGATAACACAAGAATGGATTTCTGGTTTTGTATAGAGATTTATAGCATGGTATTGTAAGCGTTTTCGTTGTTTAATTTTTTGTAATCAAATTTAGGGTAACTTAGCCCTCCCACCTAAACGTTAGAAAAGGATCAAGTGCCCCGGAGTCTTTTTTCTTGCATTGTCCCTGATCACACGTGAAGAAATTCAAGAATTTTCTGCGATTTGTGATGGTGAGCGGGCTAACTTTGTAACTTGCAGAAGAAGGAGAGAGATGAAATATTTGAAAATATTCTGTTTAGAAAATTTACGTTTTCTTTTGTGTTGCGTCTCCCATCCAATCCAACCAACGAATCGTGTATTTCATATTTCATTATGAAACTACGAAAAACACAAAGAGGAAAACAAAATCTGCAGAATACCTAATTTTCTTCACATCTGAACACTTTCGTTCTTCACGTGTGTGTAAGCAAGCAGATTAAGCAAAAAAACTTTTAGTTTATCCATAAATTAAGTAATTTGTAAAAACTTTCGAAAGCCCCTAAAAATATTTTGGATCTAAAAATTATGACATAGCATAGAATTTTTTTCAAATGGAAGCTGAACTTAAGAATTTAAGTTAAACCCTTCATTGACTGACTATTAGTAGGTACCTATCCTATTATATACTATACAAATATTGAATAACTTAAAGCGCCCGCATGGGCTCAGTATGTTAGTTGTAAGATATTATGATTTGTATCTATATAGGTCCATAGCTTTAGTTTACCCTTACACTTTACAGTCTTAGCTTTCATCGAAACTTATCATTGAAAATTTTGTTCTTCAATTTTGAGGCATTTAGAAAAGAAAATCCACTATTTTTTTATGGACAAATAAAGCCCAAGATTTAATTAATATTTGAACCCAAAACAAATTCAAATAGGCCAAACCTTCCACATTGATTGATTGACTGAACTACCTTACCAGTGATCATTGAAATATAAAGTCATTTTATAAGGAAAGTTGGGCTTATTTGAATTTTGTTTGACTAACTCAATATTAATTAAATCTTGGGCTTTACCTGTCCAACAAAATAATAAATGATTTTTCTTTCTGAATGCCTCAGAATTGAAGAACAAAATTTTCAAAGATAGCTATAGATACAACTGTCGCCGTAAAATTGAATATGAATAAGAAAGAATGTATGCAACAAAAATTACCAACCACTTTAACCAGGCCTGGTTCCAAAAGATTAGGACTTGGACTACTAGGAGAAGCTGTTTTATCTTTTTCTTCTGTCTGTTCATCGTGGTCAGTTTTCTCCTCTACTCTTTGTATTTTGCTGAAAAAAGCTCGTATATCCATCGCAGAATCAATCTTCTAGACTTGAATACTATCCACACAGAATTTACCCAACACCACCGAAAAATTATCTCTTATTTGCTTATTTAATTAGTTATTAGAATTTGAGCACACACGAAAAGTTCACCGGGATTCTAGCTCTAACTGCAGTCAATTGCGTATATCTACTCTCTCTTGACACTTTTTGTGTTTTTGTGCAAAAAATTTGAATGAAACAAAAAAACTATCTAAAAAACTACTACAAACTAAAATACAACTAAACTAAAAATACTTCCAAACAATTCAACTCAACTCGTTCAAATGATTCAGAAACGAAATGGATATTCTGACATAGGAGACTACACACAAGAAAAGACCGAATATCGCTTGAGCCATTTCGTTAAAATCAGTTATGAACGATCTGAGCGTATTTTTTTGGGATGGAATCTGGATTCTGGAATGTGTGATATGAAAGACAATGTAAAAAAAACATAAACCGCTCGCAAATTGCATGAGTTATTTGGTTAAAATCAACGACGACGTTTTTTTGTTGGAATGTAGGAAAGGAAAGAAAATGCAAGACAAGGGTAATATTTTTGTTCTTGATCCATTCACACACAGACACAATCACACTTTATTATTCGCTCATTGTTTTCCTCGTACCCGTATTACAGATAAAAGTTTGTTCACTATTTTGCACTATGCACATACATAGACGGGACAAAAGAAAAGATACAAAAAGATTTAATATTTCTGAGTTTGTCTCTTGTTTTGTTTTACGGAAAAGAGAGAAAAAGTTAAATAGCTATGTATGTGAAATTGTTTCTTGGGACTTTGTCTGATGGAATATTTTTTTTTTTAAGTTCCTATAAGCACTCAAATTCTTTTAAGAGATGGGAAACGAAACACAGTGATGTGTGAATGATTCGTGTAGATTTTGAAATCTTATTGCCGTTTGCTGAAATTCGAAGGTTTTGATTCGACGTGAAAAAGCATGATATGATGATATTTTTTAAGGTAGGGCAGTAATATTTAAAGGTAGGGCATTGCCCCACAATGCCCTACCGTAGCGGCGTAGCTACGGCCATGCTCGTGATTGGCTCTGTCACAAAATCTTGAGCTTTAAAAAATATGTGAGTTTAAAAAAAAATAGAACACGCTTACCGGTTTATGATCTGAATGACTGCCATTAGTCGCCCCTTCGTCATCTTGGTCTGATTCTTCCTTTTGGCTAGTTGGTGGACAATAACCTGCATATTCCGACCTTATATCCGAAACAGCATGGGTGTCGACGACAAAAGGAACTTTTCTTGGGCCTCGTCCTATCTGTGCTCCACGATCTTTTTGTTGCTGTTTGCTTGAAATGGTATCGTGAGAGACTGCTTTCAATATTGAAGCATGCAGATCCTGGGGGGAGTCCATAGCAACTTGCTTTATAAGTGACCTAGGCGAAGTGCCACGGCTGCTTGGTGTTATATCATCTTTTGTGCTTTCGGACACATCAAGACTATCTTGCTTTAGATGGCTTAAATCAGGAAGCTTTAAGCCTTCTCGTATCCTATCTAGTAAAGCTGGAACACCTTCTTGAGGTCCAATGGGCAAAAGTCTTTCCGGAGTTGGAATTTCAAGTTGAGTTATCTTCTTTGGTGCTGGCAAAGAGCCGATTTCCGGTTCTGACTCACTGGGATTCGGCATGACGCTCATTTTTGAGAGCGGTGAGTCAGGTGATCCATAGTTTTTCTTGTCGAATCTGTGAAGTGTTGTTACCATTTGTACCGGATTTAGAACCAGTATGACGTGAGTCTTCAGTCCCTGGAGACGAAGAAGACGTACTAGTGACTGTGGATGTTTCGACAATAGTCATGTGCCTACCGAGAGTTTTAGCTAGAGTCTTCTTGTCAATACTGTTAATACTACCATTCGATGATCGGCTTCCACTTGAAACCTGGGGAGTAGGCTTCACAGCTGCAACTATTGGAGCGACTTCTTGCTTTGGCTTTGGCGCAGATGCGATTGAGGTAGTCGCACTTTTTGTATCGATGCCCTGTATAACTCCCATGGCCTTAAGGGCGTTAGAAGCAATTCATGCGAACATCTTAGAGGTGTGAGACATATCAGAAGACTTGCCTCGAACTGGTTGAGTACTTTGAGTAACAATGATGGCACGTTGCACATCCACAGGGGGGCTAAGAATAGCTGTTTCCTGGGTTTCTGATCCAACTAATGGAGTAACAATCATTCGAACTCCTTCTTGAAGACTGCATTTCGATTGAGTTACAACTGTTGTAGTTTCTATCAGTGGTGGTACATTAAAATAAAAAAAGTACCTACGGCATATACAAAAAATCCCTACTAAAAAATGCACTAAATAGCCCAATAAAAGAAAAGAATTTGAATTTGTACTGTTATTTATTTTTGTTTATGTTTATGTTTTATTTCAAATATACTACATTAGTTACATTGTACATACTAGTTAAAACAAATTTTAATGAAGCTTACAAAAACTTCATCTGTGTTCAAGATACATATTAGCATTATTATGGTGATCATATAAATATACTACATACTAGTTATCGTGTAGGTACAAACTAGTGAAAACGGATAATAGTGAAGTTAACAAACACTTAATAAGGTACAGTTGATTGGAGATACATATTTACATATGGTGATCATACAAACTTTTTGCAGACATTTTTTTGACATGGTTATCTTTGATTTTAAAGGATACAAAGCTTAAATTTTCATCTTGTAATGATGATCTTATAATGCAAATATGTAGAATTTAAATTTGTATGGCTTAGTTTGTTTCTTTTTTTTGTCCGAACGTCTGTTACTACGGAAAAAATTCTTTCTGCTTCCGCATTGGCATGAGGAAGTGCCAGCACATACTTTGCGACCCCAGACAAAATCGGAAGCATAGCTTCCTAATTGAAATTTTGAGTAAAATTTTTGTGGACTCATTATGTAGCTCGTGTATTAGAGGTTTTTTTGATTGAAAAAGAGCATTCAGAGTGTTAAAATAACTAAGAACATATTTAAGAAAGAGTAAATATGCTTTGTTACACTCGTTTGTCAATTTATTTAAAATTAATTCTGTTGACTTCAATTTGTCTGAAGTAACCGCGTTTTTAAAATATTCATAAAGGACACTCCAATTTTCTAAAATACGTTCAATACATTTTTGGTGCGATAACCATCTGGTTGCAGATGTTCTGAGAATCTTCTTTTTCTTTTCATTTAGTAATTCTTAAAATTGCTACAGCTGCAGACAGCGTTTAGAGCTGCCAGAAACGTAATTACCAATTTGTCGAAGTAATTCTTCAGGTGCCCTAGGCAAAGTTAAGCAAGCTTTATTTGCAATTATGGCAGCTGAATGGCAAATACACTTGATTACAACTGCTTTCTGATTATCTGAAGCCAATCTTGAAGCAAATGAGTTATTTTGTCCAACCATAACACTCGCCCCATCACTACACATGCCTTAAGTGGAAGGAAAAATATTTTAAATGTTGTTATGAATACATAAAATAATATGTACTTGGATTTGGATAGCTGCCAATATCATGCGCGGATACAGGGGGGGCAATGGGTGCAATTGCCTCCCCCCCTGGGCAAGAATGAACGAAGTTTAAAATATGAATTTAATAAAATGTAATCAAAAAAAGGTTATTTCGTTATACGTTTATAAAATTTTTTCTTGGCAGCGCAACGTTGCAGCAATGAGTGGTTGTGCGTAGGCTGATGGCCGACCAGGCTTAGTTAAGAAAAGTTCCGCTATGCACAAAAAGCCTTGAAATTGACTGAGTGCAAAGCTTATAACTTCGGTTTTAGATGTCCGATCTGCAAAGTTAAGATCTTTAATTAAAAGATAAATGTCCGGCTACATTACTTTATAGCATTTTATAAGAAAAGTCAATTTATTTCATACTAGGGAGCAGCAGAACCCTAAATATATTCGATTTTCACTTTTCAAAATGCTTTGAATGAAAAATTTCACAATTTGAAAAATAATGACTTAAAAGTTATTGCTCCACCTCCAACCCTCCACTACAAATTTGTTAGTTGTTTTTATAGCTAAATATAACGGGAGAGGTGACAGGGACACTTATCTAAATTTTCAATCTTGAAGTTGATTTTAATTTAAAAAAAAATAAATTCTTAAAATACGTCGATTTACGAGTAATTACCTTCAAAAATTTCTAATTTTGCTTCCAATGTTCGTATCTACAGGATAAAGATATCTAATTAAAGTTAAAATAATAAACTACATTTTTATAGAGGGTGTCCCGTAATGAGTGGATAATACTGCAACTGGTGATAGCAGGCCTTATGACTGGCTCAGAAAAAAAATATATAAAAAAAATATTTTTCTTGTGGTCTCCATGGTATAATTTATTTTCGAAAAATGTTAAAAAATTCGGGGTCTCCTAAAATACCTAATTACAACGGCCACCCATAAAGGATTCTTATTATTTTTGAATTTTTATAATATTCTTGAATAACCGTTCTAAATGATGGGTAGTAAATTTTAACACCAGCTGATGCATTTTTTGTGTTATAATTTTTTAAAATTATTTTTTTATTCAAAAATAATTCAATATTTTTTTCACCAAAGTTTGAAAAATCATAAAGGGAAAAAAATGTATGAGAACATAGGTGGCAAATTTGATAATGTACTTTCCAAAATGGTATAACACATGTTTGTGTCTACAACCATAACCAATAAAATTGGCATTTGATCTACTATAGTAGTTTTTTAACATTTTATCAGATGAAATTAAGAATGACTACTATAGTTTTTTAATTTTTATTGCATTTAAAAATAACCGTTCTTAAATAAAGGCAGTAACATTTAACACTAGTTGCTGGATTTTATTTTTATGAATAAATATTTTCATTTATCATTTATTTATATTTTCATCAAAGTTTGATGACTACAAAAATTGAGTTGTAAGGAAAAGTCAATAGATATACCAGTGTCACTATTATGTCTGCTAAATTCAATACCTAAAATAATAGTATGCACTTTTAAAAAAGTTTTGATTTAGGTATGGGAAATGCGATAAATAAAAACAACAGTATTAAAATTATGATTTATTTGTATTTTTAAATAAATGTATATCAAGTGTTCAAACTGTCCCCCATTCACTGTGATACAGGCTCTGCATCTTCTAATGAAGGACCTCTCAATAAAACGAGCATATTGGCGCTCATTTATTTTCATCACAGCGTCTTGAACACGACGAAGCACGCACGCAGTTCCGTAATGGATGTAATTGGTTTAGTATAAACCATTTCTTTCAGGCATCCCCAGTAGAAAAAGTCCAAAGGATTTAGGTCTGGCGAACGTGGTGGCCACAAAATTGGGCCCAGACGGCCTATCCACCTGTTGGGATACGTTCGATTAAAGTACCTCCTTACATTTACAGCATAATGAGCAGGACATCCATCGTTTTGAAGCCACATTGAATTCCTTAGCTCCTCGGGCAAAAAATAACTCTTGCGCGGAAATCTCTTGGTAGCAGAGTCTGGACACGCGTGAAATGAAAAGGATGAAATTTATTTTTTTGCAATACCTTATGAACTGATGATTTTGTGATCCCTGTTCGTCTTGCAATCTCCCGTGTTGATGTAGTTGAATCTGCTTCAATTGCATTCAGCACAATACCATCAATTTCTTCTCGCGGTAAACGTCCTCCGCTAGTGCTGCCCAGTCCACTACCAGGCATTCGTCCTTCTGAAAAACATTGGTGGACTCTGATGAACACTCGATAGTTCGGATGTCGCGCATTTGGATATCGCTCTCTATAGAGTGCTGCAGCTGCGTTAGCGCTTCCTCTGCATTCCCCGTATATGAAATGCATATTTGCATACTCCAGCGGCGTATACTGTGACATTCTTAATCAGTATTACCCGTGTTTTGTTGGCATTCTATAAATAGTATAGTAGAAAATTCCCAAGAAAACGCATCGGCAGTAGCCAGATTTTTGTATTTAAAAATTGGTACAACTGAAAGAAAACCTGTCAGAATAATAATGAAAAAAAACACAAATAGAAGAAAGTTTTGTGAAAATCAAAAGTTAAAATTAACTTCAGCAAAAAAAACTAACTAAAACTAATAAAATGGACAATTTTCAAGAAGCTATGGTAAGAAAACATCTGAAAATCTGGCGGTCGATTTCCAAGTTTTAACCAGACAATTTGACATAAAATAAAAACTTCAAGAAGGGGGTTTGTTCGTAGACTACTACATTAACATGTGGTGTTGAAGCGAGCTTGAAGCTCGCCTCAATTCTTTGTATAACTGAATCGAGCTGAAATGAGCTTGATTCGACTCGATTCCGGTCGGGGATCGGAGTCGAGTCAAAATTTGTGAAGAAAAACCTGTGTGGAGGAGTTGGTTTTACAGATAATGCATTATGGTCTGTTTATTTGTATGTTTGTGTACAAAAAATATAGTTTTGTTGTAATCAAATTAAAAAAAAAAATTGCACATGGAGTAGGTAGCATATTCTTATATGGTGCTGAACTATTCAGTTCTTTATTGTTTAGCACGAATCAAACTATCTCACTTGCACTTCATAAGAAACATAGAAACACCATTTGCATTTTAGAAAGTGCTGTCAAACTTAATCATTTTTAAATCTTCTTGTGCGGTGGAAACACCAAAAAGATTTATTTAATCTGAACTGAGATAAACCTTTGGTGGACACATAGCAAAACTTAATTATCTTTTCTATTGTTTTCTCTTGCAAAATAAGCCCAGTTAGTCCATTTTCATTAACAAAACTAAATAATATCAACAGTAACAGATTGATTTTTTTCCCCAATGGAAAACACATGATTCCAAATGCACAACTACTCAATGAACACAGCCATCGAGATACAAATGCAATATCAATCGTACCAACATTTGAGAACGAAATCACATAAGATCCATTCGAGACTCGTATAAATGTCAAAAACCCATCCGTAGTAAGATTCTACTTTAACTTTTATCGGTAGTATTCATACTGCGGATATTGTTTTTGTTATTTGTGTAAAATCCTACTATACTATTGATAGATTTTCCAACAAAACACGGGTATTAATTTAATCAAATTCAAAAATGCGTTTAATTGACGAAACCAGTATAACAACGTTATACGTTATGTAATGACAGTGAATTGACAATATTTGCAAATAATACTTTTTTATGCATTTTAATGCCTATTTTATTACAAGTCAATTTTGATTTGAGAAAGTGTTAAAAATCTTCTCTAGTAGATAAAAAGCCAATTTAATGTGTTATTGCTGTACATAAAAGCTTGTGATTTACCATTTGGGAAAGTACATTAAAAGGAGATTTTTTTAATATTATTTGCCACGAAAGTTTTCAGTTTTTTGTCTTTTTTATTAACTTACAAACTTTGATGAAAATAAATATTTAATCATTTTTTTATTAAAAAAATTAATTATTAATTAAAAAAATTATAAAAAAAAATCCAGCAACTAGTGTTAAATGTTACTGCCTTTATTTAAGAACGGTTATTTTTAAATGCAATAAAAATTAAAAAAACAATATTAGTCATTCATTCGTCGTCGTAGTGTCTACTTAATTTAGTAACTTAATTTCATCTGATAAAATGTTAAAAAACTAGTATAGCAGATCAAATGCCAATTTTAGAACTACATTAAACAGGCCAATTTTTATCAAATTTGCCACCTATGTTCTCATACATTTTTTTCCCTTTTTGATTTTTCAAACTTTGATGAAAAAAAAATGTTGAATTATTTTTGAATAAAAAAATAATTTTAAAAAATTATAACACAAAAAATGCATCAGCTGGTGTTAAAATTTACTACCCATCATTTAGAACGGTTATTCAAGAATATTATAAAAATACAAAAATAATAAGAGTCCTTTATGGGTGGCCGTTGTAATTAGGTATTTTAGGAGACCCCGAATTTTTTAAAATTTTTCGAAAATAAATTATACCATGGAGACCACAAGAAAAATATTTTTTTTATATTTTTTTCTGAGCAGTCATAAGGCCTGCTATCACCAGTTGCAGTATTATCCACTCATTACGGGACACCCTGTATAAAAGTTATTAAGATATACCAAAAAATTCATACTAAATGAGTGATCGAGTTCTTTTTGTGATAAATATTAAAATGTGCGTTTCCATTGAGGGAGTACTTTCACTAGAAAACTCTCGAGAGCGACTTGCGGATATCTGTCCTGCCCTCTGGTGAGCTTATTTCATGACTGTGTCTGTGTTCATTTTCGAGTTTTACTCTCGAGAATTTCTTCAGAGCTGCTCACCGCCTTTTTACTCTGAAATGGATACGCACATGTGTTTCGAGTTCGCAGCGATGCGTGCAGACGTGCTGCACATCTGTTTTAGCCATAACATACGTTTTTGATGTGAGAATTTTGTCACTTTTATGGATGTGTTTTAGGAACTTCCGTGTTCCATATTATAAAACTACCGAAGAGTGGGAATCCAATGAAGAAGATTGGAGAGAAACCAGGAAACGACTACAGCAGTCACTGCCGAAGTGCCAAAGAGAAGTTGCATGGAACTTTTATACCTAAGGAAAGGATAGCTGTTTCGTCAATTCGATTGTCAAATGATTGCCATTTTTCGACGCAAATATTGTTATTGTATCGAAATACATGAGTCTGGTAACTCTGTAGTCGATGCTTTGAGCTTATATGAAACATTTTTATTAAAACTAAACGAAGGCTATGTATATTGTTAATGAAATGAATAACGAAAGTTAGTCACAATCGAGAAGGTTAGACGGAAAGGTTTAATAAAGTGTGGTGTTTTCTTTGTATTTTCCACTATAATCATTGGGTTTTATTTCAATGTGGGAAAGTTTGGTTTTGTATCGATGGACTAAGGCATCTGATATGGCTCATCTCGGTTTCGATCTATAATTTTATTATTATTATTATTATTATTATTATTATTATTATTTAAAGCTTTATTAACCAATATAGTTACATACATTAATAGTCTAAAATATCTTATACATTTACATAAATAGTTATAATACAGGATTCTTTCTTTCTTACGATTAATACAAATTTAAGTTGTGTTTTTTTTTTAATGTTTTTATCGTTAATTTTGCAAGTTTTTTTTTTTTTTTTTTCAAGTACAAAATGTAATAATATTGTTGTCAAATTAAGTCATTCTGGCATAAGCCTCCCCCATTGCTGTCCATAGATCTCTGTTTTTTGCGTCATTGTACCAGTTGTTGTTGAATTGTTTAAGATCATCTATCCATCTTTTCTTTGGTCGTCCTCTTTGTCTCCTTTCGTCGGGTGGGGTCCATTTTGTCATTATTTTTGTCCATCGGTTGTCTTCTATTCTTGAGATGTGACCAGCCCAGCTCCATTTTAATTGTTTAATTCTTTCGATTCCATCTACTATGTTCGTTCTTCTTCGTATGTCCTCATTTTTAATTCTTTGAATAGTCCTTATGTTTAATAATCGTCTTTCTATCTTGACTCGACATATTCTGAGTCTGTCAAGTGAATTTGATGTGAGTCCCAATGTTTGTAGTCCATATGTCATAACCGGAAGTATTGTGGAGTCCAAGATGTATTTTTGGGTTTCTTTACCGACTTTTGAGTCCATAATCTGTTTGATGTTCCAAAATTGCTTCCAGCTGTTAGTTATTCGTCTGTTTATTTCCTTTTCTTCTTGGTTTTTAAATGATTTTATCTGTCCCAGGTAAATGTAGTCATCAGTATAATCTATTTTGTCGTGTCCAAGAAAGATGTCCTTCTGTATGTGGTTCGTCATGACTTTGGTTTTGTTCAAGTTTAATGTGAGTCCATGTATTTTACATTCCGTTGAAAGTGCGTTTACCATTTGTTCTATCTCTTCCGGTGTATCCGAGAGCAAAATTATGTCATCCGCAAATCTGAGATTGCTCAATTTCTCTCCCCATACCTCAATTCCGAATCTGTCTGTCCAATTAATTTTACGAAAGATCTCTTCCAGTACTGCTGAGAATAGTGGTGGAGATATGGGATCTCCCTGTCGTACTCCTCTTTTTATTTGAAATTCTCGTCCGATTTTATCCGTTTTTACCTTGGCGGTGTTATGGTGGTAAATGTTTTTCAGGGTCTGTATAAATTTCGGATTGATATTTTGATTTGTCAGAGCTGTCCATATGCTTTTGTGTTCAACAGTGTCAAAAGCTTTACTGAAGTCAATGAATAAGAGATAGAGCGGTTTTTTATATTCGTTAAATTTTTCTATAAGTTGGTTTACAGTCTGTAGGTGGTCAGTTGTCGAAAATCCTTCTCTGAAACCAGCTTGTTCCCTAGGCTGGTTGTCATTGAGTGGAAGTTTGAATTTCTTATACAACGCTTTTGAAAAAAGTTTTTACAACGTCAATATCAAGCTTAGTGGTCTGTAGTTGTTTATTTCTTCTTTGTCTCCTTTTTTATGCAACAATATTATTATGCTTTGTGTCCATTGCGTTGGTATCTGTTGTGTCCTTATTATAGCATTATAAAGTTTCGTCAGTATTGGGGCAAGTGTGTCTTTTCCAAATTTGAGAGTTTCTGCTTTTATATCGTCACTTCCTGAACTTTTCTCCAGTCCCATGCTGTCAATACTGGATGCAATCTCATTTTCGTTAAAAATGATCAAATCGTCAATGGAAACGTAGTCTAAATTGTTGTTGTTGTTATCAGCTGCTGCATTGTCGGTTGTTGAAAACAGTGATTCAAAATAGTCTGTTGCTGTTTCATTGATGTCAATTCTTCTTGTTTTCCGATTCTTGTTGTTTTTCATAGATATTATCCATTCCTTGTCGTCGCATAAAAACTGTTTTGCTTTTTTGATTGATTTTGTTTCTTTTATTATATCTTTTATCTTCGTCTCGTTGTATGTCTCTATATCTTTTTTTGCGTTAATTTTGATCGTTTTTCTCAGTTCTTTTAATTCTTGTTTCTCATTTTCCGTCAAATCTTCTCTAATTCTTAAGTCTTCTCTTCTGTCTATTAGTGTTCTGGTGTCCTGTGAGATTTTGTTTGGTTTATAGCTCTTTTGTTTCGCTATGGTGTTTTTTGCCGTACCTTTTATAATCTATAATTTTAGTTTAGCTAAAATACAGATATTGTCAAATTAATGCAATTGTTTTGTTTGCACAAAATCTTTTTATCAACGTCCTTCAATTCTCTTGTAAACGCATTTTACGTTATGAACACGTTCACCGGCTTCTCAATATTTTTGTTTCCAACTCGATTTTTGACTGCAGAATTGCACCACACATGATGTTTTCGAACATGTGACTTTAGCAAACTGCTACTGCATTATCGAACACAAACTTGAATTTGCCTTTTCTAACAGCAGACTTTTGCAGTCTGCGTTTGAGAACACTCTGCAAAACGCATTTTGACGCTGATGACGTTCTCGAAAACGGCCTCTTACTAGCAAGGTTAGGTTAGGTTGCCATAGTTACAGAAGAGGATGGAAATTTCGATCGAACTCGAACGTCATGTTACTGAATAGGAACATTCCACTTTACTATTATGTTTTCCGAACATAATTAAAGGGTTACGTGGATCTAGAGGGAACTCAAAAACGCTGTAAAGATACCATGCTATAGCTACAAACCGCAAAAATTCATTTCACAAAGTTCAAAGTACCCTCTATTCGAGAACTGTGGCAGTTATGAAAGAGCTTAAGTGTACACAAATTTTCTGTAGACCGTATCAAGATTTTGGAAACTCACGAAAATTGCCCCCCCCCCCCCTGAACGAAATCCTGGATCCACGCCTGGCCAATATCCCAAGTATTTAACTAGTAAACATAATTATTTACGATAGAATTACAGATAACAAAACATAATAAAGGGTAAAACTATCCAAGATTAATTTTGTATTCCCACTTGCAAAAACAATAGAATACACTGCTTCAGATATGTATTATGTTTGTAGTAGGTAAATAAATATAAGGGTGCAAAATAAACAGAAATGTTATGACATTGCTTCTTAAAAATTTCTTAATTTTAAAGTAGGTTTCACATATGTACATAGTCAACCTTAAAAGTGCCAGTTCTTAACACAAACTAAGCAAACATTTCTGTTTATACATAAATGTGAAAAAATTAAATGAAAATACGATTCTAAAGATGTATAAATATAGCAGTTGCCTTTTCGATTGTTTAAAATTTAAAAAATGATAAATGTAATTATGTGTGATAAACCCGATTTAAATTTGCAAAATCATCTATGTATGTATTTAAATTAGTATTACCTATGCATACTAAAATTGTTTTTACATAGGTAGTACATACATAAATACATAGTATTGTGTCCCTTATGCCAGAAACATGAATGTGCAAAAATGAAAATATTGCAACATCGTTTTTGAAAGTTTAACTACATATGGAAATGAAATCAGAATCTTAAATCAACTAATGGCTTTACTTATGTTTTAAAACATTGTATTTTCTTGGATATACGCTCATTGAAATTACCTACTATAATTTCATGGAATACCGAATATGAATACCTGTCATAAAGGGGGCGATATCTACTTAATCGCCTTCAAGGTTGCTATATGAAATTGCTTGAAAAAGCTTCACTTTGCATTAATCTAAAAGTTACTACTGTTGCTGTGTAAAATTGTTAGTGCAAGTGGGTCTATAAAAAAAAAATATTTTGTATTTACCAATGATATTTTCAAACGGAATATCATAATTAAAAATTAGATCTTTGAAGCTTCAGCAGAACAGTCAGATTCAACTTTGATTAAGTCCAGCAACCATACTACTATCTTTTCGTTTTCACTGTCATAATATCTTACCAGCACACACATTGATTTGTTTAATCCAAGGTCCGTTCTTTCATCAATCATGATGGAAAATTTATGTTTTTTAAGTTTCCCGACTAGTTCTTCCGGCTCTTGTTTCGCTAAAACATTTTTAATAATGCTAGTACATTTTGTCTTCCAAGCTGGGAATTTTTAAATATTTTTGAATCTGGAACAATGTCTTTAAGAAATGGAATCAAATGCTCCACAACTTGGAAAGTAACATTATGCTCAGCGAAAAATAAGCTTAGTTTTATTTCGAAATTGTGTGTTTCTCTGTCAACACTCTGTCAGCTTCTTTCGGCTTGAAAAATGAATTTACATTTTTTGAGTTTTTAATCGAAGAAACATTTTGTTGATGCAATTTGGTACTGGAGAATCTTATTACAAGCTTCACACTTGCACATGAAAATGTTTTCCGATTTGGCCAACCAGCCTTTAAAGCAATCTAACTCCAACCAAGCATATCGTTGAATTTTTGCTTCCTATAACTGTTCGTACTGGAACTTTCTTTAGCCCTTTTATTAGCTTTTCGGCTGCCACCAGATGTGAATGACTCTCCTGAGGAGCTCATTTTGCTTTTATAAACAAATAACATAGAAATTAATTAGCAATGCTTTTTTCACGATATAAATGATTAAATTTACCCAAAATTATCAACAGCCATAAATTGCACAAATACGTTTTTCGAAATAGAAGGTATGAATACACAACAGTTC
Source organism: Dasysyrphus tricinctus (assembly GCA_963921185.1). Classification (NCBI taxonomy): domain Eukaryota; kingdom Metazoa; phylum Arthropoda; class Insecta; order Diptera; family Syrphidae; genus Dasysyrphus; species Dasysyrphus tricinctus. The sequence continues at coordinate 33,807,549 of OY992533.1, forward strand.
AGAAAAAAAATTATACAATGTTTTACTTCGTTACTTTAACGATAAATTTATAGTTGCACCTTCTCAATGAAGAAGTTATTTATCCTCATATGAATATTTTATTTTTTTTTAACGACGCCGCCGTAGATGCAGATTTTGCCACATTCAAGATTCAACCGTTTTTTTGCTACTATGTTTTGTTTTTTTTTGTCTCACATTTTGCTATAGCTCACGAGGGAGAGAGATCAACATATTACTGAACTGGTTGACCCTGACAGCGACTGTGACATTAGAAACAAAAAGGTGGAAACAGAATAGGTACTAAAAATTAAAGGTATGTGTATATTTTGGGATATAAATTACTGAAAGGTGTGAAGTAAAGAAGTTATATTATTTCTGAAAGTACCTACGCTTTCATAGAATATTCTTTAGTTTCAAAAATCCGTCCTTTTGTCCCTACGGTGTCATTTTCCGATCGAAAATCCCTACGTGTAGGAATTACTCCCTACGTGTACCATCACTGGTTTCTATTGTCTTGGACCTGGTAAGAGTCTCACCACTTCTAGACGATCGAATTAGTTTAGATGTGGTAGAAGTTTCTTTTTTCTAAAATAATAATCATTTAAAACATTTAACAAAAAAGAAACGCGTTGATCTTACCTCTTCTATGAAGTCTGTTGTGCGAACAGACCGGTGTCTCAGGCCATCAAATTTATAACCAGATGTTGGGGCGTCGTCATAATGATTGGTATCGTCAAACAATCCCTAAGCAAATTTGATTAAAAAACTTCAATAAGAGGGTGGACAAAAAAAAAACGAACCGGTGCGCTGGAGCCATGAAGGGTGCTGTCTGAAAAGTCACTCTCCGGAATTGCCACCAATTCGGATTCAGTGTCATCAGCTTCCAAACTAGAGCCCGGATATTTTCGAAAGGTCTGCTGAGCTGATTTCTGTGAGAAACCAAAATTTTGCCCTTTTCCCTTGGAAGTCACACTTGTCCCCTCCGAAGGAAACATTGGGCTTGGTGGCGGGCTTTGGTGGTTTTTCTCTTCTGGGTCTGTTCCCAGTGATGGTTGACTAGCATCCCTTGATCGCGATGGTGGATGAATGTCCAGAATCGTCGTTGTTGGTATTTTTTTGCACTGATGGAATTGAGCCCTTAAACTATTGATAACAATGCGCATGGAACTGTTAATATAACCACTATAGGGCGGCTAGGTATAGGAGTAGTTATATAGCACAACAAGTATAGTCATGAGCCAATTACGACGCGAATGTGGCTCCAAATACCACAAGGAATAGTTAAAGATGAGATTTTGGTAACAATCCGTACCAATATTGGATGGATTCGGTGCAAAGAGAATGACTTGCATTACAGACGATAGAATGAGGCCACCAATAAGATGATTTTGATCCAGAACTTGGTGTAAATTGGCTAAAAATGCATTGAAAACTGCTGAAGACCTGTTAATGAACGAGTATGAAATCAAAACAAAATTCAATAGGTAGAAAGATGATGAAACCTTAGGTTTCCAGGTGTTGTGTGGAAAGTTTTATCAATCTGATTATGGCCTAAAAGAAGAAAAAGGTGCTTCAAGACAATATTCTGGGTTTTGGTCATTGGTTTGTCTTCGGACGGGAATGCCTGGTCAGTGCGAGGCATAAACTGCATAAGTAGAAACACAAGCAAGTGTATTGTTTCTTTGTCGGACTCTTCCACTTCAGTAATGCGATTAACGAGTCCAGGTAAGTTGTCATCACCTAATCCACCTATCGAATGAATATGTCCTTCTGTGAGGAAGAAATTTAAAGTATATTATTTTAAGGAAACAAATCCTAAAGAAAAAGCAGCACACTTATATATGGGACTTCAAATTTAAAGAGAAGTCATTTTTGCTACTAAAAATACATTTTTTTTAAAAAATAAAGTTAATATGAACACAAGATTCTTGACGACACACGACACATATCGGTGGCATCAAATCAAAATAAGAAATACAGAACAGGCATCTTTCTAGTCTTGTATTTAAAGTCAAAGTTTCAGAAAATGCCCCCTGCCTCAGGGAGGGGAGATACAACTTTCCCCCCGTACAATTTTTGTCTTAGAATAACCCCAAGAGCCACACCCTAAAATACTTCCACTCAGGTCCGGGACAGGGTGTATATTGAAAAAGTTTGGTTAACGATTCAAAATAATTATATGTTGCCGAGATTTTTTGAAAGTAGCAAAGCAAATTTCGTAGTTCTTGAAATCAAATGGTGATATGATATCACCCTTACTTACCTCTTTCTTTCCATTCCTTCTTCTCTTGGTCGTTTCTAAAAAGTGTTGCTCCATCACCAAAAATTTTTACTTCATCTTCTCCGCCTGTTAAGTAATTTCATCGGGCAATGGAATAATTGGTTCAAAATGTGGATCGTGTTCAGCATCATCGGATTGACTTTTAAAACTACTGAATGCTTTTGTATGTGTCAGACCAATAAAACTCTTAAATGGTGGTGCATTTGGTTGTTCTTCAGATTTCTTAACCAACGCATCTCCAAAAACACTACCTCCAGCTTCTTGAGTTTGCTTAGCTAATGCTCCGAATGACAATATATTAGCGTTATCTGAAAAAATACTTCCTCCATCTTCTGCAAACTCATTTTTTGACGAGGAGTCATCAGTAGATTGCGGTAATCTTTGTTGCTGTTGTTCTGCGGCGAGGGAAGAGCTAAACAGGGATTTTGAGCCAAACAATGTAGCACCTGTTCCCCCAAAAGTGACATTGGTCGTAGGTATTTGAATTTTAATTTTCAGTTTCAAATCGCGATAGGCTATCTCCGCCAAATGTTGATGATAAACCACGGATTTTTTTTATGACACGAATAATCTGAAATAATAATTAATAATAATTAGCTACAGAAATGACATGCTCTTAGTAGGTACCAGTGATGAAAATTGACTTTTGTCGATTGTACTGAAAACTGAAAAAAATTGTACTGAAAAAGACCAAATAGTACTGAACTTTTTTAAATTATAAAACAATGCAAACAATTAAAATAAATATTTTATTAAAATAAATATACATAAATTAACTATACATATACATTTATTGGTATAATTTTATTCTAAAATAAGTTTTATGGACGGATAGCAACTCTCCCAAGTAACATTTTTCCTCTCATAAAACTCTGCCAGATTCTTAGTAGATTATTTTATGGGAGTAAAATATTCTCTGGTAGTCTACTACAAGATTCTTATACGATAGTTATGAGCGTTAAACGGCCTAGTTACTAAGGGCAATTCTCTATCTCATAACAAGAGTAAAAAATTTTACTTATATGAGATTTGATATCTCGTTAACAGATTTTTATTTTGATCACGTCAAAAAACTATTTATTTTTGTAAGAGTATTTTTCTTATGAGGGAATCAATAATATTATAATGTTTGACTTGTACCTGATATGGACATTATTATAAGTTGTTTTTCACACAATTAGACCAAAATTTGATAATAAGATTATTATAAGACTTAAAGTTTATACACTCCTACTAAGGGAGAAAAAACTGATTTCATAATAGATATAAGCGTCGGTAATTTGAATTTGAATTTGAAAAGAGACGCAGTCTTATTAAAAAATTACTATGAGAGTAATTAAAGTTTCATAACAAGATGTTAATTAATAAGTATAGCTATGGGATCTAAAAGAACCTTATGAGAGACGATTTGTAGATTTCGGGAGCTTAACTCTGAAGACTATGTTAGTTGGGCTGGCACAAGTCTTTTCTTTGTATTTACATTCATATGTACATTAGGGTGGTCCTTAAATTGGACATTGTCTTGGATAGCCCTCATTCGATTCAAAACATTGAAAAACAATTTCCTAATTTTTTCAGATTTTTATTTCACACCCCTGGTCTCCCTTTTTTCATTTCAAGGTACAAATAATGGAGTTAGGGTGATTCTTATAACACGCAAAAAAAAGTCAGAACTTATAGATTAGATTCAGACGAAAAAAAAATCGTATCGAAGGGGGGGTCTATTTCCCCCCGTTCAGGCGGGAGGGGTAATTTTCTAAAAAAATGACCCAAAATAGAAAAAAAAATATTAAAAAACAACGGGACCACTCACAATGGCATGCTATAGCTTTTTTTAAAGCCATGAATCCAGTCTCTAATATATTTTTTAAATCTAGTTTTTATTGTAAATAGTTTTTGAAAAAATAGTTTTCAAAACCTAAAAATAAAAACAAAAATAATAGTTTCTTACGTTTGAAAATTATTTTTTTCAGAAACTATAAACAATAAAAACTTGATTTAAAAAATATATTAGAGACTGAATTCATGGCTTTAAAAAAAGCTATAGCATGTCATAGTGGTCCCGTTGTTTTTTAATATTTTTTTTTTCATTTTTGGGTCAATTTTTTAGAAAATTAACCCTCCCGCCTGAACGGGGGGAAATAGACCCCCGATACGGTACGATTTTTTTTTCGTCTGAATCTAATCTATAAGTTCTGACTTTTTTTTTGCGTGTTTTAAGAATCACCCTTTCTCCATTATTTGTACCTTCAAGTGAAAAAAGGGAGACCAGGGGGGTGGAATAAAAATCTGAAAAAAATTAGGAAATTTTTTTTTCTCCATTTAGAGTCATTTGATGCCTATCCAAGTTGGAATTTCAAAAAAAACCAATATAAGGACCACCCTAATGTACATACATTAGGTACATTCATGTTTTTCTTACTCTAAATTTTCTTCATCGGCAAATGGTTTACTCGGTACTCGGTAAATGTCTATTCAATAGACTTTTTTGAATAATATAGCTTTGACAGCATTCATTTTTAATTAGGTTTTAAGTTTCTATTAGTGCAGAACACGTATCCACCTGCATTCGGTTTCTTAGTTTTGTTTTGATAACATTTTGATAAGAAAAATTTTTTTCGACGTTTGCGGAAGAATGAGGAATAGAAAAAGCACCCTAGACAATTCGGTTTAAATTTGAGAACATAAACTCATTGCATACATTTTTCACAAGGCCAATTTTAGCCCAAAACTCAGAAATAGAAGCATTTCTAAATTTTTTTAAGTATTGGCAGTCAGCTAGAGCTCGATATTCTTTAGCTCAATGTTTTTTTGTTCACCAGGAAAAAATCTATTGAATTTACTGGACCATCTAAAATTGAAGTTGTGAAAAATGTTGCAACTAGCTAGTACAAAAAATGTCTTCGAAATTAAATCTTTTTTTCACATCTTCGAGGAAAGCTATAACATCCGTGCATGACTTTTAAAGCTATAAATTTCGCTTTCAGTTAAATTTTTAGAAGTGTGAAAAATTTCACTTTCGGTCCTGCAATAGATTTCCTCGACGGTAAGATGGTTTTCTAGTAAGTTTATTGACAATATGGGTCTTTCATTAAAAGCTTCTTTACGTGAATATGTGGTGAAGTCTGACTGAACATATTTGTTTGTATGAAAGTTGACCTTTTCAAAAATTAAAAATAGTACAAATAGTACTGAAAATTGAAAAGTGGTACTTGCGTAATCGGGAAAGTCCAATAGTACCGAATTCAGTACAATAGTAAGCCTTTTTGCAACTATGGTAGGTACGTATTATAGAATCCAGAAAGAAAAAACTATTTAAATAAATTCAGTAAGTTCTATTAGAAAGTGGCTTTTAGGTTGGAAATAAAAACACGAACACTTCACCGCTCTTCATCCAAACAAGAAGCATATTTTCTTTAAATTTAAAATATAGGAAATTTATGCAAAGGTACAAAAATATCAACTACCAATAATTGAATACATAATTGTAACTTGAATTTTGAAAAGGAAATATTTATTTAAACAATTAAATAAACCAAAAGAAAACAAAACAGATAAAAAACCTGTGACAGTGACAGATAGAGATAGAGAGTTTTAGGGCGGTATTCATCGACGGCTCATAACTTATGAGGCTCATAAACCTATTCACCAAGCAATAATAGTGAATATTTATGAGCGCTCATAAGACTTATGAGTGGTCCTGACCACTCATAAAGTTATGAGCGCTCTCTCCGAAAACTAATTCGAAAACCTTCGAAGTAACCCTTCAAGAAAATTCACTGACTCATTTTGTCGGTACTTTTTGGATCCTTTCAAAAATGAGTCTCGCACGCAACACATATTAGGGGTATTCACGATCCGATGTAACTGGGTCTTGTATCATTGCAAAAGTGTAAAAGTGTAACACTTTCTTGCACTACAACAACAAAATATACTGAATGTCAAATTCTTACACTTTTACACTTTTTCTATACTCCAACCCTATTGTAAAAGAAAAATACACCATAGTAAAGTTTGCGCTTGTGTATTTGATAGATCGCCAAATGTCATTCTTTTTGTCAGCTGATATTTATTTGTGAAATTTTGTGAGTTTGCTACAGTGTAACTATAGATAAAAGAAGTGAGTTCACGATCGATTGTAAAAATATAAAATTTTACAATTTTACTAGGCTTGTTGCACCAGATCGTGAATACCCCTATTGTAATTGCTTTTGTCTTCAGGAATTTTATTTATTGTTTCAATTTTTAAGTTCTTTTTGTAATTCACGCGGTGAAGATAATTCTTTTGTCCGTTTGCTGTTAAAATTTGAAAAAAATAGGATAATAATAATAATAATAATAATAATAATAATAATAATAATAATAATAATAATAATAATAATAATTTTTTTTTTTTTTTTTTTTTTTTTTTTTTTTTTTCCTTTAAGGGGAGCGAAGAAATGCTTTATGCACCGTAAGGAGGCCTTTTGGCGTTGACCCATGACTATCCCCGTGTGTCGGACTGTTGAGGTATGTATAGACATACCGACTAAAACTCCACCATAACCCTTTTGGCTTCTGACCCACCCCCCCGGGACCGCTCTTTGCATTACTTCAGGGGGGTTGTCATGATTCCCTTGCGGGATTAACTTATGGGTTCAACTGTTTCCCGATCATTCTCTTCTTCTCTTTTCTTTCTTCTGAGAATATGTTCTATGTAGCTGCAGATTTTTTGCCAGTTTTGTTCACTATTTAGCATCTTCTCTACTATGTTCTCTGGCGTGATGTCTCCAATACTGCTTACCAGATCTTCACGTTCGGCTTCCCATCTCCTACAGGCGAAAAAAGTGTGATGGGCATCGTCTGTTGCAGAGTCCTCGTACTGACAGACTGGACTATTCTTTTTGCCAATTTTGTGAAGGAAAGCGTTGAAATAACCGTGTCCGGTGAGAAACTGGGTGATATAATAGTTGACTTCGCCGTGTTTCCGGTTGTTCCAATCGACTACGCTTCTGATCAGCCTTGCTGTCCACCTTCCTCTGCTCTCCGAGCTCCAGCGCTCTTGCCACTTCTGCTGGGTGTTTTGTTTTGCCTCCTCGATTGCCGCTTCCAATCCAATTTCCGCTTTTTTGTCGTACGCGTACTTTCTTTCTGCCGCAAGAAGATCGATGGGTGTCACTCCAGCGACCACTAGAACGGCTGGCTCCGACACTGTTCGGTATGAGCTGGCTACTCGAAGGGCTCCGCGTCTTTGTACGGCTGCCATCTGTTTTCGGTACTTCTCTTGTTTTAGTGAATCTGCCCAGATTTCGCTTCCATACAGGAGAACGGCGTGTGTTGTGGACATCAGCAGCTTTCGCTTACCGGCTGTCGGTCCACCGACATTTGCCATCAATTTGCTGAGTGCCGCAGTTGTTTTCGAGGCTCTTTCAGCTGCTGTCTTTATTTGGTTCCAGAAAGTTAGCTTTGTGTCTAACCTCAATCCCAGATACTTTACCGCCTCGCTGCTTCGTATAGATTCGTTATCGATTTGGAAGTCAATTATAGTTGGGATCCTCTTCTTCGTCAGAAGGACTATCTCCGTTTTCTCTGTTGCCAAACTAAGCCCGTGGTCATCCATCCAAGAGTTCACTCGTCGCATGACTTGGCTTAACTTTCTTTGCGCGTTCTCGGCGTCTCTTGCTGTGATCACCGCCGCGATGTCACAGCATATCCAACTAGGAAGGTGTCTTCAGGCATATTCATGCGAAGTATGTCATCGTAGGAGATGTTCCAGAGGTCTGGTCCTAAGATTGATCCTTGCGCTGCACCTGATGTTACTTCTTTTCTCCGCGGGCCTTCTGTGGTTTCGTAGATCAACTCTCGATCATTGAGATAATCCTTCACTATTCGTAGGAGATACGCTGGTATATGGAATCTCCTTTCAAGCGCGTTGAGGATGTCGCTCCACCTGGCCGAATTGAAAGCATTTCGAACGTCCAGGGTTGCTAGCAACACAATCTTCTTGGAGTGGTGATTTCCCTGTTGCGCGATTTGGGTGGCGTCCACTACTTCTTTAATGGCTCCAATAGTAGATCTGCCTCTCCTAAAGCCATACTGTCTCTCTGACAAGTCACCTGATGTCTGTACTGCAGCTATCAGCCGTGGTTTCAGTAACTTTTCAAAGAGTTTGCCCGCGGTGTCCAGCATGCACAGAGGTCTGTATGCCGATGGAGAGTCCGGGTCTCCCTTGCCTTTGCTGATCAGCACCAGGCGTTGTTGTTTCCAACTCTTGGGAAATACGCCTTCCTCAAGACAGCTGTTGAAAATGTTCAGCATCAGGTGGGGGCATGTTTGAGCGGTCACTTTTAGCACTTCTGCGGGGATTCCGTCGGGGCCGGGGGCTTTTTTGTTTTGCAGCGACTGCACAGCTGTGCTCAACTCTTCCTCGCTAAAAGCTGGGATTTCCTGTCGTTCGACCGATGTGTTGTCGGGTGGTCTGACTGGGTGAGTTGGGAAGAGTGAGTTTACGATGCGGTTCATCTTTTCTTCATTGAGGACGGGGGGTGCCATCTGTGCTCCTAGCTTCCGCATTACAATCTTGTAGCCCAGTCCCCAGGGGTCATTGTTTACGTCACGGCGCAGATCCTCCCACTTCTGTTTCTTGCTCGAATTGATGGCCTTCTTGAGCTCGGATCTTTTGGTTCTGAATTCTGCTACTGCAGCCTCCGTAGATTCAGCGTGTCTCCTTCGCCCCTAGTAACTATGCGTCGGAGTTGTAAGCATCTCCGACGGAGCGCAGCTATCTCCTCTGTCCACCAGTACACTGGGCCTCGTTTTCTGTTGGTACTACTCGTCCGAGGCATGGACAAATCGCAAGCTAGCCGAATTAGTGTCATCGTGGCTTCAGCTTTCATTTCTGCAGGTCCCGGAGTGAGAAGCGTGGCGCTTACCCCCTCTTCGATAACGGAGTTGAAAATCTCTACGTTGAGTCTGTTAATATTCCACCTTGGAGCCCGACTGTAGCTTCCATTTGAGGGTCGTTGGTGCTCTTCCAGCTCAAAGATGATATACTGGTGGTCACTTCCTGTGTAGTCTTCAATGACTCGCCAGTTTTTAATCCTTGCAGATGTTGATTCTGTGGCAAATGTTACGTCTGGGATGGTGCCTCTATCTCCTGGTCTCCTGAAAGTTGGGGTGTCTCCTACATTCACAACGTTGAGTCCTCGCCTCGCGGCCATCTCGAGTATTTGCCTTCCTCGAGAATCCGTAGTTGGCATCCCCCACTCTTGGGCTCAAGCGTTGAAGTCACCCGCGACCAGTATCTCTCCTTCCGTGTTAGACATGAAGTCTTCCAGGTCTTCCAGTTTCTGTCGGAACTCATCGATCCTGTCGTTCGGGCTGAGGTAGGTACTTATTATTGTGAGTGCCTCACACTTCACCCAGACAAAGCCTATTCCTGTGCCTTGGCCTTTTACGGAGAGCTTCCTTAGATCTGGGATCCATATAGCAGCGGTTCCAAGCGAGTCTGATGTCCAATTTGGTTGGTTCTTATTGGTGTATTGTTCGCTGATGATGAGCGCATCTACTTGCAGTTCACCTATAAGTTTGACCAGGAGGTTGTCCACTGTTTGGCTCCTGTGGACATTCGCTTGCATTATTTTGGTCATTTTGAGGAAGACTTCTTCGCTATTGCTAGTGCGTGTCGGAAAACTTGGCACTGGCCTGACCCTGGCACGTGGTCCAAGAGCAATGGTGGAGCTTCAAGGTCCGCGCATAAGCAGCACTTTGGTGGATTTTCACAGTCCTTCTTTTTGTGGCCCTTTTCACCGCAATTGAAGCACAATCCTCGTCCTTTCCTGTCAACCCCGCTACATATTGCTTGTCGGTGTCCATATCCAAAGCACCTGAAGCAACGTGTGACCTCAGTTCTACGTCGAATTCTGCACTGCACCCATCCTATTCTTATGGTAGGGGTTTTAAGCATCTCGTGGGCGGCTCTGGAGTTTAATTTAACAATAGCTATCTTCAGAGAGCTTTTGTTTTTGCCTGTGATTCCAACCTGGATTTCCGTAATGAGATCGGGAGCTTTCTTCTTAACGGCTTCCTGCACTTCTTCTGCTGTGGTCAATTCATCCAGATCTCTGATCTCCAGTGATATTTTCGGTTCCAGACTTTGAACACTTGCTCTGTCTCTTAGGATTTCTTTGAGCGATTTCCCGAAAGCTTCCTTGTCCTTTGTTTTGGATCCGATTTCTAACAGCACATCTCCAGATTTCGTTTGCCGCACGGTCTTGACGATAGTTTCGGTGTCATCTGGATTAGCCTTATCTCGAATTTCTCTTAGGATATCCGTGTACTTCTCGTTTCCTTTTGGCTTTATGAGGATAGCTTTGGATCTCGGTTCACGATGCCTTCTTCTTTTCTTCTTCTTAATTTTTTCCCTCTTTTCGCCCTCCTTAGGTTTATCCTTGGCTTTGGCTTTTGGGGCCTGTTTGGTTTTTTCTGCCACCGCCGCCGTGGGGTTTGCCTTCTTGAGAGTATTTGCGTAGCTCTCTTGCGTAGGGCTTCTAACTGGACCCGAAGTCATCTTTTCTCGAAGGTTTCCTTGTGATGATTTCTTCGTTCTTTTATCACCTCCTTTTACTAGAGGGCTCGAAGGTGGTCTCTTAGCAGGAATTGGAGTTTCCATCGCGTTATTTGCAGATTTTTCGATTCCTTCTCTGTCCGTCTGGCCTGGAATTTCTCTTTCTGTCGTTTCTACAGCGAGAGTTTGAGAGCTTTGATCTGCCGTCCTCTTGGCCTCTTTTTCCCATTTCAACTTATCAATAGACTCTTCAAGTATTGTAATGCCGTTTTTGATATCCATGCTGATATTCTTCTGTTTGGTGCATGCCAATTTCATGGACTTGAGAGTTTCTATGCATTTCTCGATCTCCTCCGTAAAAATATCGGTATTTTTTCCTACTGCTTCGCACGTTCTCTCGTTTCCATCAGAAATATTTCGGCTTGCCGGTGTTTTTAACACTGGTGTTTGTTTTCGTCCTGTGGAGGTCCTTGCCGATGGTGGTGTGTGGGCAAGCTTCGAACCTTTCCTAAAAGGGTTACAACTGGCTTCACTTGTAGCTGTACATTCTGTGGGAGCCAAGTGTGCCACTCCCAAAGATTCATTTTGGCTTTCATTTTCCTTGCAGTCGCTGTATATCGACGTCCCGGAGCCCGCGCGCTCACTCCTGACAGACGCCGGTACTGGGGATCCGAATCCCTGCACCGTAATGTTTTGTCTCCTTTGCTCTCTATCCATATTTGGTTTATTGGTCTGTGTTCCTTCACATAGTTGTTTTGTTGGTCCGCGAGTGGTATTTTATTTCCCACTTACCCTGCATTTCTGCCGAGCATTCCTCTATCCGCCACCTGAGGACGCGCCCTCTAGGGGAAAACAACAAACCCCCGAGGGTTATTATTATTATCATTATTATTATTATCATTATCATTATTATTATTATTATTATTATTATTATTATTATTATTATTATTATTATTATTATTATTATTATTATTATTATTATTATTATTATTATTATTATTATTATTATTATTATTATTATTATTATTATTATTATTATTATTATTATTATTATTATTATTATTATTATTATTATTATTATTATTATTATTATTATTATTATTATTATTATTATTATTTTTATTTAATAATTATTATTATTATTATTATTATTATTATTATTATTATTATTATTATTATTATTATTTTTATTTAATAATAATAATAATAATAATAATAATAATAATAATAATAATAATAATAATAATAATAATAATAATAATAATAATAATAATAATAATAATAATAATAATAATAATAATAATAATAATAATAATAATAATAATAATAATAATAATAATAATAATAATAATAATAATAATAATAATAATAATAATAATAATAATAATAATAATAATAATAATAATAATAATAATAATAATAATAATAATAATAATAATAATAATAATAATAATAATAATAATAATAATAATAATAATAATAATTTTTTTTTTTTTTTTTTTTTTTTTTTTTTTTTTTTTTTTTTCCTTTAAGGGGAGCGAAGAAATGCTTTATGCACCGTAAGGAGGCCTTTTGGCGTTGACCCATGACCATCCCCGTGTGTCGGACTGTTGAGGTATGTATGACATACCGACTGAAACTCCGCCATAACCCTTTTGGCTTCTGACCCACCCCCCCGGGACCGCTCTTTGCATTACTTCAGGGGGGTTGTCATGATTCCCTTGCGGGATTAACTTACGGGTTCAACTGTTTCCCGATCATTTTCTTCTTCTCTTTTCTTTCTTCTGAGAATATGTTCTGTGTAGCTGCAGACTTTTTGCCAGTTCTCATAACTCTGTAGCATCTTCTCTGTTATATTCTCCGGTGTGATGGCACCGATACTCATCTGCAGGTCCTGGCGGAGGCTTTCCCATCTGCTGCAGGCGAAGAAGGTATGGTTCGCGTCATCTTCTAGTGAGTCTCCGTACTGGCAGGCTGGACTGTTTTTTTGCCGATTTTGTGGAGGAAGGCGTTGAAATATCCGTGTCCGGTGAGTAACTGGGTGACGTAGTAGTTGACCTCACCGTGTTTCCGGTCATTCCACTCAGCCACGTTCCTAATCAGCCTCGCTGTCCATCGTCCTCTATTTTCCAAGCTCCAACGCTCTTGCCACTGCTGTTTCGTGAGCTGCTTAGCCAACTCGGTTGCCGCTTCCAATCCCAATTCCGTCTTGTTGTCGTAGACGTACTTCCTTTCTGCCGCTAGGAGATCGATGGGAGTCACTCCTGCGACTACAAGGACGGCTGGTTCCGATACCGTTCGGTAAGAGCTAGCTACACGTAGAGCTCCGCATCTTTGCACTGCCGCCATTTGTTTCCGGTACTTCTCTTGTTTAAGAGCGTCTGCCCAAATTTCGCTGCCATAGAGAAGGATGGAGTGCGTTGTCGCCATCAGTAATCTTCGCTTACTAGCCGTTGGGCCACCAACATTCGCCATCAGTCTGCTCAGCGATGTAGTTGTTTTTGAAGCTCTTTCCGCTGCTGCCTTAATTTGTTGCCAGTAGGTTAGCTTTGTGTCGAGCCGCAATCCCAAGTACTTCACTGCAGCGCTGCTTCTTATGACTTCTGCCCCAATTTGGAAGTCGATTTGTGTGGGTATCCTCTTCGTCGTGAGGAGAACTATCTCAGTTTTCTCCGTTGCAAGGCTGAGTCCGTGCTCTTCCATCCAAGAAGTTGCTCGTCGCATGACCTGGTTCAACTTTCTTTGCGCGCTATCGGTGTCTCGTGCCGTAATCACCGCGGCGATGTCGTCTGCGTACCCAACCAGAAAGGCGTCCTCAGGCATCTCCATGCGGAGGATGTCATCGTAGGAGATGTTCCAGAGGTCTGGTCCTAGAATCGATCCCTGCGCTGCACCTGATGTCACTTGCTTTCGTCGTGGGCCTTCTGTAGTCTCGTAAATCAGCTCTCGATCCCTGAGATAGTCCTTCACCATCCGCAGGAGATATGCTGGAATGTGGAACCTCCGTTCGAGCGCGTCCAATATATCAGTCCACCTGGCTGAGTTGAAGGCATTTCGTACGTCTAGAGTTGCCAACAAGACGATCCGCCTAGAGTGATGATTTCCCTGCTGGGCGATTTGGGCGGCGTTCACCACTTCTTTTACGGCTCCAATCGTAGAGCGGCCTCTCCGGAAACCGTACTGCCTCGCTGATAGATCACCTGCCGTTTGTACTGCCGCTATGAGCCGTGGCTTGAGTAACTTTTCCAACAGTTTCCCCGCAGTGTCTAGCATGCACAGAGGCCTGTATGCCGATGGGGAGTCCGGGTCTCCTTTGCCTTTGCTGATAAGCACCAAGCGTTGTTTCTTCCAGTTCTTGGGGAAGATGCCTTCCTCCAGCAAGCTGTTAAACATGTTCAGCAGCAAGTGCGGGCATGTTTGGGCGGTCACTTTGAGGACTTCGGTGGGAATTCCGTCGGGGCCGGGGGCTCTTCTGTTTTGCAGGGACTGCACCGCTATGCTCAGCTCTTCCTCGCTGAAAGCTGGGATTTCCTGTCGTTGGGCCGGTGTGTTGTCGGGTGGCCTGACAGAATGTGTTGGAAACAGTGTGTCCACGATGTGCTCCATCTTTCCTTCACTTAGGACAGGGGGTGCCTTCTGAGCTCCGAGTTTCCGCGTTACGATCTTGTAGCCTAGTCCCCAGGGGTCGCTATTGACGTCACGGCGGAGATCTTCCCACTTCTGTTTCTTGCTCGCATTGATGGCCCTCTTGAGCTCAGACCTCTGGGCTCTGAACTCCGCTAGAGCATCTTCCATAGGTTCAGCGTTTCTTCTTCTTCTTCCCCTGGTGACAAGGCGCCGGAGTTGTAGGCATCGCCGGCGTAGCGCAGCTATCTCCTCGGTCCACCAGTACACTGGATCTCTGTTTCGGTTGGTGCCACTCGTTCGGGGCATTGAAGAGTCGCAAGCGAGCCGAATTAGTTGCATCGTGGCTTCAGCTTTCATTTCCGCAGGTCCTTGTACTTGGATCACGGCATCTGCACCTTCCTCGATCACGCCCTTAAGGAGGTCTGCGTTAAGCCTGTTTAAGTTCCACCTCGGAGCCCGTGGTTGTTGACGATGGTTCGGAACTCATTGGTTTTCCTCCAGATCAAATAGAATGTACTGATGGTCGCTACCTGTGTAATCCTCGATTACTCTCCAATTTTTGATTTTCGCGGAAGTGGTGTCCGTCGCGAAGGTTACATATGGGATAGTTCCCTCTGTGTCCAGGTCTCCTGTGTTGGCCACGTAAAGTCCACGTCTCGCGGCCATCTCGAGTATTTGCCTTCCTCGAGAGTCAGTAGTTGGCATTCCCCACTCTTGTGCTCTGGCGTTGAAGTCGCCTGCGACCAGGATCTCTCCTGTGGTGTCGACAAGGAAGTCTTCCAGATCGTTCAGTTTTTCCCGGAACGCGTCAATTCTGTCGTTTGGGCTCAGATAGACGCTTACAACCGTGAGTCCGTCGCATTTTATCCACGTGAAGCCCCTTTGTTTGCCTTGACTTTTCATGGGGAA
>OY992533.1:33825410-33837910 GCA_963921185.1 Dasysyrphus tricinctus
AACTCGGATGCCGCTTCCAATCCCATTTCCGTCTTGTTGTCGTAGACGTACTTCCTTTCTGCCGCTAGGAGATCGATGGGAATCACTCCTGCGACTACAAGGACGGCTGGTTCCGATACCGTTCGGAAAGAGCTAGCTATACGTAGAGCTCCGCATCTTTGTACTGCCGCCATCTGCTTCCGGTACTTCTCTTGTTTAAGTGCGTCGGCCCAAATTTCGCTGCCGTACAAAAGGATGGAGTGTGTTGTCGCCATCAGTAACCTTCGCTTACTGGCCGTTGGACCACCAACATTTGCCATCAGCCTGCTCAGTGATGCAGTTGTTTTTGAAGCTCTTTCCGCTGCTGCCTTTATTTGTTGCCAGTAGGTTAGCTTTGTGTCGAGCCGCAATCCCAAGTACTTCACCGCGGCGCTGCTTCTTATAACTTCCGCCCCGATTTGGAAGTCGATTTCTGTGGGGATCCTCTTCTTCGTGAGGAGGACTATCTCAGTTTTCTCAGTTGCTAGGCTGAGTCCGTGGTCTTCCATCCAAGAATTTGCTCGTCGCATGACCTGGTTCAACTTCCTTTGCGCGCTGTCGGTGTCTCGTGCCGTAATCACCGCGGCGATGTCATCAGCGTACCCAACCAGAAAGGCGTCCTCAGGCATCTCCATGCGAAGGATGTCGTCGTAGGAGATGTTCCAGAGGTCTGGTCCTAGAATCGATCCCTGCGCTGCGCCTGATGTCACTTGCTTTCGTCGTGGGCCTTCTGTGGTCTCGTAGATCAGCTCTCGATCACTGAGATAGTCCTTCACCATCCGCAGGAGATATGCTGGAATATGGAACCTCCGTTCGAGCGCATCCAATATATCGGTCCACCTGGCTGAGTTGAATGCATTTCGTACATCCAGGGTTGCCAGCAAGACGATCCTTCTGGAGTAGTGATTTCCCTGGTGGGCGATTTGGGCAGCGTTCACCACTTCCCTTACGGCTCCAATCGTAGAGCGGCCTTTCCGGAAACCATACTGCCTCTCTGACAGATCGCCTGATGCTTGTACTGCCGCTATGAGTCGTGGCTTAAGCAGCTTTTCTAAGAGTTTCCCCGCAGTGTCTAACATACACAGAGGCCTGTATGCCGATGGGGAGTCCGGATCTCCTTTCCCTTTGCTGATAAGCACCAAGCGTTGTTTCTTCCAGTTCTTGGGGAAGATGCCTTCCTCGAGCAAGCTATTAAACATGTTCAGCAGCAAGTGCGGGCATGTTTGGGCGGTCACTTTGAGGACTTCGGTGGGAATTCCGTCGGGGCCGGGGGCTCTTTTGTTTTGCAGGGACTGCACCGCTATGCTCAACTCTTCTTCGCTAAAAGCTGGGATTTCCTGTCGTTGGGCCGGTGTGGTGTCGGGTGGCCTGACCGGATGAGTTGGGAACAGTGTGTCCACGATGCGCTCCATCTTTACTTCACTGAGGACAGGCGGTGCCATCTGAGCTCCGAGTTTCCGCGTTACGATCTTGTAGCCTAGTCCCCAGGGGTCGCTATTGACGTCACGGCGGAGGTCCTCCCACTTCTGTTTCTTGCTCGCATTGATGGCCCTCTTAAGCTCAGATCTTTGGGCTCTGAACTCCGCTAGAGCATCTTCCATAGGTTCAGCATTTCTTCTTCTTCTTCCCCTGGTGACTATGCGCCGGAGTTGTAGGCATCGTCGGCGTAGCGCAGCTATCTCCTCGGTCCACCAGTACACTGGGTCTCTGTTTCTGTTGGTTCCACTCGTTCGGGGCATTGAAGAGTCGCAAGCGAGCCGAATTAGTTGCATCGTGGCTTCAGCTTTCATCTCCGCAGGTCCTTGTGCTTGGATGACGGCATCTGCACCTTCCTCGATCACGCCCTTAAGGAGGTCTGCGTTAAGCCTGTTCAAGTTCCACCTTAGAGCCCGTGGTTGTTGACGATGGTTCGGAGCTCGTTGGTTTCCCTCCAGATCAAATACAATGTACTGATGGTCGCTACCTGTGTAATCCTCGATTACTCTCCAGTTTTTGATTCTTGCGAATGTGGTGTCCGTCGCGAAGGTTACGTCTGGGATAGTTCCTCTATGGCCTGACCTCCTAAAAGTGGGCGTATCTCCTGAATTGACTACATTAAGTCCACTTCTTGCAGCCATCTCGAGTATTTGCCTTCCTCGAGAGTCGGTAGTTGGCATTCCCCACTCCTGGGCTCTGGCGTTAAAGTCCCCAGCGACCAGAATATCTCCTTCAGCGTCCCTCAAGAAGTCCTCCAGGTCATCCAGCTTTTGGCGGAACTCGTCGATCCTATCGTTTGGACTAAGATAGGTGCTTATAATCGTTAGCCCCTCGCCTTTCACCCACGCAAAGCCTCTTTGTTTGCCTAGGTTCTTGATGGGGAATTTTCTCGCGTCAGGGATCCAGATTGCAGCGGTCCCCAACGAGTCCGCTATCCAGTTTTGTTCTTTGTCCACGTATTGTTCGCTGATAATGACGACATCTATTTGCAGTTCAACTATTAGCTTAGTAAGTAGGTTGTTTGCTGTTTGGCTTCTATGAAGGTTTCCTTGTAGGAGTCTGGTCATTGTATAGCCTTTTTCTTCACTTTTTCAAGTGCCTCTCGAAACACTTGACACTTTCCGGACCCCGGTACATGGTCTATTGTAGATGGTGGGGTTTTAAGCTCTGAGCACAAGCAGCATTTGGGGGGCAGCTTGCAGTCTTTCTTTTTGTGGTCTTTGCCTCCACAGTTGAAACATAGCCCTTGCCCTTTTCTATCAGCACCGTTGCAGTTTGCCTGTAGATGGCCGTAACCAAAACATCTATAGCATCTTGGAACCTCTGCTCTACGTCTGACTTTGCACTGGCTCCATCCTATTCTCACCACAGGAGTCTTTAGTACCTCGTAAGCTGCTCGGGCGTTCATTGATACTATTGCCATCTTTAGCGCACGTTTGTTTCTCCCTGTTAGTGAAACCTTCAAGTCAGTATGAGGGTCTCCAACTTTTTTCCTGATGGCTTCTTGAACTTCCTCTTCCGTGATGAGTTCGTCCAGGTCCCTTATTTCCAGGCTTATTTTAGGTTCGAGGTTACTGACCGTTGCTCTCTCACCTAGGATCACTCGAAGAGATTCACCAAAAGCCGCCTTGTCTTTCGTCTTTGGTCCGAGTTCCAGTAATACGTCACCAGATTTCGTCTGTCTGACCTTTTTGACTGTGGTCTCGGTGTCATCCGGGTTCGCCTTCTTCTTTATTTCTCGGAGGATGTCCGTGAAGTTTTCGTTTCCCCTGGGCTTTATTAGGATGGCTTCGGTTTGTGACTTCCTCGTCCTTTTCTTTCTTGTCTTCCTTGTAGCTCTTTGCTCTTGGTCATTAACCTTGTGTGACTTCTGGTGTGCTCCCGATGGTTCTTTACTTTTGAGGGCTTGGGCATAGCTTTGGTGTGCAACATTCCGTGTCTTTTCAGTTCCATTTTCAGGCGGCTCTATCTGCGGAGCTTTTGAGTTTGGAGAATTCCTTGTTCTCTTCCCGTGGATTTTCCCTAGTGGGCTAGAGGGTGGTCTCTTAGATGAGGGTGGCTTACTCATGACCGCAGTGTTTGTCTCAACCTCTTCCTCTCCAGGAGTTTCTTTGTTAGAGTTGGAAGCTGTCTCGCTTTGAGGCGCTTCTTTTTGAGTACCCTCCTTTCCTGCGCTACGCATAGAATCTGGTGGTGGTATCTTTGGGACATCTTGTTTTGGCAGTATGCGTTCTGAAGTCCGGTTTTTAACTTGCCAATTCATTTTATCCACAGATTCCTCTAATTCAGAAATGCCGTTTTTAATATCCATGCTGATATTTTTCTGCTTAGTGCAGGCGTTCTTCATTTTTTTAATTATGCCCCTGCATCTTTTCAGTTCCAAGGTTAGTATGTCGGCTGAGTTTAGTTCACTAACAATAGATAACAGAGGTTGCCCAGCCAAATTCTCCTCAGCTTCACTGTTTTCTGTTGTTGGTATTGATCCTCGAAGATATCCCTGGCTGCTGAGGGTTTTTCTGCTTGAGGTTTCCCTACCACTGGCTCCATCGTTCCCCACAGGGGTTTTTGCTGCAGATGGTGGTGTGCGTTGCAGACATGCACCTCTCCTGAAGGGGTCCCTTCTGGGTTCACTTGTAGCTTTTGGTTCCGCGGGAGCCAAGTGTGCCACTCCCGGGGTTTCCTTTAGTGAATTCTTTTTGCGGTCGCTGGATGACGACGTCCCGGGGCCCGCGTGCTCACCCCTGACAGACGCCGGTACTGGGTATCCGACTCCCTGCACCGTAAAATTACTCTTGTTCTCTTTTCTATCCATATTTGGTTTAATTTCTGTGTTCCTTCACATAGTTGCTTTGTTGGTCCACGGGTGGTATTTTATTTCCCACCTACCCTGCATTAATAACAAGTATTAATACCGAGCGTTCCTCTATCCGCCACCTGAGGACGCGCCCTCTAGGGGAAAACAACAAACCCCCGAGGGAATAATATTAATAATAATAATAATAATAATAATAATAATAATAATAATAATAATATAGACCTACAAATACTTCATGACAACCAGATCCAGTCACTAAGAAATTATTTTCACTTAAAAGCTACAAGATCAAATATTATAAAAGCTTTGAACGAAATAGACAAGCATCTAACACCATTGAACCTGGAAGGGGGTTTCGAAAGGCGAGCAATTGAAAAACATCAAAGGGAACAAATGTGGGCAATCAAAACCAATACATGGCCAGTATTATAGATCCATTAATAACGATAATGTTGACAAACTGCTATCACACAGATGGTTATTAAATGGTGAATTATATGGCGAAACAGAAGCGTTCATGATTGCGATACAAGACCGAGTGATTCCCACTAAGAACTACAAAAAAACATGTTATGAAAGACCCAAACATACAAGAAGATGCCTGCCGCAGATGTAGGACCCAACCAGAGACGATAGACCACATCATATCAGCCTGTACATGTCTAGCTCAAACAGAGTATACGAAAAGACATAACCACGTTGCCAAAATCCTACATAAGAAACTTCTTGAAAAACATAAAATCGAAGTAGAAAACGCCTTATTACAAATACGAACCCTCACCGGTAGTAGAAAACGAAAACATAAAAATCTACTATGATCGCACGATACACTCTGAGCACACAAGACTTCATAACCGCCCCAGACATCCACAATCATAGATAAAAAAGAGCACAAGGGTATCTTCATCGACGTGGCGATCCCAGCTAACAGGAACATTAGTCGTTCCTACTACGAAAAGCGAAGCCGATATGCCGAGTTGGCAGTAGAAATAAAACGAGCCTGGAACCTGAAGGAAGTAAAAATTATACCCATCATCATCAGTGCCGAAGGAATAATAGACAAGCAACTTAGAGAAGATATAAAGAGACTAGGACTGCAACAACACACAATTGATGCTATGCAGAAAGCTGTAATACTCGATACCTGTCACATAACCAGAAACTTTTTGAGCACAAATTAAACAGACTCACAATAGTAATAAACACATTTTGTTATAGGCTAAGGCCCCCCAAAACATGTTAATTACAACCCTATATGGAGAAATGATTGATTTTTCAATAAATGAACATAATAATAATAATAATAATAATAATAATAATAATAATAATAATAATAATAATAATAATAATAATAATAATAATAATAATAATAATAATAATAATAATGATATAATAATAATAATAATAATAATAATAATAATAATAATAATAATAATAATAATAATAATAATAATAATAATAATAATAATAATAATAATAATAATAATAATAATAATAATAATAATAATAATAATGATAATAATAATAATAATAATAATAATAATAATAATAATAATAATAATAATAAATGATAATAATAATAATAATAATAATAATAATAATAATAATAATAATAATAATAATAATAATAATAATAATAATAATAATAATAATAATAATAATAATAATAATAATAATAATAATAATAATAATAATAATAATAATAATAATAATAATAATATAATAATAATAATAATAATAATAATAATAATAATAATAATAATAATAATAATAATAATAATAATAATAATAATAATAATAATAATAATAATAATAATAATAATAATAATAATAATAATAATAATAATAATAATAATAATAATAATAATAATAATAATAATAATAATAATAATAATAATAATAATAATAATAATAATAATAATAATAATAATAATAATAATAATAATAATAATAATAATAATAATAATAATAATAATAATAATAATAATAATAATAATAATAATAATAATAATAATAATAATAATAATAATAATAATAATAATAATAATAATAATAATAATAATATAATAATAATAATAATAATAATAATAATAATAATAATAATAATAATAATAATATAATAATAATAATAATAATAATAATAATAATAATAATAATAATAATAATAATAATAATAATAATAATAATAATAATAATAATAATAATAATAATAATAATAATAATAATAATAATAATAATAATAATAATAATAATAATAATAATAATAATAATAATAATAATAATAATAATAATAATAATAATAATAATAATAATAATAATAATAATAATAATAATAATAATAATAATAATAATAATAATAATAATAATAATAATAATAATAATAATAATAATAATAATAATAATAATAATAATAATAATAATAATAATAATAATAATAATAATAATAATAAATAATAATAATAATAATAATAATAATAATAATAATAATAATAATAATAATAATAATAATAATAATAATAATAATAATAATAATAATAATAATAATAATAATAATAATAATAATAATAATAATAATAATAATAATAATAATAATAATAATAATAATAATAATAATAATAATAATAATAATAATAATAATAATAATAATAATAATAATAATAAATAATAATAATAATAATAATAATAATAATAATAATAATAATAATAATAATAATAATAATAATAATAATAATAATAATAATAAATAATAATAATAATAATAATAATAATAATAATAATAATAATAATAATAAATAATAATAATAATAATAATAATAATAATCATAATAATAATAATAATAATAATAATAATAATAATAATAATAATAATAATAATAATATAATAATAATAATAATAATAATAATAATAATAATAATAATAATAATAATAATAATAATAATAATAATAATAATAATAATAATAATAATAATAATAATAATAATAATAATAATAATAATAATAATAATATAATAATAATAATAATAATAATAATAATAATAATAATAATAATAATAATAATAATAATAATAATAATAATAATAATAATATAATAATAATAATAATAATAATAATAATAATAATAATAATAATAATAATAATAATAATAATAATAATAATAATAATAATAATAATAATAATAATAATAATAATAATATAATAATAATAATAATAATAATAATAATAATAATAATAATAATAATAATAATAATAATAATAATAATAATAATAATAATAATAATAATAATAATAATAATAATAATAATAATAATAATAATAATAATAATATAATAATAATAATAATAATAATAATAATAATAATAATAATATAATAATAATAATAATAATAATAATAATAATAATAATATAATAATAATAATAATAATAATAATAATAATAATAATAATAATAATAATAATAAATAATAATAATAATAATAATAATAATAATAATAATAATAATAATAATAATAATAATAATAATAATAATAATAATAATAATAATAATAATAATAATAATAATAATAATAATAATAATAATAATAATAATAATAATAATAATAATAATAATAATAATAATAATAATAATAATAATAATAATAATAATAATAATAATAATAATAATAATAATAATAATAATAATAATAATAATAATAATAATAATAATAATAATAATAATAATAATAATAATAATAATAATAATAATAATAATAATAATAATAATAATAATAATAATAATAATAATAATAATAATAATAATAATAATAATAATAATAATAATAATAATAATAATAATAATAATAATAATAATAATAATAATAATAATAATAATAATAATAATAATAATAATAATAATAATAATAATAATAATAATAATAATAATAATAATAATAATAATAATAATAATAATAATAATAATAATAATAATAATAATAATAATAATAATAATAATAATAATAATAATAATAATAATAATAATAATAATATAATAATAATAATAATAATAATAATAATAATAATAATAATATAATAATATAATAATAATAATAATAATAATAATAATAATAATAATAATAATAATAATAATAATAATAATAATAATAATAATAATAATAATATTAATAAAAATAATAATAATAATAATAATAATAATAATAATAATAATAATATAATAATAATAATAATAATAATAATAATAATAATAATAATAATAATAATAATAATATTAATAATAATAATAATAATAATAATAATAATAATAATAATAATAATAATAATAATAATAATAATAATAATAATAATAATAATAATAATAATAATATAATAATAATAATAATAATAATAATAATAATAATAATAATAATAATAATAATAATAATAATAATAATAATAATAATAATAATAATAATAATAATAATATAATAATAATAATAATAATATTAATAATAATAATAATAATTTTTTTTTTTTTTTTTTTTTTTTTTTTTTTTTTTTTTTTTTTTTTTTTTTTTTTACTTTTGGGGAATGCATTACGCACCATAAGGAGGTATCCATACCTCCCCGTGTGCCGGACTCTCCAAGGGATTTCAACCTTGGCATACCGGCTAAACCTACAAAAGTGTCTCGATGATCACCCCCCTCGGGACCACTTTCGTATTACTTCAAGGGGGGTCCTCTTTAAGTAGCTGGTTCTGTGTCTTCGTGAACTTGCTCTTCTTTTTTTTTGGTTTTCAGGATCTGGGTCAGGTACGCTTTTATTTGCTGCCATTGCTCTTCGTTTTCAAGCATCTTCGGGATGATGTTCTCCTGACTTAATTCGCCAATGTTTCTCTGTAGGTCCTGGCGGAGGGTTTCCCATCTTCTGCACTAAAAGACAGTGTGGTGGACGTCATCTGAATTTGAGTCTCCATACTGACAGGAGGGGGCTTCTTACTTTGCCTATCTTAAATAAAAAGGCGTTAAAGTACCCGTGTCCAGTGAGGAATTGGGTGACGTAGTAGTCCACTTCGCCGTGTTTCCGATTGCCCCATTCAGCTACGTCTCCGATGAGCCTCGCAGTCCAGCGCCCTCTGCTTTCAGACTCCCATCGTTCCTGCCACTTCTGTTGTGTAATTGCCTTTGCTTCCGCTGCTGCCGCACAGTTCCGATTTCCGTTCTCTTTTCGTGCACGTACTTTCGTTCTGCTGCCAGAAGGTCTATTGGCGTTACTCCTGCAACTACCAGGACGGCTGGCTCCGAGACCGTGCGGTAGGAGCTGGCGACCCGTAGGGCTCCACGTCTTTGTACCGCTGCCATCTGCTTGCGATATTTTTCTTGTCGCAGTGCATCGGCCCAGATCTCACTTCCGTAGAGGAGAATGGAGTGCGTTGTCGACATCAGTAGTTTCCGCTTGCTTGCTGAAGGTCATTCTTTTTCTGGTTAACAGAACTATTTCTGTTTTTTCCGTTGCTAGGCTGAGACCATGTTCACTCATCCATAGGTGTACTCGACGCATGACCTGGTTAAGCTTCCACTGTGCCTTTTCTGAGTCCTCTGCTGTGATCACAGCCGCGATGTCGTCAGCATACCCAACAAGGAAGCAGTCTTCTGGCATGTCCATACAGAGTATTCCGTTGTATGAGATGTTCCAGAGGTCAGGTCCTAGGATCGATCCTTGAGCAGCTCCGGAGTTGATCTTCTTCCTTTTCTGGCCATCTGTGGTATTGTAGATAAGCTCTCGATCTTTGAGGTAGTCCCTGATGATTCTAAGGAGGTAAGCTGGGATTTTGAAAGTTCGTTCAAGTTCATGTAGCATGTCACTCCATCGGGCGGAATTGAACGCATTTCTAACATCTAGAGTTGCTAGAAGAACTATTTTCCTCGAGTAGTGGTTTCCTCTGTGTGCTAAATGGGCGGCATTTATCACTTCCTCGATCGCTCCGACCGTAGAGCGTCCCTTTCTGAAACCATACTGTCTTTCGGATAGATCTCCGGCTCTTTGGACTGCAGCTGTGAGTCGCAGTTTTATCATTCTCTCTAATAGCTTTCCAGTCGTATCTAGCATGCATAAGGGTCTATATGCTGAAGGGGTGTTTGGGTCACCCTTTCCTTTGCTGATCAGCACTAATCTCTGTATCTTCCAGCTCTTGGGGAAAACTCCTTCTTCCAAACAATGATTAAACATTTTCAGCAGTAGTTGGGGGCACGTTCGGGCTGTTAGTTTTAAGATTTCTGCTGGTATTCCGTCCGGGCCGGGGGCTTTCTTTTTTTGAAATGAGTTCACAGCTTCTTCAAGTTCTTCGAGTTGAAAGGTGGTATTTCTAGCTCATGGGCTAAAGCGATGTCCGGTGGTCTATCGGAGTGGGTTGGAAAAAGTGTGTTCACGATCCGTTCCATCATTTCTGAATTGAGAGCTGGGTTTGCTGCTTGTGCTCCGAGTTTTCGCATTACCAATTTATATCCCAGTCCCCAGGGGTCCCTGTCAACGTCATTTTCGTAGTTCTTCCCATTTTTGTTTTTTGCTAAATTTGATTGCTCTTTCAGCTCTGCTCTTTTGTTTTTGAATTCCGTGAGATCTTCCTCTGATGGTTCAGAATTTCTTCTCCTTCCTCTCGTTACTCTTCGTCTGAGTTGAAGGCAGCTTCTGCGCAGTGCAGCTATTTCATCTGTCCACCAGTAAACCGGGTTCCGGCCTCTATTATTGGGCTTTCGTGGCATTGCAGTGTCACATGCTCGACGTATGAGCTGCATTGTTGCTCCGGCAGTGGCTTCTGCGGTCCCTATTATTTGGAGTACAGCTGATTTCCCTTCTTCGATCGCTGAAACGTATAGCTCTTCGTTGAGTCTGTTGAGACACCATTTCGGGGCTTGTATTCGGTTTTGGTTTGGGTTTGTTTGATTTCCCGCGAGTTCAAAGACAATATATTGGTGGTCACTGCCAGTGTAGTCCTCAATGACTCTCCAATTTTTGACCCTGGATAGAACGCAATCAGATACAAAGGTGACATCTGGGATGGTGCCGACGTTGCCAGGTCTCCTGAAGGTGGGTGTGCTTCCCAGATTGGCTACACTGAGGCCGCGTCTTGCAGCCATCTCGAGAATTTGCCTTCCTCGAGAGTCTGTAGTTGGCATACCCCACTCCTGTCCTCTGGCATTGAAGTCTCCAGCGACTAAGATGTCTCCATCAGTTTCATTTAGAAAGTCCTCTAAATCTTCCAGTTTTTTGCGGAATTCTTCGATTCTGTCATTGGGGCTGAAATATATGCTTACAACTGTAAGTCTTCCTATTTTCACCCATACGAACCTCTTTCTGCTCCTTTTCTCTCGATTAGAAATTTCCTTGTGTCAGGGATCCAAATAGCAGCAGTTTTTAAGCAGATCCGGTATCCAATTTGGTCCATCCTTATCGCAGTATTGCTCGCTTACGATAACAATTTCTGCTCGCAGTTCCGTGATAAGTTTCGACAGGAGGCTGTCAGCCGTTAGGCTCCTGTGGACATTCGCCTGGAGAATTATGGTCATTTTGAGGAGGCCTTTTTCGCCTGTTGGAGTGCTTTCCTAAACACTTGGCAGTTTCCTGTGCCCGGCACGTGATTAAGGGATGGTGTTGTTTCCAGTTCCGCACAGAGGCAGCACTTCGACGGGTTCTTACATTCTTTCTTTTGTGGCCCTTCTCTCCACAATTGATACAAAGTCCTTGGCCTTTTCTGTCCGCGTTGGTACAGGATGCTTGTTTGTGGCCATATCCAAAGCATTTGAAGCATCGCGGGACTTCTGTTCTACGTCTGATTTGACAGTGTGTCCATCCGATTTTAATTGTGTTGGCCTTCAGCAGCTCTTGAGCGGCTTTTGCATTAACCGTGATTATAGCCATCTTCAAGGATCTTTTGTTTTTACCGGTGACTCCTATCTGTATCTCTGTTTTGAGGTCAGCAAATTTCCTTC
Organism: Dasysyrphus tricinctus; assembly: GCA_963921185.1. Lineage (NCBI taxonomy): Eukaryota > Metazoa > Arthropoda > Insecta > Diptera > Syrphidae > Dasysyrphus > Dasysyrphus tricinctus. Next base: position 33,837,679 of record OY992533.1, read on the forward strand.
GTATTGCTTCTTGGACTTCTTCCACCGTGGTTAGTTCATCGAGGTCCCTGATTTCCAGGCTTATTTTCGATTCAAGGTTACTGACCGTTGCTCTCTCACCTAGGATCCCTCGAAGAGATTCACCGAAAGCCGCCTTGTCTTTTGTCTTTGATCCGAGCTCCAGTAGAACGTCCCCGGATTTCGTCTGTCGGACCTTTTTTACTGTAGTCTCGGTGTCATCCGGGTTCACCTT
>OY992533.1:33842910-33865010 GCA_963921185.1 Dasysyrphus tricinctus
ATAATAATAATAATAATAATAATAATATAATAATAATAATAATAATAATAATAATAATAATAATAATAATAATAATAATAATATAATAATAATAATAATAATAATAATAATAATAATAATAATAATAATAATAATAATAATAATAATAATAATAATAATAATAATAATAATAATAATAATAATAATAATAATAATAATAATAATAATAATAATAATAATAATAATAATAATAATAATAATAATAATAATAATAATAATAATAATAATAATAATAATAATAATAATAATAATAATAATAATAATAATAATAATAATAATAATAATATAATAATAATAATAATAATAATAATAATAATAATAATAATAATAATAATAATAATAATAATAATAATAATATAATAATAATAATAATAATAATAATAATAATAATAATAATAATAATAATAATAATAATAATAATAATAATAATAATAATAATAATAATAATAATAATAATAATAATAATAATAATAATAATAATAATAATAATAATAATAATAATAATAATAATAATAATAATAATAATAATAATAATAATAATAATAATAATAATAATAATAATAATAATAATAATAATAATAATAATAATAATAATAATATGGGGAGGACTATGGAGCAAACCGAAAACCATAAACCAGGAAACCAATTGGCTAGCCAATGAATTCGAGGAAACAAGACATTACAGGGAGATGCAGAACACAGATATCTCCACTGAAGAAGTCACGAAAGCTATACAAGAAAGTAGTAATTGGAAAGCGCCTGGCCCAGACAAAATCCATAACGTATGGATAAAAAAGTTCACTGCAATGCATACAATACTTGCAGAATATTTCAATAAACTCTTAAGAGAACAAATGATACCCCATGATTCTTGATGACGGGAAACACCTACCTCATCTCAAAAGGAAGCAACACTCTGGACCCTGCAAATTACCGGCCAATTACCTGTCTATCGACGACTTACAAACTTCTGACGAAGATTTTAACAAACCGCGTTTACCAGCACTGCCTCCAGTACAACATCATTACTGAAGAGCAAAAGGGATGCGCCAAGAATTCAATGGGCTGCAAGGAACACCTCACAATTGATTCTGTCTTAGTCCACCAAGCAGTACAGGGAAAAAGAAATCTCAGCATGGGTTACATAGATTACCGAAAAGCTTTTGATAGCCTCCCCCATCCATTTTTAATAAAAATTCTGGAGCTTATACAAAATTGATACAAAAATTATAAACTTCCTCAAAGTAACCATGGATAAGTGGAATGTAAAATTACACATTGGGCGAAACACCAGCCAATCCATTCCTATAAAATGTGGAATTTTCCAAGGGGATGCCTTTAGCCCCCTATGGTTTTGTCTTAGTATGAACCCACTGAGTAAAATGCTGAACAAACTTCGATACGGTTTTGATTTGAAAGCTGAGAATGGACGATTTCTGGTTAATCACCTTATCTATGTAGATGACTTGAAAACTATATGCTAACGGAAAAGAAAAACTGCAGAGGATGATATCAGTAGTGAAAAAGTTTAGTGACGATGTGGGAATGGAACTTGGAATTGAAAAATGTAAAATCATCCATATCCAAAAGGGAAAGATACAAAACGACAGTGAAGGATACCACTTAGATGAGGATAACATAATTGAAAATCTTGGTCAAGACGATAGCTACAAATACCTTGGCTTTTTGCAACTTAGAGGAATCCAGGAATCTGAAGTGAAGACAGCCCTGCGGAATAAGTTTGTAAAGATTAACAAAAGTTCTCAAGTCTAACCTAAATGCTGGCAACAAACGAAAGGCCATCAACACCTGGGCTATTCCAGTGTTTACATATTCATTCGGGGTTGTTAACTGGTCAAATACTAACCTTGATGAGATATCAACACTACTAAGGACCACCCTTACTAAAAACTTATGTCACCATCCGAGAAGTGCAATAGAAAGAGTGAGCTTGCCGCATGAAGAAGGTGGAAGAGGTTTCCTAGACATACCCAACCTCCATTTCTCGCAGATAAATAATCTAAGAGAATATTTTAGAAGTCAAATCGAAACATCGGACTTAATTCGGACAGTATGTTTAGCGGACAAAAACTACACCCCACTCAATCTGAGAGCAGTCGAGATTCAAAAACCACCGAATGTCCTTTCCCGAGAAGAACGCGTAGAATCCTGGAAAAACAAAAGCTTGCACGGAATACATCCTTACCAATTAGAGCAAAGCTTCATCGACAAAAGCAGCTCAAACTTGTGGTTGAAGCGAGGGACCCTTTTTGCTGAAACAGAGGGTTTTATGATGGCTATCCAAGACAAAATTATAGCAACAAAAAACTATCGCAAGTACGTTCTGAGGGAGAACCTAGAAAATGACTCCTGCCGCCGCTGCCAAAACAATACAGAAACTATTGACCACATCATAGGTGGTTGTACGTGTTTGGCACCACAAGATTATACTGCACGGCATAATCAGGTCGCAAAGATAATACACCAGAGCCTAGCAAGAAACTTCAATCTTACAGTGAGCAAACTTCCATATTACAAGTATGAACCTCCACCTGTGGTAGAAAACGAAAAAGCGAAACTCTACTGGGACAGGTCATTAGTTACTGACCGAGCTATTCGAGCTAATAAGCCTGACATCGTTTTGTTCGATAAGGCAGATAAAAAAATAACTTTGTTCGACATAGCTGTTCCCCTTAACCATAACATCCAATCGACACATAATACCAAAATCGAAAAATACATCGACTTGGCTAATGAATTAAAGGAAATGTATCATATGCAACGAGTAGATATTTCGCCAATAATAATATCCGCAACAGGACTGATACCAAAAAGCGCTCTAGCTCAACTAAAAAAACATAATCTTGAGGACGCACTAGAGGTTATGCAAAAATCAGTGATCCTTAATACATGCAACATCGTGCGACGTTTCCTGCAACCGTATAATTCAAACTGAAACTTAAAGGGATAGAACATGGTCTACGCCCCAACTGAGCCTAATCCCTTGGCATAGCCCGGGATAGGTAATTTCCAACTTCATAGAGGTTGAGAAGTACTTTAAAACTCGATAATAATAATAATAATAATAATAATAATAATAATAATAATAATAATAATAATAATAATAATAATAATAATAATAATAATAAACCCCTACGGGTAAGGGGTCAGAATATTCCCGAGGTAAGGCATGCCTGTCGTAGAAGGCGACTGAAATCCACCCTGGATCGCGAAAAAAAAACGGTTTAACGCGCTGAAGATCCACTTCGTCCACACTGCCTAGTATGTCGGCAAAAATTTTAAATATATACCTGAAGGAAAACTGTAAACCAAACCCAAAATCATGGAGAGAACATTAAGAAATAGAACAATTCAAATGCCGCCATCCGGGGGCGCCCGGGCTGACTCTGGAGCTACCGCTGGAGTTAGCAGTCTGCGAGCCGGTAGTGGTGCTGCAAATACGCAGGATATGCGCACCGGGACAACCCGAACTACAGAACAACTGCGACCTAGAAGCAGAGAAATAACACCAGATCAATCTGCACCAGTTTCGACTGTTTCTCGGACTTTAATATCCGAGACCACACAAGCTGGGAGACAAAGACAACGCATAACATGGTCATCAAATATGAATAAGGACATTATGCGGTGTCACTATAGAGCTACAAAATGCGGGAGTGATCCTGCTGGATATAGAATGAGACAATTTTCCCTTTTCATTGCCTTATATCCTGAACTCAGTCAACGACTAACTGAACAAAATATTGCGGACAGATGCCGAGCAATTTGCAGAAGACTACTTTTGTCAAACTTGCAATTAGCTGAAATTGAGCAAGAAATTTTGGAAGAATTGAGGCCACGTCAAAGACTTAGTCTCATAAACAGACTACCTGAGGCGGACCAGATAAGTGAAGAAATACCCAACCAAGCTGAAGAAGATTTGAATAACTATAGAGCTTCGTTAGGAACTGGAGATGTTTTATTTCAAACAGCTTTTGACAATTTTCAGACGGCTTTAATTGAATTCGAAGGAATGGATCCGATCCTTAGACCAAGGATACCAAAAGTTCACATTGATCAGAAAACAATACTTGTTATAAGTCACCTAAATAACATACTTGAAGCACAACTACAAGAGTGGCATGAGATAACCTATGTGCAAAGTATTTTATTTTGTGCAGCGGTAGCAATAGCCAGGACAATTGGTCTTAAAGTAAATCAAGAACGAGAGTCACATCAACAAACAGAACGCAGGAAACCAGCTTGGGAGACAAGACTAGAGAAAAAAATTTCAGCGTACAGAACAGATGTTGGACGCCTCACTATGTTCAAACAAGGCGTAAGATCGCAAAAACTTTTGCGAAAAATAAGAAAAATTGTAGGCTCAAGAAGCCCTGAAGAACTAAGCCATCTTGAGCTGAATATGCTTATAGATAGACTTACTCAAAAACTTCAAGTCTTAAGCGCCCGACTGAAGAGGTATCTAACTAGTCAAAAAAGAAAAGATGATAACAAAATTTTTAAAAACAACCAAAAAAAATTTTATAAAAGCCTAAATGGAAATAATAATAGTGGTTGCCCATTAATAAATGATATTGGTCCATTTGAGACATTTTGGGAAAATGTGTGGGAAAGACCTCAAACACACAATACTGAAGCAGTTTGGATAAGCACTTCACCTCAAACTCCACAAATGAATAGTAGTCCAATTAGTGTTGAAGAATTCCGGGAGGTACTTAGAAACTCCGAAAACTGGAAAGCACCAGGTAAAGATGAACTTCAAAATTTTTGGTTAAAAAGACTTACAAATGCGCACCCCCATATAGTTCGCTGTTTTAATAAAATGATGAATAAAGAACAAAGAATTCCAGATTTCTTTACAAAAGGAAGAACTTTTCTAATCCCCAAAAATACTGATTTGGAAAACCCAAGTTCATTTAGACCAATTACATGTTTAACAACATTATATAAGGCTCTGACAGCCACCATAAGCAATAGAGTTTGGCAGCACTGTGAGTCTAATAATTTAATACCACATGAACAGAAAGGATGTGCTAGGAATTCCAGAGGATGTAAGGAGTTAATAACAATGGATGCTATAATTTCGCAAAATGCAGTTCATCATAATCGTAACTTAAGTGTAGCTTATATAGACTACCAAAAAGCATATGATAGTGTTCCTCACTCTTATTTAGTAGAAGCCTTGAATATCCATGGAGTGGATACAAAAATAGTGGAATTTTTCGTGAGTGCTATGAGTCAGTGGAAAACAACCATTCATGTAGGAGGATCGACCACAAGAGAATTTTGTGTGAGAAGAGGATTATTTCAAGGAGACTCTTTTAGTCCATTATGGTTCTGCTTAAGTCTAGCACCTCTTAGTAGAATACTCAATGAATCATCAAATGGATATAGAATTGAGCGACAGATGAGTTTCACACACCTTCTCTACATCGATGATTTGAAATTATTTGCACGATCCAGGCAACATCTTCAGAACCTCTTGGACACCGTGAAAAAATTTAGTACGGATATCAAAATGAACTTTGGTTTTGACAAGTGTAAGGCGGTAGAAATGGTTCGTGGAAGAATAGAAAGAACTGAAGGCTTTAACTTTGAAGATGGTTCTATTGAAACGCTAGAAGAAAATGAATGCTACAAATATCTTGGAGTCAAAGAAATGCGTGGTATACAACATACCACAATGAAACATGATCTTAAAAAACAATTCATAGAACGAATAAAAAAGCTATGCCATACCAAACTGAATAGCGGTAATCTTATTAAAGCAGTTAATACCTACGCGATACCTGTTCTTATTTATTCCTTTGGATTGATAAAGTGGAGCCAAACTGATCTGGAAGACCTTGAGAGACAGTTAAGGGTGGTTATGGTGTCACAAAGATTGCATCACCCTAAATCGGCGATTGAAAGAACAACCTTACCTAGGAAAGAAGGAGGACAAGGGATAATAGACTTAATGAACCAACACAACATACAAGTCGGAAAACTAAGGCAATATTTCAACGAGAGTCAAAACATCAATGTCAGGTATCAAGTCATCATACAAATGGATACAAACTATACGCCGTTAAAACTAGGAGAACCAGAATATCAGCCGCAAGTTTTGCCATTAACACAGCAGATTGAGCAATGGAAGGCCAAAGCTATTCATGGAAAATATCCATTCCAGCTAAATTCAATTGAAATTGATAAAAATATGTCAACTGTATGGCTTCAAAGAGGTCAGCTGTTTCCCGAAACTGAAGGCTTTATCATAGCTATCCAAGATGGAGTTATTGCAACGAAACAGTTCCGGCGGGCAATTCTTCATGAGGATATTGATAATATGTGTAGGCGATGCCAACAAACCATAGAATCCATTGAACACATTTTGAATGGATGTTCAATGTTGGCAAACCACGAATATCTCAAACGACACAATGATGTTGCAAGGATTATTCACCAAGAACTGGGTTTGAGGTCAAAATTAATCAGTGGTAAAAAACCATACTATCAGTATGAACCGGATGAGGTTCTCGCAAACAATAATTTTAAACTGTATTGGGACCGTCAAATGAATACTGACCACACAATCTTAGCGAATCGACACGACATAGTATGGATAAACAAAACTAATCGGAGTGGATTCATAATAGATATCGCGATTCCACTGACAGCAAACATGAACCGAACATTTGGTGAAAAAATATCGAAATACGCTGATCTCGCTCATGAAGTAAAGCAAAGGGAAAGATTGAGTAGCATACGAGTTGTGCCAATTGTTGTATCCAGTACGGGAATGATTGGAAAAAATGTAGTTGAAGAACTAAAAAATGTGCAGTGTGACCAACTTTTACATGAAATATCGAAATCTATCATTCTTAATACATGCAGGACTGTACGCAAGTTTTTAGAACACCCATAACAAATATATCATCAGAGCCTAATCCCTTGGCATAGCCCGGGATAGGTAATTTCCAACTTCATCGAAGTTGAGAAGTATTGCAATTCTATAATAATAATAATAATAATAATTGTTGGGGCGCAACGTATATTATTTTATGTAACCTGCCTAAAACTAATTTGAATTTGAACTAATATACATACAATAAACTTCCTATAATTATTTAACGAAACATTTAAATTTGCCGCCACAATGTTAGGGCGAGCCATATTTTCTGTATTCAAAAATATGTATTAAACATAGAAAAACATAGAACAAAACTTACTTTAATCTTTTACACAAAATAAAACTTTACTTATTGGTTCAACTCTCGACGCGTACAGTCTTTTCATTTTGCTCGTTTCTCTATACTTTCGCTCTTGGTGGGAAAAACCTCTCATCCAACATTTTTGGCGCCCAAACGTGGAGCAAGTTCTTAAAATTTCTTTTAAAAAGTATTAATTTAAATAAGAAAAATAAGAATTTTATAGAACAATTAAAGTTAAAAGTTTTAAAGTTAATTAAATTAATCTAATTCATTATTAAATAAGAAGTTTAATAAGTGTAGAGTGAATTATATCTCCCATTGACATTGACAATTAAAAAAAAAGGAGATCGGTACGCGGTTAATCGGGTTTCGCGTGTGAAATTAATTACAGCAGATCACCTTTAAAAAAGACGATCATCTATAATATAAATAGCAGATTCTATCATCTTTGGAATAAGGGATCACCAGCGAACCAAGGAAACCCACGAGAGAACGAGATCCATAGTCATTGGATAAAAGGGTAGATAAGTACATCTCCCAAAAAGGTACTGTCTTACCACTTATAACGAACTTGCGTTGCAGTGAATTTATAACCTTGTATAAATTCATAAGGAAAATCCAATTTACCTAAGATCGCTACTATCCAAAAGATCTTAAAAATAATTTAAATCTAAAATCTAAAAATTTGAATTCTAAAACATAAAAACGCAAGCTTTGTCATAAGTTCTACATATCATATTATACAAATACACACCATATAATATCTTTATTATAAGAAAAAATAAAACAAATATAAAAAAAGTACATCATGCATACATATATCCTACATTTGACCGATCACTTCGTCTAAGAGCTTTGCAATTCTCGTTGGACTTTGTATTAGGTCACACCATATAGATGAGGCAGAAGCATTCGATATCCTACACGATCGTCATAAATACGTCACGCCATACAGTTTTACATTCCATATCATACCTAAGCTTTATTCTGCATGATTGCAACATAATTAGTTCCACACAAGTCTATAGAAGTGGATTCTAATCTTCGACTGCCCACACAAAACGTCGTTGGTTCTTCTCAATTGCGCTTATCTCTATATACCTACATATCTTCCACATTCGCATGAAAGCATAGTTGGGCTTTCACTTGTATGCTGTTTGTACTAATCATTGCCGGTTTAATCATCTTTATAATAAATCATATTTTACTTCAAGAAAGATTTTCGGATTAGAGATTTATGAATTGCAAATTGAAAAATAAGTTCATACAACTACGGTAGCTTTATCTATATATGGGCATTGGCTCTAATTTAAATATATTATATTATATATACAAATACATATATATATATATTATTTGGACATTCGTTGCAATCATCGTGGGAGTTTTGCTGTTGTTGGAGAATTGTTGTTGCTGTATTATTGCTGCTGTTGGATTTCTGCAGGTGGATTCGTGGTTGCTGTTGGATCTTCATTGTTGTTGTTGCTTGCCGCTTTTGAATACTTTTTCATCTTAAGTTGTAGGGGTTGATAGATTTTTGGTTAGACTTCCTGCTGTTATATTTGTTTCGCATTTTTTTCATCACAAAACTACAAAATGCCAGAAGAACCAATTACTAAAATTGAGGAGTTGAAGTCACTTCGTGCATCAACAAAGGGAAACATTACCCGTATAAAAACATTGGTGGATAAGTTAACTAGTGCTAATTCAACAGAATTGGAATGCAGATTAGGAATTCTTGAATCCTATTTTAAGCAGGTCTTATCTTATCAATCTCAAATAGAACGTTTGCAACCAACCGATACAGCAAGGAGTGAATTGGAGGAGCTATATATTTCAACAAAATCGAAAATAGTTTCACTCTTGGGTCCAGGTAGGCAAAGTAGTATTTTTGAAAGTTCTTTTGCCATTCCTGCTTCTACAACCAGTCGTTTGCCACATCTGTCTTTACCTCGTTTTAGCGGGAAGTATTCAGAATACAAGAATTTTATCAGAGTATTCGACAATTTAGTAAATTCTGATCCTTCCTTGAGCAAAATAGAAAAGTTTAACCACCTGTTGTCTTGTCTTTCGGATCAAGCTCTTGGGACAATTTCGTCTTTTCATATAACGGAAGAGAATTATTCTAAAGCATTGGAAAAATTAAATGAGAGATATGATAATAATACACTAATATTTCTCGAAAATATTTCAAATTTATTCGAACTTCCAAAGTGTTCAAAATCATCAGCCCCTCAACTTCGCAACATTGTGAATAGTATATCCGCTATTTATAACTCACTTTCATCATTGGGAAAAGATGAAGATATCTGTAATGCTATCATAATATATATAGCTATGTCAAAGGTAGACAACGAAACCCAAGAAAAATGGGATGAGCAATTGGATTACTCAAAATTACCAAAATGGAATGATTGTGCCAACATGATAAGTAAACGTTGTCAATACCTAGAAGCTCGTACCAGTAAACAGGTTCATTCAAATCGTATAGAGAATTCAAATTCCTCTCAAAAGATTTTGAATAAGGAAAAATCCCGAAATTTCACACCAAGGCAACAACATTCACTTACTATTTCACAAAAGAATTGCTCGTTTTGTAAGGAAAGTGAACATTTCATTGTCAATTGCCCTGGCTTCATAAAGCTTTCAGTTCTCGAGAGGTTTTCTACAACAAAGAAACTCAACCTTTGTACCAATTGTTTAGGAAAAGGTCACATAAGGTCGAAATGCCCATCCACTTTTAAATGCAAACTATGCAATAAGCCGCACCATACCCTACTTCACCGAATGCAAGAAGAAGCAATCCATGAAAAGGATGCCAGCACTTCATCAGCTGTTGTTAATACTGCATTACAACCAGCCAAAGTAAGGACTTCAAGCCAAGTCATTTTAGCTTCGGCTTTAGTTCTTGTTCATGACTCTTCAGGAAGCTTTCACATTGGAAGAGCTCTTCTCGACTCGGGGTCACAAATAAATCTTATAACTGAAAGTTTTGCTCGGATTCTAAATCTTCGAAAAACTAAGAAACATGTTGAGATTATGGGAGTAGGATCGGCTCAAACTCATTCTAATTTTCAAACACAAACTCTAATAAGGTCGAGGTTTAATAATGTCGAGATGTCCTTGGAGTTTTTAGTGACACAAGATATCATCAGTCAGCAACCTGATATGGAAATAGATATCTCTAATTGGAAAATCCCTTCCAATATCGAACTGGCAGATGATTTATTCAATCAACCATCAAATATAGATCTCTTGTTAGGTGCAGAAGTCTTTTTCGATGTTTTGTCGGTGGGACAAATCAAACTTGGATCTGGGTTACCAACATTGCAGAAGACCGAGTTAGGATGGATCGTCTCGGGAAGGTGTACTGCTACAGTGAACGTTGCAAGGACACTGTGCTTAAATACGACACAGGAACAGGATGATTTGCTGCACTCATACGTCGAAAAGTTTTTGGAACTTGAGGAATTAAGCTGTGCTAAACAAAGATGGACTGAAGAGCAAGAAGCTTGCGAAGCTCATTTTTTGGAGACGATTGAAATTCTTCCATGTGGTCGCTTATCTGTTCAACTTCCTTTCAAAAGGGATCCTAGCTGCTTAGGAGATTCTTTCGATATAGCTTATAAACGTTTTCTTTCTCTAGAGCGAAGGCTAGAAAAGCAGTCTTTGGTTAAGGTTCAATACTCGAATTTTTTGAGGGAATATGAGGAACTTGGGCACATGTCATTAGTTGAAAACCCAAATATGAAGGAATCACATTATTATATTCCACATCAATGCGTTATTAAGCCAAATAGTACTTCCACTAAGCTTAGGGTTGTATTTGACGCCTCCTGTTGTACTTCATCACAGATATCCCTTAATGATATTCTCATGGTTGGACCGACCATTCAAGATGAGCTCTTTATACTGTTATTACGTTTTCGTCTTCATCGCTATGCTCTTACCGCGGACATAGTTAAAATGTATAGACAGGTATTTGTACATCCAGATCAACGACAGTTCCAGTACATACTTTGGCGAGAAAGTCCTTCAGAACCTATAAGAACTTATAAATTAAACACGGTTACATATGGAACTTCTTCAGCACCCTTCCTTGCAATCAGATGTCTTCGATTCCTGGCCGATAAATACACTGAGCAGTTTGAAAAAGGAGCTCAAGTTGTAGGCTCTGACTTTTATGTTGATGATATGCTCACCGGGGCTGAAGATCTAGCTTCACTTCAGCGAATCAAGACGGAGGCTAGTGCCATCTTAGGATCTGCTGGATTTGAGTTGTCAAAATGGCATAGCAATCACCCAACAATAGTTGAAGAAGAATCTCTTAACCACACTAAGGACTTGAAAATCGTTGAATCAAATTTAACAAGCACACTCGGAATCACTTGGGATTCCCTGCTGGATAATTTTCAGTTCTCATACACCCCTAATAAAACCTATCTAAAGGTCACCAAACGATCGATATTATCGCTTTCCTCTTCACTTTTTGACCCTATGGGTTTGTTGGGCCCAATCATCATTAAAGCCAAAGTTATTTTGCAAAAATTGTGTTATTTTGCAAAAAGATTGGGATGAATCAATTCCTCAAAACTTATATACAGAATGGATGCAATTTGTTTCGGATCTAAATTCTCTTAAAAACCTTCCAATTGCAAGATATGTTTTGGCAGAAAACAAGAGCGATGTTCAAATCCATGGATTCTGCGATGCATCTATGGTGGCATATGGTTGCTGTTTGTATGTCAGAACAACAGATTTCGAGGGAAAGGTAACCACAAAATTGCTTGTGGCAAAATCCCGAGTTGCACCTACAAAACGAAAGCAACTTCCACGTTTGGAACTTTGTGGAGCACATTTACTGGCTAAGGTTTGGGCCAAGATAAAATGTATCTTTGGGGATTCTATTTCAAAAGTCTACTTCTGGACTGATGCCAAGGTTGTGTTGCATTGGATAGGCACGCATTCCTCCAAGTTAAGTACCTTTGTTGGCAACAGGGTAGCTGAAATACAGGAAAAATCCGTGAATGTGTCTTGGAGGCATGTTCCTGGTACGGATAATCCTGCTGATATACTCTCCAGGGGATGTACAGTAGAGGACTTACAAAACTCTATATGGTTTTCGGGCCCCAAATTTCTGCAATACAGCACGAGAAATTGGCCAATTACAACCAAAATTATATTGTCGAACGAAGAAATGAGTCTTGAAGTTCGAAAGACCGCACTAATCGCTCAGAAAAAGCAATCAAACTATCTATTTAATATCATTGAAAAACTATAGTTCTTATACTAAAGTACTCAATATATTTGCACGTATTCTGAAAATCTTCAATAAAGAAGGAGAACAAGATATCGTCCATTTATCACCTACTGACGTCGAAAAATCGTTAATTCGAATTGTATGGATTATCCAGGTACAATTCTTCTCGGAGGAAATGTCATGCATAAGAAAGAATATGCCTGTAAAAGGGTCCATTAAGTGGCTTAATCCATTCTTGGAAAACGTCAATGGTGTAGAACTTTTGAGAGTGGGAGGACGTCTAAAACACATCCCAAATCTGTCGTCAGATCAAAAATATCCTTTCCTACTACCAAAAAATTCAAACTTAGTTTTTTCTATGATCAGGAATTTACATTTAACACACTATCATGCTGGCCCGAAAATGCTTGTTTCACTAGTCAGGAGAAGATTCTGGATCATAAACGCAAGAGAACTTGCAAGGCGCGTGGTTAGAGAGTGCATACACTGCGTAAGGTATAAGCCAAAACTTCTCGAACAAGTAATGGGCAACTTACCTGCAGAAAGACTGACGGCATCTCGTCCATTCTTAAAATGCGGTGTGGACTTCTGTGGTCCAGTGATGACATACCTGAAAATACGAGGGAAGAGGCCTTACAAATGTTACATTGCTGTCTTTGTTTGTTTTTCTTCTAAGGCTGTTCACTTAGAGGCAGTCTCAGACCTTACATCTGATGCCTTCATAGCTGCTCTCAAAAGGCTTATAGGTCGGAGAGGTTTCCCGTCAGACATTTACTCAGATAACGCTACAAACTTCGTAGGGGCGCAGTCAAAGCTCTTAGAACTTAGTAGCAACTTTTTCAATAAATCAACTCAATCAGACATTAATAATTTCTGTACTAATAACGGTGTTAAATTTCATTTTATTCCTCCCAGGGCTCCTCACTTTGGTGGACTGTGGGAATCTGCAGTCAAGGTGGCAAAGGGTCATCTGATGAGGACACTGTTCAACGCTAAGCTCACGTATGAAGAACTGTCCACTGCTCTGGTCGAAATAGAGGGCATAATGAACTCCAGGCCGATAACACCACTGTCTTCCGATCCAAACGACTACGAGGCACTCACGCCAGGTCACCTTCTCATCGGTTCTTCACTGAGGTCACTTCCTGAACCAATTTGCGAAGCAGAGAACATCAGCTACTTGGAAAGATGGCGACGAATCAACGCGGTCAAGTCCCACTTCTGGAGACTATGGTCAACTGACTATATATCAGAACTGCAGCAGCGAAATAAGTGGACATCCGACCACGAAAATTTACAAGTCGACGCAATGGTGCTGATTCACGAAGATAATGTTCCTTCCTTTAAATGGCTAATAGGAAGAGTCATCAAAGTTTTCAAAGGGAGCGATGAAAGAGTCCGAGTTGCAGAAATACGAACATCGAATGGTATCTTCAAACGCCCAATTAAAAAACTAGCGCTTCTTCCAGCTTGAAAGCAGAGTCCTTTCAAAGGGGGCGGAATGTTGGGGCGCAACGTATATTATTTTATGTAACCTGCCTAAAACTAATTTGAATTTGAACTAATATACATACAATAAACTTCCTATAATTATTTAACGAAACATTTAAATTTGCCGCCACAATGTTAGGGCGAGCCATATTTTCTGTATTCAAAAATATGTATTAAACATAGAAAAACATAGAACAAAACTTACTTTAATCTTTTACACAAAATAAAACTTTACTTATTGGTTCAACTCTCGACGCGTACAGTCTTTTCATTTTGCTCGTTTCTCTATACTTTCGCTCTTGGTGGGAAAAACCTCTCATCCAACAATAATATAATAATAATAATAATAATAATAATAATAATAATAATAATAATAATAATAATAATAATAATAATAATAATAATAATAATAATAATAATAATAATAATAATAATAATAATAATAATAATAATAATAATAATAATAATATAATAATAATAATAATAATAATAATAATAATAATAATAATAATAATAATAATAATAATAATAATAATAATAATAATAATAATAATAATAATAATAATAATAATAATAATAATAATAATAATAATAATAATAATAATAATAATAATAATAATAATAATAATAATAATAATAATAATAATAATAATAATAATAATAATAATAATAATAATAATAATAATAATAATAATAATAATAATAATAATAATAATAATAATAATAATAATAATAATAATAATAATAATAATAATAATAATAATAATAATAATAATAATAATAATAATAATAATAATAATAATAATAATAATAATAATAATAATAATAATAATAATAATAATAATAATAATAATTTTTTTTTTTTTTTTTTTTTTTTTTTTTTTTTTTTTTTTTTTTTTTTTTCCTTTAAGGGGAGCGAAGAAATGCTTTATGCACCGTAAGGAGGCCTTTGTGGCGTTGACCCATGACCATCCCCGTGTGTCGGACTGTTGAGGTATGTATAGACATACCGACTAAAACTCCGCCATAACCCTTTTGGCTTCTGACCCACCCCCCCGGGACCGCTCTTTGCATTACTTCAGGGGGGTTGTCATGATTCCCTTGCGGGATTAACTTACGGGTTCAACTGTTTCCCGATCATTTTCTTCTTCTCTTTTCTTTCTTCTGAGAATATGTTCTATGAAGCTGCAGATTTTTTGCCAGTTTTGCTCACTGCTTAGCATCTTCTCCACTATGTTCTCTGGCGTGATGTCACCGATGCTGCTTACCAGATCTCGACGTTCGGCTTCCCATCTGCTGCAGGCGAAAAAAGTGTGATGGACATCGTCTGTTGCAGAGTCCTCGTACTGACAGGCTGGACTATTCGTTTTGCCAATCTTGTGGAGGAAAGCGTTGAAATATCCGTGTCCGGTGAGGAACTGGGTGACGTAGTAGTTTACCTCACCGTGTTTCCGGTCGTTCCACTCTGCTACATTCCTGATCAGCCTCGCTGTCCAGCGCCCTCTGCTTTCCGAGCTCCAGCGCTCCTGCCACTTCTCTTTCGTGCGCTCCTTTGCCTCTTCGGTTGCCGCTTCCACTCCGATTTCCGCCTTTTTGTCGTAGACGTACTTCCTTTGTGCCGCTAGAAGATCGATGGGGGTCACTCCCGCGACAACAAGGACGGCTGGTTCCGAAACCGTTCTGTAGGAGCTTGCTACGCGTAGAGCTCCACGTCGCTGCACTGCTGCCATCTGCTTCCGGTATTTTTCCTGCCGAAGTGCGTCTGCCCAGATCTCGCATCCATACAATAGAATGGCATGCGTGGTCGACATCAGGAGTCTTCGTTTGCTGGCCGTCGGACCGCCGACATTTGCCATCAGTCTACTAAGTGACGTGGTCACTTTCGCCGCTCGTTCCGCCGCATTCCTTATCTGATGCCAGAAAGTGAGTGTCGTGTTTATGGTCACTCCCAGATACTTCACAGCGTCTTTGCTTCTTATGGTTTCAGGGCCTACGTGGAAATCTGTTAGGGTAGGGATCCTTTTTTTTGTCAGAAGAACTATCTCTGTTTTTTCTGCAGCCAGGCAGAGTCCATGTTCATTCATCCAAAAATTTACCCGTCGCATTACCTGGTTTAACTTCATCTGCGCACTTTCGGTGTCTTTTGCCGTAATCACCGCGGCGATATCATCTGCGTAGCCTACCAGGAAGGTATCTTCTGGCATATCCATGCGAAGAATACCATCGTAGGAGATGTTCCAAAGGTCTGGTCCCAAGATAGATCCCTGTGCTGCTCCAGACGTGATTGGTTTCCTTCGTTGGCCTTCTGTTGTTTCGTAGACTAGTTCTCGGTCCTTGAGATAATCTTTCATCATCCGAAGAAGATAGGCTGGGATGTTGAAAGTGTACTCGAGCGCGTTCAGCATGTCATTCCATCTGGCTGAGTTAAAAGCATTCCTGACGTCCAGAGTAGCCAGCAATACGATCCGCCTTGAGTAGTGGTTTCCCTGTTGGGCGATTTGGGTGGCCTTCACTACTTCTTCAATCGCTTCGATCGTAGAGCGTCCTTTTCTGAAGCCGTATTGCCTTTCTGACAAATCTCCTGCTGTCTGTACTGCTGCAGTAAGTCTCGGCCTCAACATCTTCTCCAGGAGCTTTCCTGCCGTGTCCAGCATACACAGAGGTCTGTACGCAGATGGCGAATCCGGGTCTCCTTTTCCCTTGCTGATGAGCACCAGGCGTTGCGTTTTCCAGCTCCTAAGAAAGACCCCTTCCTCAAGACAGCTGTTGTACATGTTCAGCAGGAGCTGGGGGCATGTTCGTGCAGTCACTTTCAGCGCTTCTACCGGTATTCCATCGAGTCCGGGAGCTCTTTTGTTGTGCATAGTTTCCACAGCTAGGTTCAACTCTTCTTCGCTAAACGATGGTATTTCCGGTCGTTGGGCCAAGGTGGTGTCGGGTGGCCTGACTGGATGAGTTGGGAATAGTGTGTCCACTATGTGCTCCATTCTTTCTCCGTTAAGGATAGGGTTTGCCGTCTGGGCTCCAAGTTTCCGCATGACAATCCTATAGCCCAGTCCCCAAGGGTCGCTGTTCACATCTCGGCGAAGATCCTCCCACTTCTGCTTTTTGCTCGAATTGATGGCCCTCTTGAGCTCGGATCTTTTTGTCCTGAAATCCATAAGATCAGCCTCTATTATCTCAGCGTGTCGTCTTCTTCCCCTGGTGACTTTGCGTCTAAGTTGTAGGCATCTTCTTCGGAGCTCAGCTATCTCTTCTGACCACCAGTACACAGGTTCCCTATTCCTATTAGGGCCACTCTTTCGGGGCATCGAGGCGTCGCAAGCGAGCCGAATTAGTTGCATCGTGGCTCCAGCTTTCGTTTCCGCGGGTCCCCGTACTTCAAGAACAGCGGCTTTTCCATCTTCGATCACTGACGAGAAGATCTCTTCGTTGAGTCGGTTTACGTTCCATCTTGGAGCTGGAGCTTGATTCCGATTTGGAGCTCTTTGGTTTCCTACTAGATCGAATATGATGTACTGATGGTCACTGCCCGTGTAGTCCTCGATGACTCTCCAGTTTTTTATCCTTGCGGAAGAAGATTCCGTTGCAAACGTTACGTCCGGAATGGTGCCTTCACAGCCAGGTCTCCTGAAAGTGGGGGTGTTTCCTACGTTGGCTACATTAAGTCCACGTCGCGCAGCCATCTCGAGTATTTGCCTTCCTCTTGAGTCTGTGGTTCTCATTCCCCACTCCTGGGATCTGGCGTTGAAGTCTCCAGCAACCAAAATCTCTCCTTCAACCTCACTCATAAAGTCTTCCAGGTCATCCACTTTCTGCCGGAACTCGTCGATCCTATCACTGGGACTGAGATAGACACTAATTAATGTGATTCCCTCGCATTTTACCCACACAAAGCCTCTTTCTGCGCCTTGGCTTTTGACGGGGAGCTTCCTTGCGTCCGGGATCCATATAGCAGCCGTTCCCAACGAGTCCGCAATCCAGTTTGGTGTTGGTTTGTTTATGTACTGCTCACTGATGATGACGACATCTGCTTGCAGCTCATCTATTACTTTTACCAGCAGGTTGTTGGCGGTTAGGCTCCTGTGGATGTTGGCTTGAAGTATTCTGATCATTGTGAAGCCTTTTTCTTCGCCTTTTCGAGTTCCTGTCGGAAGACTCGGCACTTTCCTGACCCCGGAGCATGATCTAATGCGGTGGGTGGGGTTTTAAGTTCCTCACAGAGGCAGCACTTTGGTGGGTTTTGGCATTCTTTTTTCTTATGACCCTTTTGTCCGCAGTTGAAACACATACCTTGTGCCTTTCTGTCTATGCCCTTGCAGGTTGCCTGTTGATGTCCGTAACCGAAGCACTTATAACATCTATGGACCTCTACTCTGCGTCGGATTCTACACTGCACCCAACCAATTTTTATTCGAGGGATCTTCAGCATCTCCCCAGCTGCTCTAGCATTCATGTGAACTATGGCTATTCTTAGCGAGCTTCGGTTCGTTTCCGTGACTACCACTTGAAGATCTAAGTTGGAATCAGATGTCCTCTTTTTGATGGCTTCTTGAACTTCTTCGGCTGTTGTCAGCTCATCCAGATCTCTAATCTCGAGAGCAACTTTTGGTTCAAGGCTACGGACTGTTGCCTTTTCACCTAGTATGTCTGTTAGAGACTTTCTAAAGGCTTCCTTGTCTCTCGATTCTGGTCCAAGCTCTAAGAGGACCTCCCCCAATCTTGTTTGTCGCACAGATTTCACGACGGTGTCGGTGTCATCTGGGTTGGCATTCTTCCTAATTTCCCTCAGTATGTCACAATACTTTTCGCTACCCTTTGGTTTGATCAGGATTGCTTCGGGTCGGAGCTTCCGGTGTCTTCTTCTTTTCTGTTTGTCTCTGTCTTTTGGAATTTCTTGTACTCTTTCCTTATTGGTGGGTTTGAGCTTCCCTGGCGCTTTCCCGTGCTTTTTCTTAAGGACTTCTGCAAAGCTATCTTTCTCGGCGTGTTGAGCTTGAGTGTCCGTAGTTTTCACCTCCTGTGCGTTAGTTGCGGTTTCTTTCTCTTTCTCGACTGGTTTTGGAGACTTTTTCGTTTTTTTGCCAGTTTCTTTTGTTAGAGGACTAGACGGTGGTCTCTTGTTTGGAGCTGGCACATTATGTGCAGATGTTACTTGTGTTGTCTCTACTGGCTTCTCGGGCACATCTGACAGTGGCATTTTCTCAACAATTTGTTGTGGCCGTGGGCTTTCCATCGCCGAGGCTTTCTCTTTCCACATCATCTTGTCGAGGGATTCCTCTAGGACCGCGATTCCGTTTTTTATATCCATGCTGATATTCTTTTGCTTTGTACAGGCATTCTTCATCTTCTTTATAGTCTCGATGCATTTCTGCAGCTCCTTCGATAGCATTACCTCCTGGTTTTGTGCCGTAGGGACCGGTGGAGGCCCATCTACAATCTTAATCAGATCGATCATATCATGGTGTGTTGGTCGTGTTCCATTAATTGATTTTTCTGCGGCCAGTTTTACCGTTTCAGGCTGTCCTGGGACATCAACCAAGAGAGTGCTCGCGATTGCTTCATGGAAGATATCTCGGGCTGCTGAAGGTTTTCCTGCTGGTGATTTTTTCGATCCTATAAGGGTTTTCGCTGCAGTTGGTGGAGTGTGTTGCAGACGTGCACTTCTCCTAAAAGGATCTTCCCTGGGTTCACTTGTAGCTTGGCCTTCCGCGGGAGCCAAGTGTGCCACTCCCGGGGTTTTATTCTCAGTTTTTTTAGTTTTGCGGTCGCTGGATGACGACGTCCCGGGGCCCGCGTGCTCACCCCTGACAGACGCCGGTACTGGGGATCCGACCCCCTGCACCGTAACATTTCTACTTTGTTCTCCTCTATCCATATTTGGTTTAATTTCTGTGTTCCTTCACATAGTTGTTTTGTTGGTCCGCGAGTGGTATTTTATTTCCCACTTACCCTGCATTTCTGCCGAGCGTTCCTCTATCCGCCACCTGAGGACGCGCCCTCTAGGGGTAAACAACAAACCCCCGAGGGATAATAATAATAATAATAATAATAATAATAATAATAATAATAATAATAATAATAATAATAATAATAATAATAATAATAATAATAATAATAATAATAATAATAATAATAATAATAATAATAATAATAATAATAATAATAATAATAATAATAATTATAATAATAATAATAATAATAATAATAATAATAATAATAATAATAATAATAATAATAATAATAATAATAATAATAATAATAATAATAATAATAATAATAATAATAATAATAATAATAATAATAATAATAATAATAATAATAATAATAATAATAATAATAATAATAATAATAATAATAATAATAATAATAATAATAATAATAATAATAATAATAATAATAATAATAATAACAATAAAAATAATAATAATAATAATAATAATAATAATAATAATAATAATAATAATAATAATAATAATAATAATAATAATAATAGTAATAATAATAATAATAATAATAATAATAATAATAATAATAATAATAATAATAATAATAATAATAATAATAATAATAATAATAATAATAATAATAATAATAATTTTTTTTTTTTTTTTTCCTTTAAGGGGAGCGAAGAAATGCTTTATGCACCGTAAGGAGGCCTTTGTGGCGTTGACCCATGACCATCCCCGTGTGTCGGACTGTTGAGGTATGTATAGACATACCGACTAAAACTCCGCCATAACCCTTTTGGCTTCTGACCCACCCCCCCGGGACCGCTCTTTGCATTACTTCAGGGGGGTTGTCATGATTCCCTTGCGGGATTAACTTACGGGTTCAACTGTTTCCCGATCATTTTCTTCTTCTCTTTTCTTTCTTCTGAGAATATGTTCTATGAAGCTGCAGATTTTTTGCCAGGTTTGCTCACTGCTTAGCATCTTCTCCACTATGTTCTCTGGCGTGATGTCACCGATGCTGCTTACCAGATCTCGACGTTCGGCTTCCCATCTGCTGCAGGCGAAAAAAGTGTGATGGACATCGTCTGTTGCAGAGTCCTCGTACTGACAGGCTGGACTATTCGTTTTGCCAATCTTGTGGAGGAAAGCGTTGAAATATCCGTGTGCGGTGAGGAACTGGGTGACGTAGTAGTTTACCTCACCGTTTTTCCGGTCGTTCCACTCTGCTACATTCCTGATCAGCCTCGCTGTCCAGCGCCCTCTGCTTTCCGAGCTCCAGCGCTCCTGCCACTTCTCTTTCGTGCGCTTCTTTGCCTCTTCGGTTGCCGCTTCCACTCCGATTTCCGCCTTTTTGTCGTAGACGTACTTCCTTTGTGCCGCTAGAAGATCAATGGGGGTCACTCCCGCGACAACAAGGACGGCTGGTTCCGAAACCGTTCTGTAGGAGCTTGCTACGCGTAGAGCTCCACGTCGCTGCACTGCTGCCATCTGCTTCCGGTATTTTTCCTGCCGAAGTGCGTCTGCCCAGATCTCGCATCCATACAATAGAATGGCATGCGTGGTCGACATCAGGAGTCTTCGTTTGCTGGCCGTCGGACCGCCGACATTTGCCATCAGTCTACTAAGTGACGTGGTCACTTTCGCCGCTCGTTCCGCCGCATTCCTTATCTGATGCCAGAAAGTGAGTGTCGTGTTTATGGTCACTCCTAGATACTTCACAGCGTCTTTGCTTCTTATGGTTTCAGGGCCTACGTGGAAATCTGTTAGGGTAGGGATCCTTTTTTTTGTCAGAAGAACTATCTCTGTTTTTTCTGCAGCCAGGCAGAGTCCATGTTCATTCATCCAAAAATTTACCCGTCGCATTACCTGGTTTAACTTCATCTGCGCACTTTCGGTGTCTTTTGCCGTAATCACCGCGGCGATATCATCTGCGTAGCCTACCAGGAAGGTATCTTCTGGCATATCCATGCGAAGAATACCATCGTAGGAGATGTTCCAAAGGTCTGGTCCCAAGATAGATCCCTGTGCTGCTCCAGACGTGATTGGTTTCCTTCGTTGGCCTTCTGTTGTTTCGTAGACTAGTTCTCGGTCCTTGAGATAATCTTTCATCATCCGAAGAAGATAGGCTGGGATGTTGAAAGT
>OY992533.1:38353017-38363017 GCA_963921185.1 Dasysyrphus tricinctus
GAACGGTCTCCACTGAATGCCCTGTCGCTCAGCTGTACCAACACTGGCCGTCAATACGTCGTCCATCGCCAGCAGGAAGAGAATTGGCGATAAAACATCCCCTTGTCTCACACCCTGTTGCACTACGAAGGAGTCGGATAGCTGCCCATTGTGCAAATTGAAACACCTTGCGTTGTTGTAGGACTCTTTAATAATGTCAACAATTTTTGGTGGAATTCCTCTACCAAGCAACGATCTCCATATACATTCTCGGTTAACTCGATTAAAGGCCTTCTCAAAATCCACGAACATGAGGTAAAGCGGTGATTGAAATTCCATCGACTGCTCGAGGACGATACGCAGGGTGTTGATATGGTCGACACACGATCGACCACTGCGGAAGCCAGCTTGATGCCTCTTGAGTGTAGACTCGATTCTATCCTTTATTCGCTCGAGAATGATGGTTGCCATTAGTTTTGGGGAAAACGGACCAAAACGGTGATACCACGCCAATTGTTGCAATTCTTTAAGTCACCTTTCTTTGGCAACTTAACAATCACACCATCCTTCCAATCCCTGGGAATAGCATTCGTTTTCCCAAATGCTTCTTATCAACGGATGTAAAATACTAGCCGTTGTTGCGGGATCGGCTTTCAGGAATTCAGCTGGTATTCCGTCCAGTCCAGCTGCCTTGTTGTTTTTGAGGAGATTTATTGATGTAAGGATTTCCGATTCTGACGGGGGTTCGATGTCAATACCCCTATAGGACCTGCGCATCTCGTTTAGTTGGGGCACTTCAGCACTCTGCTCAACTGAGTCCTCATTTAGCAGGGCACAAAAATGGTCCTTCCATCTACGAAGCTGATCCTCAATTGATACCAAAAGTGTGCCATCCACATCCATTACAGGATGATTGGTGTTGCTTTTTTTCCCTATCACATCTTTGGCTATTTGGTACAATTCCTGGATATCTCCTCTTCTGGCAGCTATTTCCGCATTATCTGCGAGCCCATCTAACCTCACCCTCTTGTCACGTCTCACACAACGATAGACCATCTTATGTGCAATGCGGTACTCTCTTCGCAAGTCAGCCTTTCGTTGAATATCAGCTTCGGCGTTATTTGGATTTTCAACGATTTGCGAAGTTCGATCTTATCCCAGTGCCGAGATTCAGCTATTTCAGCGAGTGAGATGAGATGACTCGCCTTACTCGCTGACTCATCTCACTTCACTCGCAAAAGTGATTCAGCTATTTAAGTGAAATGAGTAAGTTCGAATTTAGTTTCGAACATGAGACAAGGAATAAATATAAAAGAGCTAAATTCTACCTCCTTGTCACACTCGTTACGCAAAACGAAATGAAACAACAAATACAACAATGTAAACATTGGAATCTTTAATAATGGAGTTTGGAGTATCTTTTGTTTCAATTATTTTTTTTTTGTCATAATTAAAGTTTAATATGAGTTTTAAGGTAGAACTAGAATAGGCGGAAGCTGTCGGAAGCTTATGTCAAAACCGACCGAAAAGTAGCTTTCCAAAACGTCAATTTCACAAGTGACCCATAATGAACTTCAGTGGTTGGAAGTGAAAAAAATAAATAAATAATTGTTTATTCAATATTTATTTTCTCATACTTATTCACAGCACAAAGTGATATGCTTTTATTTATTTATTTTGCGAAACCACTAAAATTCGATGTGATATAAATTAATTAAAAGAAAATTGATTGACTTCACTCATTCATTCATCAAACAGAGAATAAAAAGTTGAAAACTATGCACCAAGCGCCAAGTTCTTGGTAGTTTGCTTCCACCATTTTGATTTTGCATTCGCCCATTTACGAAAGAGCGGTCGTTGAGCGCTCTCACGTCCCACGGCAAAAGTTAACGAAAACTAAACGAAAAGTTCCACTTCGCAATTATGTGTGCGTCATATAAATTTCTTGTTTTCGCTCGGTTTCGTACGACCACTTAAGTTGGCTTCCGACTATTCTAGTTCTACCTTTACCCTTGAGAAATAAAAAGTTTAAAAGTGTTGAAAGTGAATAGAATATAAATTTATTTAATACATATATGTGCATAATATGATAATAAAATAATATTAAAGAATCAATAAAAGGGTAGTTGTTTTTATCTACGTTGTTGTTTTTATTTCGTTTCCTATCCATGAATAGGAATTCTAGAGAAAAGCACATATACCTATCCAAAACTAGAAATTTACCAACACATACACCAAGTCACTGCGGAAATATCTGGCGAGTAATCTGACATTTCATTTCACTCGCTCGCTCACTCCCTTTTGCTAACTGAATCGATTTTCGACGAAAAGGGGACTCATCTCACTCACTCCCTGCGGCTTCGAATTAGCTGAATCTCGGCACAGGTGTCTTGGGACATCCAAGAGTCTCTACGTCTCGTTCGCTTGGGTACAGTTTCGGATCCAGCCTCCATAAAAACACTTTTAATTTCACCCCACATCTCATCAATTGTTGAATGCTCGATTCCGTTTAATGACGAGGCTCTGTCGTTAAGGGTGGTGACATAATCTCGACATATGTTGGGGTCATTTAAAGGATTAGTAATGAATTTTGAGCTCCTTGCTGCATCCTACGCTGGTTTTTGTACGGCAGCGGTTCGTAGTTTGAGACTGCATCACAACTTAATTGACGTAGCGATACCATTAAGCAGAAATATGGAAAAAACATACAATGAGAAAATGTCAAAATATGCAGAATTAGCAGTAGAAATGAAAAACCAATGGAATCTAAAATCTGTACAAATAGTTCCAATCATTATGTCTAGTTTAGGAATAGTTCATAACAACTTAAAAAATAGCCTTGATCAATAAATATTAATCATAAACTCATTGAAAAAATACAAAAAGCTGTGATCATAGATACTTTTCATATTGTTAGAAAGTTTATGCAATAATTTTATACCAAAGATTAGTTTGGAGTTAGTTTTAGTATATAATTTAAAATTGGACCCACGGTCTCTTAAATTGTATTAACACCAAAAAATGAGAAATAAAGAGAATAATAATAATAATAATAATAATAATAATAATAATAATAATAATAATAATAATAATATAATAATAATAATAATAATAATAATAATAATAATAATAATAATAATAATAATAATAATAATAATAATAATAATAATAATAATAATAATAATAATAATAATAATAATAATAATAATAATAATAATAATAATAATAATAATAATAATAATAATATAATAATAATAATAATAATAATAATAATAATAATAATAATAATAATAATAATAATAATAATAATAATAATAATAATAATAATAATAATAATAATAATAATAATAATAATAATAATAATAATAATAATAATAATAATAATAATAATAATAATAATAATAATAATAATAATAATAATAATAATAATAATAATAATAATAATAATAATAATAATAATAATAATAATAATAATAATAATAATAATAATAATAATAATAATAATAATAATAATAATAATAATAATAATAATAATAATAATAATAATAATAATAATAATAATAATAATAATAATAATAATAATAATAATAATAATAATAATAATAATAATAATAATAATAATAATAATAATAATAATAATAATAATAATAATAATAATAATAATAATAATAATAATAATAATAATAATAATAATAATAATAATAATAATAATAATAATAATATAATAATAATAATAATAATAATAATAATAATAATAATAATAATAATAATAATAATAATAATAATAATAATAATAATAATAATAATAATAATAATAATAATAATAATAATAATAATAATAATAATAATAATAATAATAATAATAATAATAATAATAATAATAATAATAATAATAATAATAATAATAATAATAATAAGAATAATAATAATAATAATAATAATAATAATAATAATAATAATAATAATAATAATAATAATAATAATAATAATATAATAATAATAATAATAATAATAATAATAATAATAATAATAATAATAATAATAATAATAATAATAATAATAATAATAATAATAATAATAATAATAATAATAATAATAATAATAATAATAATAATAATAATAATAATAATAATAATAATAATAATATTAATAATAATAATAATAATAATAATAATAATAATAATAATAATAATAATAATAATAATAATAATAATAATAATAATAATAATAATAATAATAATAATAATAATAATAATAATAATAATAATAATAATAATAATAATAATAATAATAATAATAATAATAATAATAATAATAATAATAATAATAATAATAATAATAATAATAATAATAATAATAATAATAATAATAATAATAATAATAATAATAATAATAATAATAATAATAATAATAATAATAATAATAATAATAATAATAATAATAATAATAATAATAATAATAATAATAATAATATAATAATAATAATAATTTTCTTCTTCTCTTTTCTTTATTCTCAGAAGAAAGAAAAGAGAAGAAGAAAATTATTATTATTATTATTATTATTATTATTATTATTATTATTATTATTATTATTATTATTATTATTATTATTATTATTATTATTATTATTATTATTATTATTATTATTATTATTATTATTATTATTATTATTATTATTATTATTATTATTATTATTATTATTATTATTATTATTATTATTATTATTATTATTATTATTATTATTATTATTATTATTATTATTATTATTATTATTATTATTATTATTATTATTATTATTATTATTATTATTATTATTATTATTATTATTATTATTATTATTATTATTATTATTATTATTATTATATATTATTATTATTATTATTATTATTATTATTATTATTATTATTATTATTATATTATTATTATTATTATTATTATTATTATTATTATTATTATTATTATTCCCTCGGGGGTTTGTTGTTTTCCCCTAGAGGGCGCGTCCTCAGGTGGCGGATAGAGGAACGCTCGTGTTAATACTTGTTATTAATGCAGGGTAAGTGGGAAATAAAATACCACTCGCGGACCAACAAACAACTATGTGAAGGAACACAGAAATGAAACCAAATATGGATAGAGAAGAGATGAGGAGAAACCTTACGGTGCAGGGAGTCGGATACCCAGTACCGGCGTCTGTCAGGGGTGTGCGCGCGGGCCCCGGGACGTCGACATCCAGCGACCGCAATACAAATGAAATTTTAACCCCGGAAGTGGCACACTTGGCTTCCGCTGAAGAAAAAGCTACAAGTGAAACCATCACCAACCCTTTCCAGAGAGTTTCCAGACTGAACAGGACACCACCATCAGCAGTGAATACACCACAACGATTGCAGAAAAACCACAAGCTGCTCGAAATGTTTTTTCAAACGGAAAACGAACAAGATAAAACAGCAGATGAGGAATATTCAGGAGACGTTTTTTCACAAGAGATGCAGAAATGCTTAGAAGTGATTAAAACCATGAAAGTAGCGTGTACGAAGCAGAAAAACATTAGTCTAGACATCAAAAACGGCATAACGCTTCTAGAAGAAGCTCTGGACAAGATGATGTGGCACGAGAAAGACAGGAGAAAAACCGAAGAAGGCTTCTAACCCAAAAATTGGGTACGACGAAGATAACGTCTCCAGGCCAGAGCGAGAAAGATCAACCGAGCTCTTCTAAAAGACCACCTTCGAGTCCACTTGCAAAGGACACCGACAAAAGAACAAGGAACTCCCCCAAAAAATCCAGTCGACCAACAAAACGGACAACAAAGGGAAGCTCCTATTCCAACGGTGAATCGTGAGCAAGAGAGCTACGCTGAAGCCTAAAGAAGAAAAATCCTGTGGCTGTCGCAAAAGACCTAACTGCCCAGAAGGTTAGACCTAAGGACAAACCCAAAGAAGGGGCGCGGGAAAATAAAAAGAAGGCAAAGAAGAAGAAAGAGAAAAACCAACGGAGACCTCGACCCGAAGCTATTCTCATTAAGCCAAAGGGAACAGAGAAGTTCACCGATATCCTGAGGGAGATCCGAAGCAAGGCGAATCCAGATGATACCGAAACCATCGTCAAAACTGTTCGGCAAACGAAAACAGGAGATGTTCTTCTAGAACTTGGATCGAAAACTAAAAACAAAACCGCTTTCGGAGAATCTCTTAGAGCTATTCTAGGGGATAAGGCAACGGTTCGCAGTCTTGAACCGAAGATGGCCCTAGAGATCAGGGACTTAGATGAACTAACTACAGCCGAAGAAGTTCAAGAAGCAGTAAAGAAAAAAGTTGCCGTTTCCACCTCGGATATACAGGTGTCAGTGACAGCGAAAAATAGAAGCTCCCTCAAGATGGCCATAGTGCATATGAGTGCTCGAGCAGCCTACAACATGCTGAAGAGCCCAACAATCAAAATAGGATGGGTCCAGTGCCGAGTTCGACGCAGAACAGAGGTCTCACGGTGTTATAAATGCTTCGGATATGGCCACCAACAAGCAACATGTAGCGGCGTAGACAGAAAGGGGCTAGGACTGTGCTTCAACTGCGGAGAAAAAGGCCACAAGAAGATAGACTGCCAAAATCCACCAAAGTGCTGCCTATGCGCGAGCCTCCAAGCTCCACCGTCCGCATTGGATCATGTCCCGGGTTCAGGTAAGTGCCAAGTCTTCCGAGAGGCACTCACAAATGAGAAGAAAACGGCCTCACAATGACCAGAATTCTGCAGGGAAATATACACAGGAGTCAAACGGCGGACAACCTGCTAATCAAACTACTCGATGAAATGAAAGTAGATGTCGCCATCATCAGCGAGCAGTACGCGAATAAGGAGACAAACTGGGTAGCGGGACGTGCTTGGAACTGCTGCAATCTGGGTCTTGGATGTAAGCAATTCCCCATGAAAAGTCAAGGCAAACAAAGGGGCTTCACGTGGATAAAATGCGACGGACCCACGGTTGTAAGCGTCTATCTGAGCCCAAACGACAGAATTGACGCGTTCCGGGAAAAACTGAACGATCTGGAAGACTTCCTTGTCGACACCACAGGAGAGATCCTGGTCGCAGGCGACTTCAACGCCAGAGCACAAGAGTGGGGAATGCCAACTACTGACTCTCGAGGAAGGCAAATACTCGAGATGGCCGCGAGACGTGGACTTTACGTGGCCAACACAGGAGACACCCCCACTTTCAGGAGACCTGGACACAGAGGAACTATCCCAGATGTAACCTTCGCGACGGACACCACTTCCGCGAAAATCAAAAATTGGAGAGTAATCGAGGATTACACAGGTAGCGACCATCAGTACATTCTATTTGATCTGGAGGAAAACCAACGAGTTCCGAACCATCGTCAACAACCACGGGCTCCGAGGTGGAACTTAAACAGGCTTAACGCAGACCTCCTTAAGGGGCGTGATCGAGGAAGGTGCAGATGCCGTGATCCAAGTACAAGGACCTGCGGAAATGAAGCTGAAGCCACGATGCAACTAATTCGGCTCGCTTGCGACTCTTCAATGCCCCGAACGAGTGGCACCAACCGAAACAGAGATCCAGTGTACTGGTGGACCGAGGAGATAGCTGCGCTACGCCGGCGATGCCTACAACTCCGGCGCCTTGTCACCAGGGGAAGAAGAAGAAGAAACGCTGAACCTATGGAAGATGCTCTAGCGGAGTTCAGAGCCCAGAGGTCTGAGCTCAAGAGGGCCATCAATGCGAGCAAGAAACAGAAGTTGGGAAGATCTCCGCCGTGACGTCAATAGCGACCCCTGGGGACTAGGCTACAAGATCGTAACGCGGAAACTCGGAGCTCAGAAGGCACCCCCTGTCCTAAGTGAAGGAAAGATGGAGCACATCGTGGACACACTGTTTCCAACACATTCTGTCAGGCCACCCGACAACACACCGGCCCAACGACAGGAAATCCCAGCTTTCAGCGAGGAAGAGCTGAGCATAGCGGTGCAGTCCCTGCAAAACAGAAGAGCCCCCGGCCCCGACGGAATTCCCACCGAAGTCCTCAAAGTGACCGCCCAAACATGCCCGCACTTGCTGCTGAACATGTTTAACAGCTTGCTGGAGGAAGGCATCTTCCCCAAGAACTGGAAGAAACAACGCTTGGTGCTTATCAGCAAAGGCAAAGGAGAGCCGGACTCCCCATCGGCATACAGGCCTCTGTGCATGCTAGACACTGCGGGGAAACTGTTGGAAAAGTTACTCAAGCCACGGCTCATAGCGGCAGTACAAACGGCAGGTGATCTATCAGCGAGGCAGTACGGTTTCCGGAGAGGCCGCTCTACGATTGGAGCCGTAAAAGAAGTGGTGAACGCCGCCCAAATCGCCCAGCAGGGAAATCATCACTCTAGGCGGATCGTCTTGTTGGCAACTCTAGACGTACGAAATGCCTTCAACTCAGCCAGGTGGACTGATATATTGGACACGCTCGAACGGAGGTTCCACATTCCAGCATATCTCCTGCGGATGGTGAAGGACTATCTCAGGGATCGAGAGCTGATTTACGAGACTACAGAAGGCCCACGACGAAAGCAAGTGACATCAGGTGCAGCGCAGGGATCGATTCTAGGACCAGACCTCTGGAACATCTCCTACGATGACATCCTCCGCATGGAGATGCCTGAGGACGCCTTTCTGGTTGGGTACGCAGACGACATCGCCGCGGTGATTACGGCACGAGACACCGATAGCGCGCAAAGAAAGTTGAAACCAGGTCATGCGACGAGCAACTTCTTGGATGGAAGAGCACGGACTCAGCCTTGCAACGGAGAAAACTGAGATAGTTCTCCTCACGACGAAGAGGATACCCACACAAATCGACTTCCAAATTGGGGCAGAAGTCATAAGAAGCAGCGCTGCAGTGAAGTACTTGGGATTGCGGCTCGACACAAAGCTAACCTACTGCAACAAATTAAGGCAGCAGCGGAAAGAGCTTCAAAAACAACTATATCGCTGAGCAGACTGATGGCGAATGTTGGTGGCCCAACGGCTAGTAAGCGAAGATTACTGATGGCGACAACGCACTCCATCCTTCTCTATGGCAGCGAAATTTGGGCAGACGCTCTTAAACAAGAGAAGTACCGGAAACAAATGGCGGCAGTGCAAAGATGCGGAGCTCTACGTGTAGCTAGCTCTTACCGAACGGTATCGGAACCAGCCGTCCTTGTAGTCGCAGGAGTGACTCCCATCGATCTCCTAGCGGCAGAAAGGAAGTACGTCTACGACAACAAGACGGAAATGGGATTGGAAGCGGCAACCGAGTTGGCTAAGCAGCTCACGAAACAGCAGTGGCAAGAGCGTTGGAGCTTGGAAAATAGAGGACGATGGACAGCGAGGCTGATTAGGAACGTGGCTGAGTGGAATGACCGGAAACACGGTGAGGTCAACTACTACGTCACCCAGTTACTCACCGGACACGGATATTTCAACGCCTTCCTCCACAAAATCGGCAAAAAAAACAGTCCAGCCTGCCAGTACGGAGACTCACTAGAAGATGACGCGAACCATACCTTCTTCGCCTGCAGCAGATGGGAAAGCCTCCGCCAGGACCTGCAGATGAGTATCGGTGCCATCACACCGGAGAATATAACAGAGAAGATGCTACAGAGTTATGAGAACTGGCAAAAAGTCTGCAGCTACACAGAACATATTCTCAGAAGAAAGAAAAGAGAAGAAGAAAATGATCGGGAAACAGTTGAACCCGTAAGTTAATCCCGCAAGGGAATCATGACAACCCCCCTGAAGTAATGCAAAGAGCGGTCCCGGGGGGGTGGGTCAGAAGCCAAAAGGGTTATGGCGGAGTTTTAGTCGGTATGTCATACATACCTCAACAGTCCGACACACGGGGATGGTCATGGGTCAACGCCAAAAGGCCTCCTTACGGTGCATAAAGCATTTCTTCGCTCCCCTTAAAGGAAAAAAAAAAAAAAAAAAAAAAAAAAAAAAAAAAAAAATTATTATTATTATTATTATTATTATTATTATTATTAT
>OY992533.1:41368017-41630517 GCA_963921185.1 Dasysyrphus tricinctus
CTAATCAACCAGTCTGTTTTGAAGAGACTCTTGCAATAGGTACGGTCCTTTATTGCATTTTCAAAAAGAGGCTGGTTGTGACCCACACTAGTAACTTCCAATTTGTGGTGCCCCGGAAGCTAGAGGTCCAATGTTATTTTTTTGTATTCAACAATTTTTGGTATAGTTTTTGTATTTTTTTTTTTGCATTAAAAAAAAAACAGTTTGTTGTCAATTATAATCTAGTACATACATATATAGAAGCCCGAAACCAATATGATTATTTGTTCCTAACATATTCGAAACTAAAAACAATTCAACATTTTTTGGTAAGGTTTTTTGTAGTTTTTTTGCTTAAAAAACTGGTTATGGGATATTTTTACAAATCCTTATTTATAGAAAAAAAATACCCAAAAGCTAATATCATTGTTTGTTCTCAAGATATTTGGGACGAACAAAAATTTTCTACAATTTTGTTAAGTTTCTTGTAGTTTTTTTCGATAAAAATAATTATTTGTTGAATATTTTTACAAATTTTATCAATCATTTATTATAAACTCATTTAAAGAATAAAATTAGCCTGAAGTCAATATCATTGTTTGTTCTCAAAATATTTGAGATGAAAAAATATTTTCCACAATTTTTGGTGAAGTACCTACCTATCTTGTAGTTCTTTTTCACTTAAAAAAAAACTTTTTGTTGAATTTTTTTATAAATCCTATCAATTATCAATTCTAAGCTAGTGTGTGGACTTAAATTAACCCAATGTCATGTCATTATCTGTTCTCAAGATTTTTGAGGCAAAAACCAATTTTTTAATAATTAGTGTGTAGAATAGCTTGCAGTTTTTCGCTTAAAAAAAACTATTAATTCAATATTTTTTAAAATTTTATCAATTTGTATCTATAAACTAGCGTATAAAATAAAATAACCTCGAAGCCAATATCATTGTTTGTTGTCAAGATATTCGAGCCAAACAACTTTTTTCAACAATTTTCATCTACATTTTTTTATTAAAAAAAAAACTATAAGTTGATATACTTCTATATTTTAATCAATTCCTTATTACGTCAATTTGCGTAGAATAAAATTAACCTGAAGTCGATTTGTTCTCGAGATATCTGAGGCTAAGGAAATTTGAACTGCTCCTTGAATTTATTGAAAGGTCCTTTCTGCTTGTTATGAAACTCTACTGTGTATACAATAAAATCCATCCGAAGTCGATATCTTAATTCGTCCTTGAGATACGGTGAACAAAAAAAGGGAAGGAACGTACGAAGACACACAGACATCTCTCTACAAAAATGGATTCCGATTCTAGGGAGCGAAACGTGAAGATATGTTAAAATTTTTATTTTGACAAATCGGACCATTTACAATAACTTCCAATGGGAAGTTAAAAAATTATAACTTTTTATTATTATGTTTTAGTTTTGTGATTTTATTGACCTACATATATTTGTATTCCCACTTGTAGGTATTCTTATTTCATATTTTTCATTTTCTTCGTTAATCCATCTAATCATAGCTAAACAAAACACAAAAGTAAAATAATAAACAAACAAAAACCCCCAACAAATATCCTTACGAACCTAAACCTACCTGAAAACTAAAATCCCACATGCATTCTATCCTACTTACCTTTCACGCACATCGCATTCTATACTATTAATGCAAAAATATCGGCAAACAGCGCAAACGAACCTTCCCACTCCAAGGCATCTTTGCAACTGAAGACTGAACCACTGAACACTGAAATGAACAGTCTTTCATAATAAACTACTAGACAGATATCAGGGATGAAATCGTGTTTCAGCAATGTATCAAAATATAAAAGGAAAGTGTATCGAATTGTACTTTTTGATTTGATTTGATAATATTTTGTCCACATTTGTTGTTGTATGAACGTATGTAATGTTTCTATATCCAATTAATTAAACAACTTAGCTGTTTATGTTAATTAACATATAAGGTACATACTTACATATGCGAAACTTTTATAACAAAACTGTAGGAATTTGTTGCAATACCCTTCAACTTTGCGAGATTTAAATTTGATAAATTTAATGTTTTCGATTTTTAATTGCGAGATTGTCGAAACCGGTATTTTGTAGATGCCATTTTCTCGAACAAACTGTATTAATCATTTTTATTTCTTCTGTTATATCGATGTCAGCCTCGGTTCACAGTATACATTTTGTGAGGTCAGATGATTTTCTTTTTAATTTACTTTATCTTTTTCGTTGAATGCAAAAGTGGAGTACTTTAGCAAAGTGGAGTGTATCGAAAAAAGTACAATCTTATCGACTTTTGCAACCCTGGCAGAGATAGAAAGAAATCTTCAATGAACTATGGGACTATATTTTTGTGCTCTGTTTATTTGGGCTGTTTGTCCGCACAAAAACTTGCAAATCGACGACGATGAATTTTAGGAATATTGATTAAAGATTTAGTACCACTTTTTAATTAATTGTATTTTCGATTTGTGAAGCTTATATAGAACGTACAGCAACGTATGATATATCAAAATAATTGTCAATTATTCAAGCTGCTTATAAAACAAAAACTAATTGTCTAGGTGCACAGATTAAAGAGTTAGTAGGTGATATGTAAATGAACAGAAATATGTTATTATCTCGGCTTAAGTACGATTAAAAAAATCAAATTTTACATGTTATATGTGAATCTATATAATCTATCTCCGGTATGAATTTGAGATTTTTAAATGCAACCATTTAAAAGATAAAAAATAATAACTGCGAAAAATCGATCAACAAAAATTATATAAAATATATAAAATATAAAAAAATACTAGGTATCAAAATTTCCTGAAACGAAACAATTTGTTATTTATTTTTATCTTTCTTAAACTATACAATTTAGTACAATCAGCCTTAACTCTGATGTGTAGCATTTGTGAGCCATATTTTTTAGAACTTTGAACTTACAACCAATAATATCTCACTTTGTAGATTTTTTGGAGTTGCAAAATATATGTACAAAATTGTTATATTAAACTTAACCATCGATAAACAAAAAAAAATATTACTCTGGCACTTCTCATTTGTTTTCTTTTTTTGTTCGACCATTTCACATAAAACCATATTTTAAAAATCGTCATATTGCACCTCTACATTAATTTCCTATCATAAACATTTTCAAAAAATTTCCAAAGCTTAGATTTAGTTTTAGAAGCACAATGCACTGCTGAGTGCTGACTGCACTAGCTCTTGCATTTTATAATTATAGTAATATGTATAGTTAAAACTTATATTGTTCATTTTAGAAGCACCAACCAAAAATTCAACCGTACCCTCCCTATCCGCCTGCAATCATCTTCTATACATATTTGTTCATTCCAAAATGAATGGTAACACCACCAAAAATTCGATCTTATCCCCCTTATACGCCAGCGTTCATCTCATATACACACTTGTTCACTTTATTCATTTTAGTAACACCATAATTTACTCAAAATGACCCTATAAACATTTTCAATGTTAAAATGTTGTGCTGTAATGTGCCCAACTTGTGCTGCTATGTGCCGTATTTTTTAAAAAAATCGTACTAAGGGTTTGGTTTTTAGAGGGTACCCATTTTTTTAGCGTGAAGTTAGCACCGCCATTTTTGATTTTTGAAAAATAAAGAGTTGTGCTGTACTGTGCTCAACTTGTGCTGGCTTGTGCCGTAAATATTTTTGAAAAATTCGCAAATTTGCAAATTTTACGAATGAAATTTTTGCGAAATCTCAAAATTTCGTAAGAAAAAAAGTTGTGCTGCATTGTGCTCAAAAAATGATACTAAGAACCAAAAAGAAAAAAACAAAAATTCTTATAATTGCATCTATTATGGCCAAAACTAAACTTTGCGAAGGGCGGTAGCGTGAAGTTAGCACCGCCATTTTCGATTTTCAAAAATTAAAAAGTTGTGCTGCATTGTGCTCAACTTGTGCTGCCTTGTGCCGTAAATATTTTTGAAAAATTCGCAAATTTGCAAATTTTACGAATGAAATTTTTGCGAAACTTCATAATTACTAAAAAGTGGAAGTTGTGCTGTTTTGTGCTCAATTTGTGCAACCATATTCCAAAGAGATAAAAAAAAATTCGTATTTTTGTGACTTTTATGCCAAAAATGAATTAATGATTTTTTTTTTTTAAGTTTTACATTTTTCTTAAAAACTAACATGTGCTATTTCGGGCTCAGTTTGTGCTGCCATATTCCGAAGAGATAAAAAAAATCGCATATTTGCAACTTTTACTGCCAATAAACAGATTTGCGAAGCGTGAAGTTAGCACCGCCATTTGCGATTTTCAAAAAATAAAAAGTTGTGCTATACTGTGCTCAACTTGTGCTGGCTTGTGCCGTAAATATTTTTGAAAAATTCGCAAATTTGCAAATTTTAAGAATGAAATTTTTGCGAAATCTCAAAATTTCGTAAAAAAAAAAGTTGTGCTGCATTTTGCTCAAAAAATGATACTAAAAACCAAAAAGAAAAAAACAAAAATTCGCATAATTGCATCTATTATGGCCAAAACTAAACTTTGCGAAGGGCGGTAGCGTGAAGTTAGCACCGCCATTTTCGATTTTCAAAAAATAAAAAGTTGTGCTGCATTGTGCTCAACTTGTGCTGCCTTGTGCCGTAAATATTTTTGAAAAATTCGCAAATTTGCAAATTTTACGAATGAAATTTTTGCGAAACTTCATAATTACTAAAAAGTGAAAGTTGTGCTGTTTTGTGCTCAATTTGTGCAACCATATTCCAAAGAGATTAAAAAAAAAAATCGCATATTTGTAACTTTTACGGCTAAAAAACAGATTTGCGAGGCGTGAAGTTAGCACCGCCGTTTGCGATTTCAAAAAAAAAAAAGTTGTGCTGTATTGTGCTCAACTTGTACTGCCTTGTGCCGTAAATATTTTTAAGAAATTTGCAAATTTGCAAATTTTACGAATGAAAATTTTTCAAATTTTGTAATTTTGTAAAAAATTAAAGTTGTGCTGTTTTCTGCGCTATTTTTACTGATATATTCCGAAGAGAAAACAAAAAAAATTCGCATATTTGTAACTTTTGCGGCCAAAAAACAGTTCTGCGAAGCGTGAAGTTAGCACCGCCATTTTCGATTCTCAAAAAAAAAGTTGTGCTGTATTGTGCTCAACTTGTGCTGCCTTGTGCCGTAAATATTTTTAAGAAATTTGCAAATTTGCAAATTTTACGGATGAAAATTTTTCAATTTTGTAAAAAATTAAAGTTGTACTGTTTTTTGCTCAATTTGTGCTGCCATGTTAAAAAAAAAACGCGTATTTGTAACTTTTACTACCAAAAAACAGTTTTGCGAAGCAAATTTGTGCCCAATTTGCATTCCCATGTACATATTTTCGCCAAAAATAAATTTTTGCTGCGTTAAGTAAGCAGAGTATTCAATTTAAAAAAAAGAAAACAAATGATAAATTTTCATCTTTTCCATTTTTTTATTATAGTTTATTAAAAATTGTGTAGAGAAAATTAAATGGCTTCTCATGGTTCCCTAGTCAAGCAATATAGAAATACTTTTGTTTCAGTTCAATGTTTCAGTTTCCGGTTTCCACTTATTTGGTGAACGACACCTACTTTCCGAGGTCTGAAACTCATGCTTATGGTAAGATTACACTATGTTAAACCGTTCTCTCTTCCTTACCCTGAAGCCTGATATAGAATGCGACGGGAAAATGAGACGAGAGCGTGACGTGATTCACTGTCATCTTTTTCTAGTTATAAATTCATTTCCCAAATCCCAATGCGGTGATATTCATTACAACGAAAACTTTTTTCTTAAAAATAAAAAATAATAAAAATTATCCAAAAAAGATTTAAAGACAACGGATTAGGAACTACTTTATCTTTCAAGTTATTGTATTTTTTCTTTTAAAAAATACTTCCATTATGTAAATAACTTGTCAAAAAAGAAAATCGTCGTCTTGTCGCGTCTTTTTTTTGTAATTTTTCAAATTTTTGGCGTGACGTGACGACGAGAAACGCTTCATAGACTTTCATTGTTTGAAATTCCTTTCCTCGTCGTATTGTGAAAACTTTAACTTTTGCAAAAAAGTGAAACACAAAACTGACCAAAACGAAACTGACCCATAGATGTCCCTCACATCGACAATAGTTGCTGAACTAGCCTATTCCGTGGTTGAATGCATTCAGCTCAACCCAAATTTCATACTCTTTTTCGCAGGAAGGTGTCGCTTGCATATATGTATTTGTATTTTTCACTTTTTTACAAAAGCGAAATTAATGTAGTTAGGCCTTTAGGCTTGAGGTCACGCGAGTGAATTTATTCACCAGTGAGTTTGGTACATACATTAATTGTCAAATCACTCGCTTCTCAACTAGCTTCAAAAATGGTAAGCCAGTAGTTGACAAGTGGTTTGGAAAAGTTTCTATGTATTAATAACTCGCTAGCGATTACTCGCTAGTATGGTTACAGCAGTTGTATTTTACTCATGAAAATTCAAAAAGAGTCAGATGCAAAGAGTCATAATTTCCAAATTCGATACGAAATTACCTCATTTGCCATAGAAATTTACATTTCAAAATGATATAATTTCAACCAAATTTGCACGAAATTAGGTTAAACCAAATCGAACACATCTTAAATCAATGCTATTGTGAATTGCACTTCACAATCGAGCAAGTTTTGACTTAAGTGTCAAATCAAAATTGAAGTATAAACAAATAAAATGCACGACTGGATCGCACGTACTTGCTCTTATGTTCAAAGTTGTGTGGGACTTAAGAACTTTAAAAAATATTCAAGAAATTATAAAAAAAGTAAAAAAAGCATTTAAATCGTTCTTTTAATTGTTTAAACAGCCTGATAAATAACTTAGAGCGCAAAAAAAAGTATGCCATTTGATTACTTAAAAAAATATCAATATATGCAAGAAAAAAATTTAAAATCGTTGGAGCCGTTTTCTTAAAAATTAATTTTTTATATATAAAATTTTTGTAACATTTTTCAAAAAAAAATTTGGTATGCCAATTTTGAGTATATATTAATATACATTTAAAACTGAAATTTCAAAACAATTCATCGATCCGTTTTTGAAATATTGAATTTTCAAAAAAAAATTTTGAATCTTTTTTTAAAAATCCAAAATTTATTTTTTCAAAAATTTTGGTATGCAGT
Source organism: Dasysyrphus tricinctus (assembly GCA_963921185.1). Taxonomy (NCBI): domain Eukaryota; kingdom Metazoa; phylum Arthropoda; class Insecta; order Diptera; family Syrphidae; genus Dasysyrphus; species Dasysyrphus tricinctus. The sequence continues at coordinate 41,375,163 of OY992533.1, forward strand.
ATTATTTATATTCTAACAAAGCTTTTGTGCAAAAATTTTTATTGAAATCGGATGAGCGGTTAATGAGAAAACCAAAAATAAAAAAAACCGTTATATGGCAGGTACCGTTAATAAATGTTTTTGGTGATTTTTTTTCTTACTAAAAGATATATCATATCTACAATAATACACTGATTTTTTTTTATCAAAATCGTTGGAGCCGTTTTTGAGATAAATAAGCTTTTCCTTAACGGTTGTATGGCAAGTACCGTTATTTTTTGAGCTAAAAAAAAAATTTCAATTTCCCCTCTGGAGAGTTACAAAAAAACCTTAAGTTCAAAATTTGAAGAAAATCGCTTCAGTGGTTTAGGCTGTAGGTTGAGGTACGGACAGACAGACAGACAGACAGACAGACAGACAGACAGACAGACAGACAGACAGACAGACAGACAGACAGAATTGTGCCACCCACTTTTTTCGTGTTCTCTATCATCGTAATGTCATGTTTGATTGTTATCTCGAAATTTTTTTTTTGCACGAATCCAAAACTTGCCCTATAGTACCTATATCGCAAGTAAAAATAAGCATAAATAAACCGTTGGTATACAAGCAGAAGGCACTAAGTCAGTTTTTTAGGATTTTTACATTTTGATGCAAAGTGATGTAGAATGATGATATCCATGTACTCCAAACACCATCTGGGCTAATATTGAAGGTTAAACATGAATTATTTGAGGTTTTAGTTTGCATTAAGTCAGTTAAATAAATTGTAATACTGCTAGAACGCACTAAGTTGACTTAGTGCGTTTAAGCTGTTACAAAAAAAATAAAATATAACAGCCAAAAAGCATTACAGTGACTTAGTGCTTTTTACCTGTCATCAAAACTACGTTTTTAGATAGTAGGCTATGACTTACTATTCATTATTATTTATTGTCTACACAAAACGGTTAGTTAATTTTTCCAGTTTTATTCAACTAGTTAACTAAAATTGAATAATATTTGCATAAAAATGAACAAAAATTCACGTGCTTGGGAAATGCTCCAGTTAGTGAAAAATAATGCTAAAAATGCAGGTATAATTTGCTCGTTTTAAGAAGATTATGGCTTACAATTAGTTTATTTATTATAATAATATACATAGCTGCAAGAAAATTTTCTTCTGAGGAAACAATCTATCAGGAAATGCTTTTGAATGAGGCCTTGGAGAGAGACATGAATAGTGGTGAGTTTTTTCAACAAATAAAACATTTAAAGGACATTCAAAAACGGATTTGAATAGTCTTAGGTGCAGGAACAAGTTCGACAGCAATAGTCGTTGATCAGCCCATGAGATCCATACAGATTGAAGAAGTACAAGCGGCAGATTCTTCTGGAGACGACAGCGTGAAAGATACTACTTACTATTATGATAATGAAAGCTCGAGTTCCAGCGACGAGGAAGAATCCGAAGCCATCAGCATTCCAATAAATGATATAGCTACAGCTACAGACATTTCTTCAGGAGGCAGTAGATGGAAAAAATCGTGCCCACAAAAATGGAAACGAAATATTAACAGAAATCTGAAGTCTAAGTGTCTGCCTTATAAAGATTATAAAGGTAATTTAAAACGCCCCAAAAATCCCAAAATACTCATAAATCATAAATGTAAGTTCAGTTGTTTAAACATTAACGAAAGTTGCCGGCTTAAATTGTGTACAAATTTTTGGACCTTGAATTACAATCAGAAGAAAGGCTTTATCCTTCAAAATGTTGAAAGCAATGACCCAAAATATCGACGTCCAAGAAACGGAAACGGAAATCCGCGCCAAACTGCTAAAAAGTACTTTTTTACTCAAGATGGCATCAAAACAAGAGTGTGCCAACAGTTTTTTCTTAATACGTTAAATATTTCAAACAGATCCGTCATAAATGCATTTTTAGGCAAGGAAGAGATTGGTGGCCACTTCTCAGGGACAGACAAGAGAGGCAAACATACACCATCCAATATTACAAGCCCAGAGGCTATTTTGAATGTAAGGAAGCATATTGAAAGTTTTCCGTGTATGGAAAGCCATTACTGCCGCAAGACCAGTCAGAGAAAGTATTTAGACTGTAAGCTTTCCATAAGAAAAATGTACGAATTATATAAAATACAGTGCGCTGAAGTAAATTATCTTCCTGTTTCCGAAATCACCTACAAAAGAACATTTTGCAATGAGTACAATTTATCTTTTTTTTGTACCAAAAAAAGACCAGTGTCTTTTTTGTAATAAGTACAAAATTGCATCTTCTGAGGCGAAACTTGAGCTCAAAGTCGATTATGAAAATCATTTGCTTCGAAAAACAGAAGCATTCGCAGAAAAGCAACATGACAAAGCAAGAGCTAATTCAGACCCAGGATTTAAGTCAATTTCTATGGATATGCAAAGTGTTCTGCAAATACCTTCAACTGATGTTTCTTTAACATATTATAAAAGGAAACTTGTACTCCACAATTTTACCATTTATGAAGCAGGCTTGCCGAATAACGCTTTCTGCTATGCCTGGACAGAGATAAACGGTAAAGGAGGGAGCTGTGAAGTGGGGTCGTGCATTTTAAAATATATACAGCAATTACCCACAAATATTGTAGAGCTGTCTGTTTTTTCCGATACTTGCGCCGGCCAAAACCGAAATGTAAATATTGTGGCATTTTTTCTAAATGTTGTGCAGACAACTAATTTAGACATTATTGATCAAAAATTCTTGGAAAGTGGCCACTCTTACATGGAAGTCGATTCAATGCATAGTGCAATCGAAAAACAGAAAAAGTTCTCTTCAATTTATTGCGTAAATGACTGGCTCAATATATTCAAGGCTGCAAGAGTTAGAGTACAAAATAAGTCCCCATATGAAGCTGTCGAAATGAAATTCGATAATTTTTTTAATCTTAAAATGTTAGCCGAAATTTTAATTAAAAACAAGACTGAAGATACTGATGGCCAAAAAGTAAATTGGCTTAAAATTAAATGGTTCCGGTATGAAAAAAACAAACCTGGAGTTCTTCAGTTCAAATACAACTTTGCAGACAATTTTCAAACAATGAACGTGATAAAAACTTTACGTAGAGGAAGGACCGCTGTTCCCAAATATCTCGCGTTAAATCAATGGCCTAAACTATATCAAGAACCTCTTAAGATAAGCGTAGCCAAAAAGAAAGACTTAATAGATATGTGTGCAAAAGGAGTGGTTCCTGAAATTTTTCATCATTGGCTTAAATGTTTGCCCTCACAACCTAACTCAAAAGACTATTTGCCAGAAACTTACACATCGGAGGAAAGTGATGGTGAATAGTTTCCACTCCTTTTAATTATTTGACTGTTAACTTATTATTCTAACATTAATTTTATTGCAAACTCATTATTAAAACCTTGAGTTTTTATTAATTTTTAACTAATTATTCTTATCCAATTTATTATTGACTTGTTGTTTTCAATAATACTTATTATTTTTTCACTATCCTGGCTACACACATTTGATATTTCATATTCTTACTCTTGTATAATTATTCTTATTTTCCTCTAAAGCTTTAATAAAACTGTTAAATTCTTTAAAAAAATCATGTTTTATTGAGCTCTCTGTCTTCAGGTATATTGCTTAATTCACATAAAATTGCAATATCAGTTCAGCTAAAAAGCACTAAGTCACGACATTTTTTAGTTCTGCTCCAATATTTTTTTGCTGGTTTGTCGAAAACTAAAATTTTAAATCGGAAACTTATGTCATAATGTCAACAAAACTTTTGGTGGCATCAAATTCAAAATAAACACCTATATTGATTTTTCACAAGCAAACAAATCTTAAATATCAATTTACTCAAAACTATGTTTTTTGACTTAGTGCTTTCTGCTTGTATACCAACGACAAACTTTTTTTTTTAGGAAAGCAGGACCCATGTTTTGTAACTCAGGCGATAAGGCCTGGCGCCCACTAGGCAACTTTCCAAACCAATCCAATCCGATCCGATTACATTGGGTTATATCGGAGAGCGCCCACTAGGCAACTAAGTTGCCGGCAACTTTAAGTTGCTCGAAGTTGCTCGGGGAATTTTTTGCCGGCAACTTTAAGTTGCTTGCCCTTAAGCAACTTAAAGTTGCCGGCAAAAAAGTTCTAGATTTCAACGAAAATCTTTAATAAAATCCTGTTCCACCAATTTGAGATCTCAAAAATTTTCGGCTGAAATCTCAGAATTCAGTTTAGTGGGAACATAGTAGGGGTATTCAAGCAACAACGTAAAGTCGTCGTAAACTATGTTTGAAGTCTTAAACTTCGTAATTCTGTCACAATTTTTATGAAAAATTCGGCATATTTTTATATTTTGCTTCCACACTTGCATCAATACTAATCTTTCACCATAATCTCAAACGCCCAAGTGGAATAGACCTTTCATGGTTTTAGAACCGACCCTTAATATTTTCAGGTATAAACACATGTCCAATCGGGTCTGATGCAAGGTTAATTTGTGTGTGATGAAATTTCATATTTTGTTTCCACACTATTATACATGATTTTCTTCACACTTTCTTAACATGTGATAATACTCGGTGGGATAGTGTGGAATGGCTATTAAATGATTTTCTTCACACTTTTTTTACATGTTTTAATACTCAGTGGGATAGTGTGGAATGGCTATTACCACCAAATATGAAATGGTTGAATGGAAAACCACATTATGATTCTTTGCATCTGACTCTTTTTGAATTTTCATGAGTAAAATACAACTGCTGGAACCATACTAGCGAGTTATTAATACATAGAAACTTTTCCAAACCACTTGTCAACTACTGGCTTACCATTTTTGAAGCTAGTTGAGAAGCGAGTGATTTGACAATTAATGTATGTACCAAACTCACTGGTGAATAAATTCACTCGCGTGACCTCAAGCCTAAAGGCCTAACTACATTAATTTCGCTTTTGTAAAAAAGTGAAAAATACAAATACATATATGCAAGCGACACCTTCCTGCGAAAAAGAGTATGAAATTTGGGTTGAGCTGAATGCATTCAACCACGGAATAGGCTAGTTCAGCAACTATTGTCGATGTGAGGGACATCTATGGGTCAGTTTCGTTTTGGTCAGTTTTGTGTTTCACTTTTTTGCAAAAGTAAAAGTTTTCACAATACGACGAGGAAAGGAATTTCAAACAATGAAAGTATATGAAGCGTTGCTCGTCGTCACGTCACGCCAAAAATTCGAAAAATTACAAAAAAAAGACGCGACAAGACGACGATTTTCTTTTTTGACAAGTTATTTACATAATGGAAGTATTTTTTAAAAGAAAAAATACAATAACTTGAAAGATAAAGTAGTTCCTAATCCGTTGTCTTTAAATCTTTTTTGGATAATTTTTATTATTTTTTATTTTTAAGAAAAAAGTTTTCGTTGTAATGAATATCACCGCATTGGGATTTGGGAAATGAATTTATAACTAGAAAAAGATGACAGTGAATCACGTCACGCTCTCGTCTCATTTTCCCGTCGCATTCTATATCAGGCTTCAGGGTAAGGAAGAGAGAACGGTTTAACATAGTGTAATCTTACCATAAGCATGAGTTTCAGACCTCGGAAAGTAGGTGTCGTTCACCAAATAAGTGGAAACCGGAAACTGAAACATTGAACTGAAACAAAAGTATTTCTATATTGCTTGACTAGGGAACCATGAGAAGCCATTTAATTTTCTCTACACAATTTTTAATAAACTATAATAAAAAAATGGAAAAGATGAAAATTTATCATTTGTTTTCTTTTTTTTAAATTGAATACTCTGCTTACTTAACGCAGCAAAAATTTATTTTTGGCGAAAATATGTACATGGGAATGCAAATTGGGCACAAATTTGCTTCGCAAAACTGTTTTTTGGTAGTAAAAGTTACAAATACGCGTTTTTTTTTTAACATGGCAGCACAAAGTGAGCAAAAAACAGTACAACTTTAATTTTTTACAAAATTGAAAAATTTTCATCCGTAAAATTTGCAAATTTGCAAATTTCTTAAAAATATTTACGGCACAAGGCAGCACAAGTTGAGCACAATACAGCACAACTTTTTTTTTGAGAATCGAAAATGGCGGTGCTAACTTCACGCTTCGCAGAACTGTTTTTTGGCCGCAAAAGTTACAAATATGCGAATTTTTTTTGTTTTCTCTTCGGAATATATCAGTAAAAATAGCGCAGAAAACAGCACAACTTTAATTTTTTACAAAATTACAAAATTTGAAAAATTTTCATTCGTAAAATTTGCAAATTTGCAAATTTCTTAAAAATATTTACGGCACAAGGCAGTACAAGTTGAGCACAATACAGCACAACTTTTTTTTTTTTGAAATCGCAAACGGCGGTGCTAACTTCACGCCTCGCAAATCTGTTTTTTAGCCGTAAAAGTTACAAATATGCGATTTTTTTTTTTAATCTCTTTGGAATATGGTTGCACAAATTGAGCACAAAACAGCACAACTTTCACTTTTTAGTAATTATGAAGTTTCGCAAAAATTTCATTCGTAAAATTTGCAAATTTGCGAATTTTTCAAAAATATTTACGGCACAAGGCAGCACAAGTTGAGCACAATGCAGCACAACTTTTTATTTTTTGAAAATCGAAAATGGCGGTGCTAACTTCACGCTACCGCCCTTCGCAAAGTTTAGTTTTGGCCATAATAGATGCAATTATGCGAATTTTTGTTTTTTTCTTTTTGGTTTTTAGTATCATTTTTTGAGCAAAATGCAGCACAACTTTTTTTTTTACGAAATTTTGAGATTTCGCAAAAATTTCATTCTTAAAATTTGCAAATTTGCGAATTTTTCAAAAATATTTACGGCACAAGCCAGCACAAGTTGAGCACAGTATAGCACAACTTTTTATTTTTTGAAAATCGCAAATGGCGGTGCTAACTTCACGCTTCGCAAATCTGTTTATTGGCAGTAAAAGTTGCAAATATGCGATTTTTTTTTATCTCTTCGGAATATGGCAGCACAAACTGAGCCCGAAATAGCACATGTTAGTTTTTAAGAAAAATGTAAAACTTAAAAAAAAAAAATCATTAATTCATTTTTGGCATAAAAGTCACAAAAATACGAATTTTTTTTTATCTCTTTGGAATATGGTTGCACAAATTGAGCACAAAACAGCACAACTTTCACTTTTTAGTAATTATGAAGTTTCGCAAAAATTTCATTCGTAAAATTTGCAAATTTGCGAATTTTTCAAAAATATTTACGGCACAAGGCAGCACAAGTTGAGCACAATGCAGCACAACTTTTTAATTTTTGAAAATCGAAAATGGCGGTGCTAACTTCACGCTACCGCCCTTCGCAAAGTTTAGTTTTGGCCATAATAGATGCAATTATAAGAATTTTTGTTTTTTTCTTTTTGGTTCTTAGTATCATTTTTTGAGCACAATGCAGCACAACTTTTTTTCTTACGAAATTTTGAGATTTCGCAAAAATTTCATTCGTAAAATTTGCAAATTTGCGAATTTTTCAAAAATATTTACGGCACAAGCCAGCACAAGTTGAGCACAGTACAGCACACTTTTTTATTTTTCAAAAATCAAAAATGGCGGTGCTAACTTCACGCTAAAAAAATGGGTACCCTCTAAAAACCAAACCCTTAGTACGATTTTTTTTAAAAATACGGCACATAGCAGCACAAGTTGGGCACATTACAGCACAACCTTTTTTTTTTGAAAATCGAAAATGGCGGTGCTAACTTCACGCACATGCTAAAGATGTCTGATCATAACTTGACATTGACTCACATTGCCTCAAAAAAATTTGTTCATTTAAAAATTTAAAAAAATAATTTAGTTGTCTCGTCTCATTTTTTGCAATTACGCAAACAAATCTGGAAACAAAAAATATAAAGCTGTAAAATGCTTTTTGTTTCAACTCAATACGACCACTCAAAAAACACTAACAAAAATTGAAAAAAAAGTGTTCCTTTAATTTCGTTGACTATACTCTATCCAACAAAAATTGCCAGTCAGGGAAGATAGGACGCTTGCCTCTCGGTCTGGTGGCATTAGCTTGCATACATCTGTCTCAAGTTTTAGCTCTTACGGGGTTTCCGTACTTTTAATTATAAATTGCCACAAATCGAAGAGAAATGTGCATATGGTTACCATGGATACCATTTCAAACATATTAAAAAAAGATCCATTCATTTTTTTTTACCACACCACACTTTTTCAATTGAATTTGATCACGTAAGGGCTTGTGAATGTTTCAAAACATAGCGCAAATAAATTTTTTCTTCTTAAAGACTAAAATTGTACAAATTTTAACTGCATTTTATAGGTTTATTCAGATATACAAACAAATAATAAGGTGATAATCAAAACGACAACACTTTTTACTTGCGATTATAGGCACTATAAGGCAAGTTTTGGATTCGTGCAGAAAAAAAATTTTGAGATAACAATCAAACATGATATTACGATGATAGAGAACACCAAAAAAGTGGGTGGCACAATTCTGTCTGTCTGTTCGTCTACAGCCTAAACGGCTCGATCGATTTTCTTAAAACTTGGTACATAGTGGTTTTTGATGATTATGCCCACACGTTTTTTTCATTTTTTTTTTTGGAATCAAAAATAACGGTACCTGCCATACAATTTTTTTTAGCAATTTTACATAATCGTATTTTTCTCAAAAACGGCTCGACAACTTTTCTTAAAAAAATTCAATAAATTTATTTCGGTAAGGGTTTTCTTTTGGTAGAAAACCATTTTTCAAAAATGGTTATTAATGGTACCTCCCAAAGAACCTTTTTTTTTCTTTTTGATTTTCTTCAAAACGGTACGACCGATTTCAATTATTTTTTTTACATAGAAGCTTCCAAAAAATATAAATAGTTTTGTGTACCAAAATTTTTGAAAAAATATTTTTTGGATTTTTAAAAAATGTTTCAAAATTTTTTTTGGAAAATCAAATATTTCGAAAACGACATGATCGATTTTTTTGAAACTCGATATTTAAGAGGTCCTTCGAGATAGCACCGCCACAACGGAAATCCAAAAATCTAATGATGTAATAGTTAGGTGCTAGTTAGGTGCTAATTAAGTGCTGCAATCTTAGCTGAGCACTTAATTCCCTTCCCCCTCAAACCTGTGGCGGTGCTAACTTGACGTCAAGAAAGCACCGCCACAAAAGAAATCCAAAAATCTAATGATGCAGGAGATATGTCCTACTTAGGTGCTAATTAAGTGCGGTAATCTTAAACTTGAAATGCATCCGAAAAGTGCATTACAAAAACTTAAAATGCCTAAAAATGATTGTATATTGCAAATAGTGGTTTCAAATTAAAGGTCTCTCCAAATCATTTTCAAAAAGGTGCATATCAACTTTCTACTCCCACTCCTTCATTTCCAAAAAGGCTTGTGGAACTTTGTGGAACTTGTGGAACTTGTGGAACTTGTGGCGGTGCTATCTTGACGTCAAGATAGCGCCGCCACAAGAGATTTCGAAAATCTAATGATGCAGAAAATACGTCCTACTTAGGTGCTAATTAAGTGCTGCAATATCAATGCAGCACTTAATTCGAGTGACCTTGAAATGCACCTTAACAGTTTAGCCAAGAAACCTAAATCGCTTTAAAATAACTCCACAAAGAAAAAAAAGTTGCCATAATTAAGGGCTCCCGGAGCTCTGTTCAAAAAGGTACATCTTGAATTTTTACTCCCACCCCTTCATGGTCAAACAGCCTTGTGGACCTTGTGTGGAACTTGTGGTGATGTGGGGTAGGTGGCGCGCCACAAACGAAATTCGAAAATCTAATGATGCAGGAAATACGTCCTACTTAGGTGCTAATTAAGTGCTGTAATATCAACGCAGCACTTAATTCGGATGACCTTGAAATCGGATGCAGAAATACAAACAAAAATGTAGACTTCTTACATACGACCTTTATCCAAAAAGTTGAAACGCCATAATTAAAGTGCTGTCGAGTAGGTTGCAAAAAGTTAAATTTCAATTTTCTACTTCAACCCATTAGCAATTAAGCCGCCAAATAACAATTTTGAAGAATGCACTTCCGTCAAGATAGCACCACCCCAAACGAAATTTGAAAATCAAATGATGCAGAAAATATGTTCTACTGAGGGACTAATTAAGTGCTGCAATATCAACGCAGCACTTAATTCGGATGACCTTGAAATCGGATGCAGAAATGCCAACAAAAATGTAGACTTTTTACATACGACCTTTATCCAAAAAGTTGAAACGCCATAGTTAAGGTGCTGTTGAGTATGTTGCAAAAAGTCATATTTCAATTTTCTACTTCAATCCATTAGCCCTTAAAGGGCCAAATAACTATTTCAAAGAATGCACTTCCGTCAAGATAGCACTGCCACGAACGAAATTCGAAAATCTAATGATGCAAAAATTACGTCCTACTTAGGGGCTAATTAAGTGCTGCAATAACAACACAGCACTTAATTCGGATGACCTTGAAATCGGATGCAGAATTGCAAATACGACCTTTATCCAAAAAGTTTTAACACAGGAATTCAATTGCTGTCGAGCAGGATGCGAAAAGTCATATTTCACTTTTCTACTTCAACCAATTCGCACTTTTTATGAATGCACTTTTTTCTAATAATGCCAGAGTGATTAGAGGTGCACAAATGCTCTTACATTATTATTATTTCAGATGCTCCATGACTTGACCTTGAAATAGGATGCATTTGTTATATGCAACTTAGGAATTGAGTTTAACCTTTATCTAAAAAGTAGAATTTAAAGTGCTGTCAAGTAGTCTGGTGTATACTTAAGTAGTTTAGGTAATACATAAGTCACAATCCATTCTCTTTTTATGGGCCAAAATTCTATTCTAAGAAGTTTGATCTTATCTGAATTTTTCACATAAGAAAATTCATCTAAATCCATCTAGCCGATAACCAGAAAATTCAAAATAAAAAAAAACCGTTCTATGACAGGTACTATTAATAGTTGCTAGGTGTAAAATTTTATAATTTTTGGTAGTAGATCGTACTAATTTTAGTATATGAAAAAAGTTTAATCAAAATCGTAGGAGCTGTTTTTAAGCAAAAAAATATTTTCCTTTTTAACTTTTGTATGGAAGGTACCATTATTTTTCCATAAATGTAAAAGTTTTTCTAAAAATATTTTAGAAAGTACTAAAAAAGTCTTAAATACCGAGTTTCAAAGAAATCGATCATGTCGTTTTCGAAATATTTGATTTTCCAAAAAAAATTTTGAAACATTTTTTAAAAATCCAAAAAATATTTTTTCAAACATTTTGGTACACAAAACTATTTATATTTTTTGGAAGCTTCTGTGTAAAAAAAATAATTGAAGAAAATCAAAAATCAAAAAAAGGTTCTTTGGGAGATACCATTAATAACCATTTCCGAAAAATGGTATTCCACCAAAAGAAAGCCTTTACTTAAATAAATTTATTGAATTTTTTCTAAGAAAAGTTGTCGAGCCGTTTTTGAGAAAAATACGATTATGTAAAATTGCTAAAAAAAATTGTATGGCAGGTACCGTTATTTTTGATTCTAAAACAAAATGAAAAAAAAAAACGTGTGGGCATAATCACCAAAAACCACTATGTACCAATTTTGAAGAAAATCGATCGAGCCGTTTAGGCTGTAGACGAACAGATAGACAGACAGACAGACAGACAGACAGACAGACAGAATTGTGCCATCCACTTTTTTGGTGTTCTCTATCATCGTAATATCATGTTTGATTGTTATCTCAAAATTTTTTTTCTACACGAATCCAAAACTTGCCTTATAGTACCTATAATCGCAAGTAAAAATTTTAATCTCTCTTGTTCAACAAGCACTTTATGTAATGTGTTATGGGCCTCAGGTGAGCAGTGATCAGATGGGCAGAGGGCAGCCATGAGATGAGCAGTGATCAGAATCAGAAGAGCAGTGGACATATAGGGTGTGTCACTTTGGTATGGCAAACAAAATACAGTTCAGATTTTAAATCTAATACGTGCCAAAAGTTGCACTAGAATCGTAGGAATAAGAAAATGTGAAAAAAGTTTGCAATTCCATTGCTCGGATAAGGTTAGAGTTAATCTGAGCTGATTTAACCAATTTAAATAATTTTGTATAAAGTGAACAAACAATTAAATAAAAACATATTTAAGTCAAAACAAATTTGAATTAAGAAATCGAAATCACTCAAAATAGTATATAGCATTCGCACATTAAATTAACCAAATTGCAAATAGGTTTAACCTAAACGCAAATAAGTTTCACCCAAGCGCAAATAGATTTAACCCAAACGCAAATAGAATTAACCCAATCGCAATTCGAATTAAACAAAACGCAAATAGAGTTAAACTTTTAACAAATTATTTTAACCAAAACGCAAATTGAATTAACCTTAGCTTGATTTATTGTTACAGGTGTACTTTTTGGGTCTAATGGATTTTGGTACTATCCATAATTGTTAAAAAGCCATTATTAAGGGATTGGCCTTTTATTTTTTCGGTAAGTTCTTGGAAAAATGCGCAAAACTAGCTGAATTTACAATTGGGGTTTTGTCAAAATCTTATGGTGAACTTTTCCTACTGTTATAAGCCTTCCATTTCTTCAATAATTCAATTTGCGTTTTGGTTAAAATGATTTGTTAATAGTTTAACTCTATTTGCGTTTTGTTTAAGTCGAATTGCGATTGGGTTAGTTCTATTTGCGTTTGGGTTAAATCTATGCCTTTAGGTAGATTTATGGGAATATCTGAAAAAATAGCTGAGAAAATGATTTTTGCGCATATCTCGAAAACGCTTCTTTGGAAAAAAAAATAATTTTGATTTTCGTGTTCAGTGACCCAAAATTAGTCTAGAAAATATATTTTTTCTAAGGACCCTACCATGACCCAATATTTTGTAAACTAGTGTTATTAAGTAAAAATGTAGTGCTATGGCGGGAGCTTCTGGTACTAGTTTTCCATACGTTCTTAGTTTAAATCTTTCTTATCAGACCTTGCAATTAAATTATACATTTCAAGATTTCATTCTAAAATCAGAAAATTGAGCCCAATTAAATAGACCGTTTTGTTGAAAAAAGTTTAAAATTGAGAAGGTATGGCAGAAAAGTGAACTAGTGCGGATGAGAAAAACCTCTTGTATTGAAATGTTTGAGTTCAAGTAAATGCTCTGTTACAACCCTTCTTCGAAAAGGAGCGGTATAGTTGCGTGGTGATGCTTGGGTTTTGGAGTTTGGAAAGCATTAGCTCTATTCTATTTTATATACCAATATTTCCTTACAATGCTATACCATAATATACCCATATGGGTACTTGAAATTATGGTGAATATCGAACTGAAAACAAAAGACACTGTTTTCAAAATCCTTTAAACTTCCTTTGTTTATAAATCTATACAACCAGGACGTTCAGTACCTTTAGCCTTCACACTTAAAGAAGTCTTTAGCGGAAAACAATGCTTGGAACCGAGTAAACTTGTCGAAAACTTAACAACATGCACATTCCGCGATGATGTTCTGTGGTTCTTATGATCCAAACAATAATTATTTCTGTTCGAGTTTACTGTTTTGCATTTGTATTCGCAGCCACTGAAAGCCCACGGATGTGTTTTGTGGACTTCCCCTACTTCTAATGAACGTAATGTCCCATTTGTGTAATTTGTGATAAGATCCTTTTCAATTTCAATAATAACTCTAGTATATCAACGAGGTTTACATAATATGTTGTATGTGTATAGTATATAATGTATAATTAAGATTCAGATTTTCCGTGGTGGATGTCTCGACTCGTTTGGATGTTCCCGTTGTGATACCTATTTATAATATGACATTCAGGAGATGTGTTGTCTTCAGAGTTGAGTGCTGCTGATAGATTATTGGAATGCAGGGAAAGTTTTCACAAGGACTCTTATCCTTCTCATTCCAAACAAAATTAAAGTTTTAACGTGTTAACCGGATGTTTGGACTCGAAAATGATAATAATTTGGGAGGTTGCTATACGTCAGTATGAATACCTACACATAGCTTACACTCTCACAGCATTTATGCAATCATTGGCGATATTACAATTCGTACGGCTGCACTGCCCATGGCAAAGTGAAAGTACTAGCTTTGTTAAATTTTTGTTTGAATCTAGAGCGAGATTGTAGAGCGAGCTTGTAGAGCAAGTCCAAGTTGATAAATTTTTCATGTGAGAAAAATATCTTTTTTTAACTTTGAGTTTTAAAACTAGAAAAAGAGCGTAGAAAAACTTTTCTTTTGTTGTTTTCTTGTTAATTATTAAAATTAAAAATTAAAATTCGTATTGTTGTTGTATTTAACATTTTTCTTTTTTGTTACGAAGATAAAAATGCACTAAAAAACAGGTATTTTTATTTCTGTTTAAAGTGTCCAAAAACCTAACCAAATGTCCCCTGCGGGGCATTTTAAGAAAATTAAATACATACACGGCGGTAAATCGTTATGCTTAAATCTCTTCTCTTTTTAAGAAATAGCACTGAAATATACACCAAATACAAAATTACCAATAAGTAGGTAGGTACTACAAATGTTTTCTTTCAAACAGTTTTGCAAAGTGCAATAATTTTAAGAATATCATTTGATCTTTTTAAAGAAAAACAAAATTAAAAAATATACACACTTATTCAAACGAAAATATAAATGCACTCCGCCAACTCTTAATAAAGGTTTGGTTTTTTTAATTTGAATGCAACAAACGTCTAAATTACGTTAACTTGGCATATTTGACAGCTAGCCACCAGAAATTTCTCGGACCAAATCTGGTAAGGAGGGGAAATTTTTACTATCTCAAGACAGCTCTGTTTGGTCCGAAACAGTACAAATTTTCAAGCGTGGAACGACTTCGCACTAAATCTGGTGGTTTCAAACTGTTTGAAAGTCGCCAAGGAACAAACCTATTATGAACTGGTCGCCATAACAAATGCATGTATTTTCATTCAGGTAAAATAATTGTCTTATAACTAAAATTGATTTTATTTCAATCAAAATATACTTAAATGACTTTATTAACATATTTCTTTCTATTAAATTTCAGTTCTATAAGGAAATAAACCCCCAGGTGAACAAAAAAGAACAAAACAAGAACAGACAACGAAAAGCCATCATTATTAGCAGCTGCCAGGCGTAAGTACCAACCTACAATACTTTATTCAGAAATGTTTGATAATAAATGCTTTTTAAATAACAAATAATTTTTGTACATAATTTTAGTTTTTAATTAATCTAATACATTGTAGTGACCGCAAAACTAAATAACGCATCAACATTCACAAATAAAATATCAACAAGGAAAAATTAAAAAAAAACAGAGCCAGGAAGCTAATGGCTGTGTGGAAAGCAGCACACTATGAATTCTACACGCAGAGAATGGGTTCTCAAACCACAAATGGAAGGATTTTAATCCACTTGACCCAATGACATGATCACTAATAGCCATTCCACACTATCCCACTGAGTATTAAATCATGTATAATAGTGTGGAAACAAAATGTGAAATTTCATCACACACAACTTGACAGCGCATCCGACACAATTTGACATGTGTTAATACATGAAAATATTTAGGATCGGTTCTAAAACCATCACACTTTCTCTCCCACTTGGGCGTTTGAGGTTATGGTGAAACTGATTTTTGATGCAAGTGTGGAAGGAAAATATGAAAGTCAGTTACATCACACAAATTTGGCAGTCGTATGAAATTTCTTCCCACTTTATTTTGACATGTGTTAATACTTTGTGGGATAGTGTAGAGGCACTTTAAGGAATAACAATTCTTATGTATTCTTTCAATTGTAAAAAAAAACACGAACAATTTACGGGCGAGAGTGTTCACGAAATTGCTTCCACTTTGATTTAACTTTACAAAACACTTGGTTCCACTTTATGAACAAATGTATGTATAATTGAAAGTTTAACTTTATATTTTTATAAAAAAATACTTTTCATATTTATAAGAAGAGTTATTTTGTTTTTAATAAATAAATTTCAAAGAATACTACTTAATTCACATATGATTTGCAACAAATTTTGACATCTTATGTGTTTATCCTGTTGCAAGGTTTTCCCAGTAGAGTAGGTACTGCTCACAGTCGTCAATAAGAAAAAAATACAGAGGAACTGTATACTGTACTGTATTACGAAAGTCATTAATTTTTGGCCACTCTTACATTTATCTCATTTATATTATCAAAGCAAAATGCATTACTACATTATTATTTTTGTTATCCTCGGGTAAATTGAAATCCTTTTATGTTCATTGAACTTTTTTTTAAAAGAAAGCATAAACTTAAATCTATTGAACATATTTTTTGTCATATAGATTAAAAATCATTTCACTCAATATTAGCACTAGTTTTCACTACTTTCAAAAAAATAATTAAAATTTCTGTCGACTCAAGGATAAGGATGACGCGTTATTTTTTTTTTTGTGTTTAGGGGGTGTTATTTGGTTGGGTACTCTTCTTCTCAAAAACTAGCATAATATTTAGGTAGATACTATTCTAATATACCTACCACTTTATTCGTCAGAGAATCAAGTAAACCATTACTTAATGTCTTTCGCACATAACAAAAGAATTTTACTTCCCCTGGTACACTTTGTAGCCTTTTTATCCCAAAAGACGCAGTTTAAACACAATCTTAATTTTCCTCGATCATAAATCAATGCCTCAAATCTTTATTTAAATACGAATTAATACCGAACACATTTTCGACACAAAAGCGTTTTCTGCTCAGTTGAACAAAAAAAAAACAATATTGATACTCAATTTGACACACATGTTCCCTTTTTTAAACCAAAAAAGTCATGGCAAACAAAAACATCACGAAAACAGCATCAATAAAAACTCAAAAAAAAGAAAAAACATCAGCAGACATCCCATATCAGAAGAAAAGAAGATACAGATATCTGTTCCCAAAGGATAATTTGCATACCTATTGCTTCCGTTTTATGCCAGTATAGTGTTGTCGGTTATCGGAATCTTGAAAATCTCCTTTTGAAGTCATTTGTTATGGGATGGCATGGGTGTCTTCCGATTTGACGCCTCTAGGCAAGGGATGAAACCCAAGAACTATGTACACATATGAACGCATCTTTTAGCCAAAACCATAACACCGTTCGTCGCATCGGTCGTCTGCCACCCCCGCATCAAACACACAACACTTAATCCTTAAACAAACTTCACTTCCAAGAGTGTGTAAAAAAGGATTTGCTTGATTTGCTGTAAGGGATTCAAAACAGCTCCACTCCATGTCTGTCCACCCCTTTCTTGCTCTTTCTCTCCGTTGAACATTTATTTTGGCTTCACTGTCTTCATAAAGAATGTTTTGGAAACATAAAGGTTGTTGTTTTCGTCCGTCTTCTTCTTCTCCTTTATCATTCTTGATCCTTGAGAAAAGGAGTTCAGGTTTTTGTATCCGTAGGAATAAGAAGTGTTAGTCCATAAAGAAAGCGAGGCTCACTTATGTGTGGGAAAATGTGATTTTCTTTCTGCATTCCTGGATTCCTTCATTTTTCTTTTAAGAAGTTTATATTCTTTTTAGGGAACTTAGGGGTTTGGCAATTCATTTTTGACCAATGATGGTTTATGCGAAAATTTGTGGTATTTTATCTAACTACTCCCTTTCCTTATAACGGCAGCTCTTGTTATGAATATTATGGTTTGAGTCCTGCTCCGATGGAATAATCCACCCCATCATATACGTTCCATATACGTTTTATAGATGCAATGTGAGAAGCATTAAAAAGTGGTACATGGATTCGAGAATGTGAAACCGTTAAAGTGCGAAAACCAGTTAATGTGCACATTAAATAGTTAAAGTGGGAATTAACTGGCGCGAAATTTTACTTCAATAAGCAAGTTTCGACACTTAAACTAGTTAATCTGTGAATATAAGTATACGGCTCCGTTAAAGTGTGGTATTTAGATATCGTTGCACTTTTGCGAATTCCTATTCATGGATAGGAAACAACGTAGATAAAAACAACTACCCTTTTATTGATTTCTTAAATTTATTTTATTATCATATGCACAAATATATACATTAAATAAATTTATATTTTATCCACTTTCGACATTTTTAAACTTTTTATTTCTCAAGGGTGAAACTCATGCCGGATTTACACGATTGGAAAACTGCCAGTATAATGACGAAAGCAACAACAAATGAATGGACAAATTCATTCTTTTTGTCATTATACTGGCAGCTTTCCATTCGTGTAAATCCGGCATCACATTAAACTTTAATTATGACAAAAAAATTAAAACAAAAGATACTCCAAACTCCATTATTAAAGATTCCAATGTTTACATTGTTTTATTTGTTGTTCCATTTCGTTTTGCGTAACGAGTGTGACAAGGAGGTAGAATTTAGCTCTTTAATATCTATTCTTTGTCTCATGTTCAAAACTAAATTCAAACTTACTCATTTCACTTAAATAGCTGAATCACTTTTGCGAGAGAAGTGAGTCGGCAAGTAAGGCGAGTCATCTCATGATCTCATCTCACTCGCTGAAATAGCTGAATCTCGGCACGGATTTGATTTCAGAAGTGATACCAGGGGGTCAATTCTCGATTTGTGAAACTGTGAAGTGATAAATATGATAACGCCCTTACGCCAAATGCGATTCTCGGAGTGTGAAAAAATGAAAACAAATGCCAAAATGTTTTCATATGATAATTCGTTTATCATCACAATCATTTAATTCTGTGAAAAGCTGTGAAAAGAAAAATGATAAACAGAAACAAATTGTGCTCATTTGATACACCCAAGTCGCCATCTTCGTCTTTCTATGACGTCACAATCATCTTTTTCTATGAGCAACAGGTGGCTTTTTTAATTTTAGTACTTTTTATAATGAGTTCGGGAACAGCGTTGCCGGAATTTTTTTTTTGAAAGTGCCATTGGCAACAACAGAAAGTGCCATTTTGGAACCGTGGGTGCCACCAACAGAATAAGTAAAAAGATCTTTTGACTTGTATGTCGTCCTTCATTTTTGAAAAGATTTGATCTTTTTGTGAAAAGATTAGCACTTGTTCTTTTTTTCATGTTTTATTCAAAAAAGGTAGATCTCAAGATAAAAGGTGCTATCTTCCTACTTTGGGAGATCTGATCTGTTTTCACCCTTGCATGCATTCATTCTCTTGTCAAACGTCATTACGAAATTTGACAGTTTGTTCGCTTCGAAATATTTGTTCCGATAACAATGTGCGTATGTGCTACCTGTGTAAATTGTCTATTAATTGATAATACTCAAAATTATGCCCAGATGTTTCATTCAAAAGTCTGATTCTGGATTTTAAGATCAAATCTTACAGATTTTAATGGAATATGATATTAATTTAAAAGAGAAAATATTTTGACAGATGGCAATGTGTTGCTTTTTGGGCTGCGTTCCTGGTTGTTAAAAATTATTGCTGTAGCACCTATGTGGATCTAAATGTTTAAAGTATGCAAGTGTTGCTTAAAAACATTCTAAGAAATATTTTTAGCTTGAACATTTTATTTTATTACGCCAACATCAAAGTGCCATATGAAGTCTTAGAGTGCCAAAGTGCCATTTTAATAGAAAGGTGCCATAAGTGCACGATCGTGCCACATCGGCAACGCTGTTCGGGAATCACCTTTTTCGTGGATGTGAAGTGATAAAATGATAAAGCTATGTGAAAACTGAAATGATAAGTTTGTTTTCATTTCACAGTTTTACATATCGAGAATCGACCCCCAGAACTACTCACACTTTCAAACACGTAGTTGTCAAATGCTGCTTCAGCCAAATTTGTAGCTTAAAATAAAAAAATATCGCATGCCTTACTGTTTTTTAGAACAAATTTCCTTGTTTAAAAAACTATTTTTCCATTTTCTTGATTGAAAATATGACACTCGTTCAGTTTTTGGTCTGCCATGTTTACAAATTTGATAACCATTTCGTACACTCATATCATACAGCAATACTTCAGAATCGAATTGCATGTGCTTGTTTGTTTTATTGAGGTTCCGGTTTCCGGATCGAAGAGTTCTTCCGAATTGCCAATCGCAAAGGCAAATTATGTCAATGAATGGCTTCGTTCCACCGACTATCGGATAAGTTATCTCAGTTATCAGATAACATTAGTAACCGATACGTTTGTAAACAACCAGAACCAGATAGGTTACATGAAAACTGCTGACATAAAAATTAATTACATTTAGAATTTTGTCTATCGGCAGAAAAATTGTTGTATTTTGAGCGAATTTTTTCTATTTATACATATATTCATATTAGGGAGTCCAAAGTGATGAAAATTTGCATTTTGTATTTTCACCTGAATTATTTATTTATTTATTTATTTTTTCTTATCAATAACATATTTAAAATATACTATTAATAAATTTTAAATAAGAGCACTAGCAGCATAATACTATCGGCGACTATACTTCACAGGATCATTTCTGTAGTCAGTCTTCTCTTACTTTTGAAGAAAGTTCACCTGAATTATTTATTTTCCTTTCAAAAAACTCAGCATGAGCATCTCAAATTTCATATCAGCTGCTTAGACATTTCTCCTTAGATTGAATTTAATTAATTAATAAAGATATTGGTATCATCAGCATGGTGAAGTTAATTGCTTTTTAACGGAATTTTCAAAAAAGGCCTCACACATTCAAACACATAGGGGCATATTCATAGATGTTGGCTTAGGTGTTGCTAGGAAAAAATGGAGTTTATCCTATGGAAATTTCATTAGAAAAAATCCAGTTTTTGCTAGCAGCAGCATAGGCAACATCTATGAACATGCCCCATAGTGTTTCTGCTGTATTTAAAGTAAAACAAAAATAGTTTTTACTATTAGTGCAGGCTTATTTACATATTTTTAATCGAAAAAAAAGGAAAATTGTTAACAGCAGTTTAACGATTGAAAATGGTGAAGGGGGTTATAAGGGAAAAAGTTTTTTTTTTGTTTTTATTTTTGATTTTCCCAAAAATAGTTCAATTTAAATGAAACATTTTGTGAAAATAGTTCTTGTTGTGTCCTTAATTATTTTGAGATATTCAATTTTTTTTTGCAAAAAAATACTTTTTTAAAAAAGTATTTTAAATTATTTGTTTACATTATTAAAAATAGAAATAATTTAATGAATATGACGATGGACCAATAAGAGATCCAATATAAAACTTACTGACGATGGAAGCATTGCTTCCAAAATGCATTTAAGAAAATAAGTAAATAAAATAAGTGTTTTTAAGTTATTCAAAATACATAATATCTCTTATTTACTAAAATTGTTAAAATAAAACTATAAGAATTATTATATCAAAGAGAAAAACATATCCCTTTTTTTATAAAAACTATTTTTTCTAAGCTTTTAAATACAGTAGTATTTATATGGAGATTTTTAAGGCCTTTTTCAAAATTTCGTTATAAAACAATTAACTTCACACCATGCGTCTGCCAATATCGTTTTTAATTAATTAAAACTATATTACTTATTATGATGTCAAATAGGCAGACGCATAATTGTTCAACAGGAAACACATTTTTTTTTTTCATTTGAAAAGAAACAGTGAAATGTGTATGGAGATTTTTCCCTAGGATCCAGAAAAATTTGCTTGTTTATAAGCAAACTAGCATGGAAAGTAACTGATCTTATGTATTTCAAAATTCCGTAATGAATCTTAGGTACATACTACAGCAGGTTGCTGAAAACTATTTTGTTTACGCTGTGGATCCATTGGCAATTTTTGAGGCAATTGCAATTGGAATAGGAATGGCAATTTATTGCTTGGGTGGGCATTTTCATTGCCAGGCAATTTCAATTATAAAATGTGTATATAGAAATATTTGACTGCAAATGCAGTCAAATGCTGTTCAAATCCCCTGTTTTTAATAAAATTTAATTTAAGTTCACTATATTTTGTCATGTGCGTTCTCATATTCTACGATTTAATTGAAAAAAATCAATAAAGAAGCCATTCACAATTACGGGGAACCCCATTTTTCCTCAATTTATCATCTTCTAGGCAATATTGCCATTGCCTTTGACAAAGCGTCTCCATTAGCATTATAAATTGCAATAGCAATGAGTGAGGCAATTTATTGCCTCAAATATTGCCAATGGAGCCGCTGGGTTAGTTTAATTGACTGTTAATATTAAAATATAAAAGAACTGAACGTATTCCTTCAAGAAAAAGTGCTTTTTGCACTTAGAAAAAAAAGTTTATTTTGTTTGGGATTTTGTTTGACCATTTTTAAAAAAACACCGTTACTCCTAGAGGTACTATGCCCTACATATGTCTGCCTTTACTATTTGTGATTAGCAAAAACTATGTATTCTAACATATCAAAGAGGCAGACGCACTGCTATCACGTTTTCGAGGTCGATTTTTTCGACTTTTGTGACCCCAATGCTCCCAGAGGTCTATGAGACTATGACTTTGGATTAGGAACTCCCATTCCTGCTCAGGAGGTCTAGTACTATTGCTCCACTTAATATGAACCGTACTGAAATAATGTAAGCCTGCCGACCACCGGCTCTTAGACTATTAATAGCTTTTTTAGATTTTGGAAATGTTTATTGCCAAACGGGGAATTATTTATTCAATCCAATACATTTATAGAACATCGTCAAACTTCAAACAATCAATAAGGAAAGTATGTACCTTTAGTAAATGGTGCCATTTACCAAGGTTTGAATCGAATTAGCGTGCCTATTGACAATAATTCCTTTCATAATGGTGCTATATATGTATGAATGTACCTACATAGGTACATAAAATTACTGCAAAATATTTCGAATGTTTTATTTTTATGGAGCTTTGTCGCTGTTTTCCATACATTGATCGATAGGACACGAACAATGACACATTTGCGAAGGACATGTAAGCAATTTTATTGAGCTCTGCACGATTTAAAGTCTATAATATTGGCATTCAGCTTTCTGCCGGAACAAGTTTGTGGTGGCAGCGTCAATAGTCGAGAGTTTATCAAAATTTCACAATCTCTATAAGCGGTCAATCGAACACGCAAGGTGTGTGACCGCGCCATTGTTTGGTTTAAGCTGATGAGAAAGGTTGAAAGGATACGCTTACATTTCACTCAAACATGTTTTATTGGTCACAATGCAATAAAATATAAATGTATCGTAAATTAAATGTCACAGCAAACAAACACAACCCTTTTAGTTGTCGAAATAAGAGGGGTGGCGATTGGGTGAGATTGCTATCTTCATTTTTATCTATCAATCAATGGGGCACACAGTCATAATTTTCTACCCACTTTGTCGGTTATTATATGAAAAACTATACGAGAATAGCGTGAATTGATTCTTTATAAGGCTTTAGTAAATTAACAATAAGGGGGTGTTATAAAGGGTATAGTTAATGATAGACAAAAGAGAATGCAATGTATACTTATCCATATTCGATACTTTGTGCATAAACTTATTGAACAACAAAATCAAGGTAAAATAAAATAGTTTTAAGAAGA
Organism: Dasysyrphus tricinctus; assembly: GCA_963921185.1. NCBI lineage: Eukaryota > Metazoa > Arthropoda > Insecta > Diptera > Syrphidae > Dasysyrphus > Dasysyrphus tricinctus. The sequence continues at coordinate 41,398,611 of OY992533.1, forward strand.
AGCATATTTTTTGTACACTCATGATTACACATATGAGAAAATTTACATACATATGCATGTATGCATAAAAAAATAACTTCAACAATATAATAAATACAATATAATACATTCTTCTATGATGAAATTTAAATTAAATATATCCTGATTGATTACGACGAAAATTAGTGCGGCTTCAGATTTAACTATGGTGTTATTGTGATATCAATAAAATGTTCAAGACACTGTGGATTTAAGAAAAAACATGGAAATTATGAGAGAAAAATGTAGAGAAGCGTGAAATACGAAATTTAAACTAGCTAAAACAACTGCTTTAACAGTTTGAGGTGAAAAACAAAAAATGCCGTCTTAATTCTTGACTGAATATAATTGTCTAGAAAAAATTTATCGTTGGAGCGGTTTCTTAAAAAAAACTAGTTTTTTATATAGCATTCGCAAATTAAATTAACCAAATCGCAAATAGGTTTAACCTAAGCGCAAATAAGTTTCACCCCAGCGCAAATAGATTTAACCCAAACGCAAATAGAACTAACCCATCGCAATTCGATTTAAACAAAACGCAAATATATGTAGTTAACTATACGCAAATAATTTAAACTATTATCAAATCATTTTAACCAAAACGCAAATTAAATTAACCAAAGCTTGATTTATTTTTCCAGTTGTACTTTTTGGGGCTAATGGATTTTGGTATCATCCATAATTTAAAAAGCCATGATTAAGGGATTGGCCTTTTATTTTTTCGGTGTGTTCTTGGAAAAATCCGCCGAACTAGTTGAATTTACAATTGGGGTTTCGTTAAAATCTCATGGTTAACTATTCCCACTGTTATAACCACACAGCTGGAACAACAAGTTGAGCCCGGGTTAATTCAATTTGCGTTTCGGTTAAAATAATTTGTTAGTAGTTTAAATTATTTGCGTATATGTAGTTTAACTATATTTGCGTTTTTGTAATTCGAATTGCGATTGGGTTAATTCTAGTTAATTCTATTTGCGTTTGGGTTAAATCTATTTCCGCTTGGGTGAAACTTATTTGCGTTTAGGTTAAACCTATTTTCGATTTGGTTAATTTAATTTGCGAATGCTATATATAAAATTCTTAAAACATTTTAAAGGACTAATTTTGGTATGCAAATCTAGAGTATCTATACATTTATGTGCATATGAAAAAGAAATAATCAACCCGTTTTTAAATATAATATTGTATTTTCAAAAAAGATTGAAACTTTTTTTTTTAAATTCAAAAAAAAATGTTTGGAAAATTTTGGTATGCAATATTATTTTATTTGAAATTTGTGTCTACAAAAATGTAATTTTGGTTAGTTAGATCGTACTTATTTAAGCATATGGAAAAAGTTTAATTCAAATCGTAGGAGTCGTTTTTGAGAAAAAAAAAATATTTTGCTTTGGGGTTTTCTTACTTTTGTATCGAAGGTACGGTTATTTTTTCATATGTACCTACTTATATGCAAAATTGTTTCTAAAAATATTTTAGAAAGAACTAAAAAACTCTAAAGTATCGATTTTCAAAAAAGTCAATCATGTCCCTTCAAATATTTGATATTCATAAAAAAAATGGAAACATTTTTTTAAAATTCAAAAGATATTTTTTTTAAATTTTGGTACACAAAACTATTTATATTTTCTGGAAGCTTCTGCATAAAAAAATTATAGAAATCGGTCAGTTTGAAGAAAATCGAAAATTAAAAAAAAATTGTTCTTCGGGAGGTGCCCTTAATAATGATTTTTTAATGGTTCCCCCTTTACTAAAAGTAATTTATTTATTTATTTGTTTATGGCTGATTTACAATGCCGCGTTGGGCGTTGCGTTGAAATATTTGCCTGTCAACGCAAAAGTTCAGGCACAGGAATTTCTGTTCAGTGTTTACAATGACGCGTTGAGCATTATGTTACGATTTTGCATACATTAGTAGGTACACAAACCAACGTAACGTAAGCGGCTGCAACGCGAAAGTAGATCATCATTCAAAAGAGGGCGAAACGACAGTGGTACAACGTGGCCTTCCACTATTTATACTGTCGTTCGATAAGACTGAAAAACTACATGAAATTTATAAAATTAAAACAATTTTAAACATCGTAGTAAAGATCGAACCTCTAAGAAAGAGCACAAGGTTAGTCCCTCAGTGTTAACGCTGCCAAGAATTCAATCACACCCAAACCTATTTCAAAAAAGAGCCAAGGTGTGTAAAATGTGCCGGAAAACATCTAACTGCTAAATCAGGAAAAGAAAACAGTGTCAAAAACTTCGGATAAAATATCAAAGCAAGGTAATACAGAAACATATGCCCAAATAGCGGCCAAAAATATACCCGTTAATAACGATACTGAAACAGATCCGGTTTCGAAAGTTTTTTTCAATAATTCTTTCGAAACTTGAAGAACAATGTGAAACAAATAAACTTATCTTTGATAGGTTAAGTAAGCTCGAAAATTTTTTTCGACCCAAACCTCTTTCAAAAAATACTTACTTACTTGTCCGGCTCCCGATCCATGAAGGGTCTCTGCCTGAGATATTGCGGTCTTCCATCGGTTGCGGTCCCTCGCATGCTCCCTCCAGTCGTCGAGACCAAGCGCTCTTGCGTCTGTGACCGCCTGGTCCCTACAGCGGAGGTTCGGTCTTCCTGGTCGTCTCGAACCTGGGGTCTGGGATTCAAAGATTTTCTTGGCTGGAGCGTTGTTGTCCATTCGCTCGATGTGGCCGAGCCAGTGTAGTCGACGTGTTTTAGCTCTTTGGACTACATCCACATCTTGGTACAGCTCGTACAGTTCACGATTGAATCTTCTCCTCCAATCGCCCTCTTCGCATATAGGACCAAATATCCGCCGAAGAATTTTTCTCTCGAAAGTGCCCAGTATCAATTCCCCTTTTTTACTTATCGTCCAGCACTCGGCGCCGTAGAGTAGAACTGGTAAAATTAGCGTTTTGTATAGCGTGCACTTTGTCCTTCGGGAAAGGAGTTTTGAACCCATTTGTTTGGCCAAACCGAAGTAGCAGCGGTTCGCTAGGGTAATTCTCCGTCGGATTTCCACTAAGGTGTCGTTCGTAGAATTGATGTTTGTTCCGAGGTAGGTGAATTCCTTGACTACCTCGAAATTACTGCTGCCAACAGTGACGTTTTTTCCTAGGCGATGGACAGATGAGGCTTTGTTTGTTGATAGCATATACTTTGTTTTGTCCTCATTCACTTCAAGACCAACGCGTTTCGCCTGTTCATCAATAGCTGTGAATGCTTCAAGTACATCTCTCTTGGAGCCGCCGATGATGTCGATGTCGTCCGCATAGCCAAGCAGTTGAGAAGACCTGTTGAAGATAGTGCCTTCCATGTTAACACCACTCTTGCGCACTATCTGCTCCAGGATTAAGTTGAAGAAATCACATGATAGAGCATCTCCTTGTCTGAACCCTGTACACGTCTGGAATAACTCGGATGAGCTGTTACCCATTTGCACGTTGCACCGCGTATTTTGTAACGTCATGTCATGCGGCATAGCTGGATCAGTTTTTTCGGGATCCCGAGTTCCGACATCGCCAATAGAAGCTCTTGGCGACTTATGCTATCATATGCGGCTTTAAAGTCGATGAATAGGTGGTGGGTCTCGACTTGAAATTCGTTGGTCTTTTCCAGGATTTGCCTCAATGTGAAGATTTGGTCTATGGTTGATCTGCCTGGCCTGAAGCCACACTGGTACGTGCCAATCATAGTGTTGCAGAAAGGTTTTAGACGCTCACATAGTACGTTGGATAGGATCTTGTAGGCAACATTAAGCAGGGATATGTCTCTGTAGTTCTTACAGGACATAGGATCGCCTGTTTTGTAGATTGGGCATATGGAGCTATTTGACCAGTCGTCGGGCATACTTTCCTCCTCCCAAACTTGGTTGATGAGCTGGTGCATGCACCCTACCAGGACATCTCCTCCATACTTAAAGAGTTCCGCAGGTAGGCCATTCGAGCCAGCGGATTTGTTGTTCTTAAGCTTGTGGATGGCTTTCTTAACCTCTTCGGTACTGGGCACTGGGACTGGATCTTCATTGACTGGTCTTATGCTTCTTTGTTCCTCTGTTGCTTCCTCTACATAATACCCATTAAGCAGCTGCTGGAAATGCTGCTTAAACACGTCTACAATTCCTTGTGCTTCGGTGACTAGGTTACCTTCGCTGTTTCGAAGAGCCTGCGTGCCAGTCCTATAACCAGATGCCAGTTGCTTAGCTGTTTTGTAGAACCGGCGGGTGTTGGTGGCGGTGCTAGACTCTTCGAGATACTTGAGCTGAGAGGCTGCGGATGCTCTTTTCTTTCTATGCAGGGTTTTTATCTCTTTCCTGCTCTTTTCTCGGTACTCCTCTCTTGCTGCTCTTGTTTTCCGTTGCAGCATTTGCATTCGTGCATTTTCCGTCTCCTGCTTCAATACCGCGCATTCATCGTCATACCACGGGTTCTTTTTTCTGGGTGGTTGATAGCATGGTGGTCTCGGCTGTCTCCTTACTGGCTGAACAGAATGCAAAACGGAGCTGGAATAGATGTCAAAAATGCTGCCGCCGGAGCTGCAAGAGTTGAACAATTTTTAACTTTTACTGCAGCATTTTTGACATCTACTGCAGCTTTTTTGACATCTATTCCAGTTGCGTCTTGCATTCTGTTCAGCCAGTTAATGATGTCGCGATATTGGATCCACTGGTTGTTGACGCTTGTGGCTGGGTTTACGGCAGAGAGTTTCCCGGTCAATTGCTCACTGTAGTCTCTGGCTTTCTCAGATGTGCTATGGTATGCAATGTTGAATTTCTTCCTTTGGGCGGTCTTCGTTTTCTTTTCGTTGGACAGTCGGGCTCTGAACTTTGTCACAACAAGAAAGTGGTCAGAGTCCACGTTTGCACCTCGGAAAAAATATATGATGGAAAAACTTAGAATTCTTACATGGAATGCCAACGGATTATGGCAAAAACTAGGAGAATTAGAGATGTTTATGCAGGAAAATGATATCGACATATGTTTGATATCAGAAACGCATGCAAAATATGAATCAAATCTTAAAATCCACGGGTTTTATGACTACCACGCTGTTCATCCGTCAAACAAGGCAAGAGGTGGATCATGCATTGAACACTCAATAGGCTTAAAAATAGAGGTGGAATCAATGCAATTGAGTAGTGTTCAGGTTAGAACTAAAAATATTTTTCTCAATGTCTCTTCAATATATTGCCCTCCGCGTTGCAAAATTGATAAGAGTGAATTTACGACACTGATAAAGTCAAAAAGTCCAAACTTCATTGTTGGTGGTGACTTTAATGCAAAACACACCTTCTGGGCCTCAAGATGCATATCTCAAAAAGGTCGAATGCTATATGAGGCAGAAATGGAAAATAATTGCGATTTTCATTCAACTGGAAAGCCAACTTACTGGCCAACTGATCCGTCAAAAATACCTGACCTAATCGATTTATTTATGGTAAAAGGAATACCCTCTAACTATGTTGAAATTACAGAGAGCTTTGATCTCTTCTCGGATCATTCTGCCGTCATACTCAATACGAGCGAAAGTCTTATAAAAATTGAAAAACCAGGTTAACAAATGGTAAAACCAACTGGGATGGATTTAAGAAAGATATCGAGGACAGCGTTGAATTAAGAATATCATTACAAACGTCTCTCGAACTTGAAGACGCAGTAGATACCTTTGTTGATATGATACAAAAGGCCGCATGGAATAACACACCTTATTAAAGGGAAATGCCGCGCTGCAAAGATATAAAATATCCGCAAGAAATAAAAGATTTAGTGAAAGAGTGAAGAGTGAAATGGCAGCGAACCCGTGCTCCTCAACACTAAGCTAATTTAAATCGATTGTGTAATTTGCTTAAAACGAGAATATCAGATTTCAAAAACGGTGAAGTTGAAAATTACCTCGAAATTCTGACAGCAGGAAAAGATTCTAACTACTCACTTTGGAGAGCTATAAAAGTAACAAAAAGACCAAAGCTTCCAGCGCCTCCTATTAAGAAAAGCCAAAATGAATGGGCGTAGGACTGTCATGCCGAAGGTGTGGGTTCGATTCTCAGCCGTGCCACCTAAAAACAGAAATGTTTTATTCGAGGTACTGCCTCTTGCGAGGAACTGACAAATCCTCCAAGAGTATACTTGTCATGAAAAAGTGCTTCTCATTTAGCCGTTCGGACTCGGCAAAAAACTGTAGGTCCCCTCCATTCCTGCCAACAAACACGCACACAGGAATGGTTGTGAGTTGTAAGTCACTAGGCCCTGGTTCTCCTCGAGCTGTTGCGCCACCCAATTTATTTTTTTTTAAATGAATGGGCTAAAAGTGACAAAGAAAAAGCTATGGTATTCGCCGATTACCTGGAGGAAACATTTAAGCCTTTCGATGGACAAGTACTCAACGAAAATTTTAATATGAATTTAACATCAAATGACAGCTACATAATAAGAAATGCTACACTCGCCGAGTTAAAAAGAGAAATAAAGAAGCTTAAGTCCAATAAAGCTCCAGGTTATGGCTTAATCACGGCAGAAATTCTAAATATGCTTCCTCGTAAAGGTTTGATCAACCTTCTTTATATAATAAATGCCGCCCTTAGGTTAGAATATGTTCCGAGCCAATGGAAAGTTGCGGAAGTAATAATGGTTTTGAAACTTGGCAAACCATCTCATGAAAAGAAGTCTTATAGACCGATTTCGCTTCTTCCTGTAATATCAAAAGTTTTTGAAAGAATACTAATCCTTCGCATGCAGCCGATAATAGAAGAAAAACAATTAATACCTGAACATCAGTTCGGATTTAGAAGAAAGCATTCGACCATTGATCAAGTGCATAGGATAACCGACGTAATTGAGAGAGCTCTTGAAGAAAAGAAAATCTGTTCGACGGTCTTTTTGGATGTGCCGCAAGCGTTTGACAAGGTTTGGCACGAAGGCCTCAAATTCAAATTAGGACAAGTTCTGCCTGAAGGACTTTATAAAATTCTAAACGAATATCCAGAAAACAGACTTTTTCGTGTAAGACACGGTAATGAATATTCTAATTTCAAAGAAATAGTGGCTGGGGTACCACAAGGTAGTGTTTTAGGTCCAGTTCTGTACCTTCTATTTACACGTGATATACCTCAAACAGAAGACACTATCGTAGCAACGTTTGCTGATGATACTGCAATGCTAGCAGTTGGCAAAACGATTAACGAAGCTAGGATTAAATTACAAAATGCTCTTAATAATGTTAATGAGTGGACAAAAACATGGCGAATAGCGCTCAATGAACTAAAGTCAGTCCACGTGGACTTTACGTATACAAAAATAAATAGATTGCCCGTCTTTCTTAATACCGGTCGTGTACCATTTGCGAATGAGGCAAAATATCTCTAGACGCGAAATTAAAATGGAAGCCGCACGTAAAAAAGAAATGCGAAGAATTAAAAAGTAAATTAAGAGATATGAACTGGCTACTCGGTAAATATTCCAAGCTTAGTATTGATAATAAGTTGATTTTATACAGGCAGGTACTTAAACCTGTCTGGACTTATGGTATACAACTCTGAGGTTGTACCTGCGATACAAATTTAAATATCTTACAAACATTTGAAAATAAATTGCTTAGGTCATTTGTAAATGCACCATGGTATATAAGAAACGAAGATCTTCAAAGGGATCTCGGGATTCCTACGGTTCGAGACGAAATTGAGAGTTTCGCGCGAAAACATAGAAATCGGCTATTAGATCACGCTAATCCAACGACTATTGACATTCTTGACGAGTCGAATTTAGTACGCCGTCTGCAAAGAACAAAACCTTCCGACTTGGTGCGGTGAACACAAAACCGCTTTAAAATCGCGGAATAAGCAGAAACTTTCACCGGAAAGTTACTTGCAACACGTTACTTAACTTCGTTAAAAATAAATTGCTAGATTAGTTTCAACTTAGTTGCAATCGGGAAGTGGAGGTGGTTTTAGTGTAGTAAGAATCTCACACTTCTATGAGCACGCGTTTTCCGGTCCTCATACAGCCTGATGCAGGTTTTGCACCTACCCACGGTCAAAAAAAAAAAACTTTTGCGTGCGTTTTGACATTTCGATTTCAATTTAGGTATGTGGCCATCTTGTGTTTTAAAAAGTTTTAATTTTTTTGCTCGATTTATCTCGACGCGGCCGTAACGCTTGTTAAATGTAACGTAGGCATCGCGAACGCGAACGCGATGGCGTCATTGTAACAGCCATTACAGTTCCGTAGCCGTTTTTAAGAAAAATGCGATTATGTAAAATTGCTAACCAAAATTGTATTGCAGGTACCGTTATTTTTAGTTCTTAAAAAATATTGAAAAAAAGACCGGTGGGGTATGACCAAAAAACGCTAGATATGAACCAAGTTTGAAGAAAATCGATTAAGCAGACCGTTATAACATATCATAGGTGTCCCAAGGTAAATGCTACAGCAGTTTACCGGCTGAACATAATGGAGAAGGAGCTGCAACTGGAATAGCTGTCAAAATTTTGAATACACACAAATTCAATCATGCGAGCAGAACACGACGCAGCTGTAGACGGATCTGCAGACGCAGCTGGACAAGTTGGCCAACTTTTAACTTTTGCTGCAGCTTTTTTGACGTTTCTAAATTGCGAGCAAAACGAAGTGCTAACATGTGGGTTAAAGTAATTTTTAAACTTTTTTCAATCACTCATAAGGACGTAAAGCAATTTTACCTTCTTTTTCATCATTATTCATTTTTATTTTTGTTTTAATTTTTATTTTCGATACTTAAATGTCAGAAAGCTCTACAGCTGCATTGTGGGCGTCTTTTCTGTAAGTTACAATACCGACTTTGTTTTTACCGACTTATTAAAATGTCGACAGTTTGAAATGTCGATTTGACAAAAAGTCGACTGTCCTGATAGAAGTTGAGAATAATATCGACTTGTCGGTATTTTTCCCATACAGAAAAGTCGATACAAAATATAAATCGACATTTTAACCAGTCGACATTTTGACTTGTCGATATTTTGTCTGTCAGTCATTTGAAAGTAACCCAATGAACTCTGCCTTAAATGTTTGCACGGAATAACGCATTTTTGTTGCCTATCTATGCACATTATAATATTTCGAAGTTTTAACTGCCCCATGTTCTGGACGTTTTATTGTTGTATTAATGTTAAAATACATTACAGACCCTGAAGAAGAGGCAATTAAGACGTCGAAATAAAAAAAATTAAATTACAAAAAATGCGATTTATTGAATTATGACAATGCAATATTAAAAAATGATGAGTAGATCAGTTTAGTGAATGATGTTTAAAACATCATTCCCTAAACTATGATCTGATCAAAATGTCGACTTTTAAAACGTCGACTGTTGAAATCTCGATTCATAAAATCTCGATCACTGTCGACATTTTAAAAAGTCGGTCAAATTTGTGTTTATATTTTGATCTGTCGGTCTTTTAACCAGTCGAGATTTTTTCTGTCGAGATTTTAAAAGTCGATCTTATGGAGTCGATATTTTAAAAGTCGACATATCGTACCCAATCCGTCTGATCGAAACCTCGAGTTCGATTTTTTACGAATGCAAAACTTATCCAGATCTCCACTTATTAATTAATAAACATTTAAATGTTTTTACAATCTTATTCAATGACAATTTTCTTCCACATAATCTTTCCGTAATTTGATTATTTTTCGAATATTTCAAAGATATCTACCGTTAATATTTTTAAAATCAAAAGCAGCGCATATTACTCCGAAATTTTTGAGAAAGGCATTTGTAAATCATACTTCTCCATTTAAGCATGAAATTTGTACTCAAATTTCTGTGATAGTTATAAATTAAGTTAATCTAATTTAATAAAATATGAAGAAAATTTAAAAAGAAATTCTTCTGATTGAGTGGAGTGACTGAATAATTCAAGTTAAAAGCTCAAGTGAGCTCAACTTTATATTGCGTTTCGCTCACTTGAGCTTTTAACTTGAATTAATCTAACTAAGCTCACGTACTACATACATTTTAATGAATATACTTGATGATTTGTTAAGTCAGCTTAAAATGAGATTCGTTTGTTCTAATTCCCTCAATTTTTGGCAAAAATGAACAAAAATTAGAAGAAGAAAACTTCGAACTAGAAATTTAGATGACGCGCACATAATTGTTTAGTTTTCGTTAACTTTTGCCGTCGGACGTAAGAGCGCTCACCGACCGCTCTTTCGTAAGTGGGCGAATGTAAAATCAAAATGGTGAAGGCAAACTAAAAAGAATTTGGCGCTTGGTGCATAGTTTTTCAACTCTGTGTTTGTTTTAGGTATGATCTTAAATTTTCTTTTAATTAATTTATATCACATCGGATTTAAGTGGTTTCGCAAAGCAAATAATAAAAAAACTATCACTCTGGTGATGTGAATAAGTATGAGAAAATTAACATTGAACAAACAATTGTTTACATTTTGTTTCCACTTTCATGCAGTTAAGTGCATTATGAGTGGCTTATGAAATTAACGTTTTGGAAAGCTAATTTTCGGTCAGTTTTGACATAAGCCTCCGACAACTTCCGCCTATTCTAGTTCTACCTTAAAGGCTGAATGCACAATATGGTGGACAAAACGCCATACACAACATGATTCACATACACAAAGCTTCCCAAAATGTTGGCAATTCGAACGGTTTTAACATGCACACTGAAAGAACTTTTTCGACAGTGAAACGTCTAAGAACTTACCTAAGAGATTCTACCGATGAAGATAAACTTTTAGGTTTGAAGTTACTGTCAGTTCATTGAGACTAATGCTTCATTTTCACCTAACGCTAATCTGAGATGTAATAAGATTCACTTCATATCTTCTTTAAATCTTGAAGATTTACCATACAAATATATTTCGTAAATCTTGCAGATTAGAAATAAATCTTGTTAAATCTTCCTAGGACAAATACTTTTACAACTCGAACGAACCTATTCTTGTATGGCCCTGAAGGATTCATTCATGGCTGAATTCAGCTCTTCACAAATGAAACATTCTATCTCACTCCCTCTTCATAAAAAAAAAATGAAACACCGTTTGCATTTTTAAAGGTGCTGTCAAAGTAAATCGTTTAAAAATCTTTTTGTGCGGTGGAAACACCAAATAGATTTAAATCTGAACTGAGATAAGCCTTTGGTGGAAACATAGCAAAACACTGAGGAAGATAATATATGGGAAGAATCTATTTCTCATAGGAGTGGACCTTTAAGCATATTTTACAGTTCCCATGCAAAAGAAAAATCAAATATTTTAAAACAATTTTCCACCAATTCTGTGCTTAATTTTGTATAATATTTAAGACGCAAAATATTTTCCTTTGCCTAAGCCACTTATTGAGACATTAATTAACCCCTTAATAAAAAATTATAGTCCTAAAAATGGAAAACACTAAATTTTGGATGCAAAAACAAATTGCATGCAAATAATGCTGTGTGGTGAATACCTATAAATATTTTTTTTTGGAAGTGTAAACATTTTTACTAACCCCACATTTTCTAACGCGAAACAATTGCGCAATTGTCTAGTAGTTCTATGACAGCAATGATTTCTTTTCGCATAAGACTGCTAACCAATCATGCGAAAAAGTACACGGAGAGAATTCTTGGATCATATCACGAAAAATGAGCTGCAAATTACGAAAAATGAATCCCGATTTATACCTTGGCTTGGGATATCGTAATTTACGACTATTTATTTGCAATTTGCAAAACTGAGCAAAATGAAGATATTGATACTCAAAAACCGTAAATCAACCCCCTTTAAGTATCAATTCTTCTATCGAGAGAAAACAAAAATTGCGAACAACAAATCGCAATTTGATCCAAATATTCCTCAATTGCACACATTGACAACCGGGAATGAACACCCTGAGGACGATTAAGTCAGCCGACTTTTAATTTAAATTTTTTGACATGTAATTTATATATTTATAATTTGTTAAACTTAAGACATTGTATAACGTTAGGCCTCCTATGTGCCAACAAATGTAAATTTATCATAGTAACATATTAGTTATAAGCCAGATTGTATATATAATGTTCAATAAAAGAAATTGAAAATTGAAATCCTCAATTGCACAATTTGTAAACTTGCAAAAAAGATTTGTGATCACCACTTTTATTTCGTGATATTGCAACGGAAAGATCAATCCTGCTCTACTCTCCATTTTGCAGGTATACACATTTAATTTAATTTATTTAAAATAAATACTTTACGCTTAACTCTACTTGGATTTGAACTCGCAACCCTCCAGTTGCGGAGCGAGCATGCAACCACCAGGCCAATTTGCATTACAGATCGTTGGTGTCACACATTGATGATTAGATACGTGCCATGTTGTGGTGCTTTAATTCTTCGAGAAGTAATTTCCGACAAGAAAGTCGTGATTTAGGAATTTTTTGTTGGTGATTTGCAACTATTTTCATGAAGTTGCAAATTACGACAAAAAAAACGTAATTCAGTGATTGTGCAATGTTAATAACTAAATATTTATCGCAAATTAATATTTTTAAATGCTGTTTGTGAAATTATGTTTTTGGAGAGTAAATTACGCCAAAACAGTTGTATTTTGCTATAAAATGTACAAACTTGAATCATGGATTTTAATTGCATATCACGAAGAAACAAATTTTGTAAATTGCTACGTTTTGACTGTTAAATTACCAGTTTTTGTATTAATTTGGGATTAAAATATCTTGATTTACGAATTAAACATGATTCGTAAATTGCAACTGCAAAATTTTCAATTGGTGATTTTTCAATTCTTTCCGTGTAATTTTGTGTTTCACTTCATGTCACCGTAAAATTTGCCGTGACAAAAATCGTTCTTTCTGTTGTCCAAATCCGCGTTCCTACCTTTCCAGTTTTTTTTTCTTTCCTAACAGGTGTTTCTTTCAATGTACTGAGAGAGAGAAGGGCAGCCATGGTCCATCAGCCATTGGTTCACTCTCTCAGTATCTTGATGAAACAAAAATCGTTTTATCATTCCTGGCACTAAAGTGGTTGAGTGATCCACTCCATACTAAATAACAAACGGGCGGTCTGATTGTATCCAAAACGTGGGTGACAGATGGTCCCCGAATATTGACAAGTAACTGACAGACGGGCGGGCGGTCTGTTCTAAAACATAATCCAAAAAGAAGCTAGGTTGGTCCCCAAACCCATGATGTAACTCCTAAGAGAATGGCCGAGTGCCCAACACAACTTCGCACTATCGAAACATGAAAATTTCGGTGAACATTTGGTTCCCGATTACGATGTGACTCTCAAGAGAATGGCCGAGTGCTGCAACATATCTTACTTAAAATAATACTGTAAAAGATGGAACGTTATCGTCTTATCCCCCAAGCCCCTCAAATCTAACAAAAATCCACCGAAGTAGTTTGCCTAGAATCGCGAGTAGGGAAATAATTATTGCCAACTTACCTCTGCGAATTTAAAAATGCTGGTTATGGTTACTTATTGTTTAATTTCGCTGCCGAAGTTCTCTTTTGATTTTTTGGGTTTACTTGAGAATTTTGAAGGGAAAAAATGTAGTCTTTATTCGAAATTGAATTGTTTGACCTTTTGCGCTTTCTTCTCTTCTTTTGATTTTCTCAAAAACAGTGGGAAAAATAGTGGGAAAATGGTCGAATGCGTTCATCGTATTCTCCGCTCCTGGAAGTGAAATCAGCGATTGGCGAATTAGAGGATGACGAGGCATAAACCAAATATATATGCGAGTAAGTAGGACCGCTGGATTGCGTAAACGGTAGCGCTCTTCAGCAAACTTAGCTGAGAGTAGCTTACGAATGCCGTGATCGAAATCCGCGGCTTCCGATTGGCTGAAAGCACGGGGGATGAAAAAAGAAGTGGTTCTAATAGACATCGAAAAATCTGGACGGACACCTCTTGTCAGAAGACCATAAAAATCGAGTGCGAGAAATTTAGAAGACGAGGAGAAAGTGAAAAAGATTAAAGAATTTAATTTTGGTAGTAAAGTAATGTAAAGTATAGGAAAATTGAATTGGAGTTTGAAAGAAAATAAGATGAAATTAGTGATTGGAGTTAAGAAGAATTAAAGGAGAATTTCGAAGCAGAAAAAAAAAGGAAGAGAAGTTGGCGAAAAGGAAATTTTCTACAGGTGGGAAAGTTGGCAATTTTTCTTTATCCAACAAAGAAAAAAAGATAAGTAATTTGTTTCGTTATGTAGATTTTCAAATCGTTTAAGTCGTTTCTTTTTGTGGCAAAATTGTGCTATTTAAATTGAAAAGTTCGGTTGGTTTTTGTTTCCGCTATTTTTTTTTTCTGAAATTGCAGGACTCGTGACCCCGTAATCTTTCCTTTATTCATTCGGGACCAAGATATAACGTTCAATCTTATATATACTTCTTTGTTATATTTGATTGAAAAGATTTTGGGTCTTAGCCCTCCATTACGCAAGGTTTCCCAAACAAATAAATAATTTCACTTCCCAATTCGGGAATATAAATTTGTTCTTTTTATTTAAAATTCTTTCACCGTCGGATTCGCTTCAGAAGGTTTTTAATTTCCTTCAAAAACAAAAAAAAATTGCTTTCGCCCTTTTTTTCAGGTACTACGCCCCTGTGGCAATCAAAATCCTCAATTACAATCCAAATTAATTGGAAAATAATTAATCGTGTCGATCAAATCAATTGGTGAAACCCACCCCTTAATCTGAATTAGCCGTGGTGGTAGCATCCAAGTGCTACTCGGGGTTACACTTCGAATTCGATCTTCGAATAATATTTCGTCTCCTTTTGTGTTGACATTCTTGTTGCAACCAAAAGTACTTAAGTCATTTTTACTTCGTTCGTGCCGGTCGGTTTTATTTCGTCGTTCGTTTGTTTTGCAAAAAAGTAATTAATAATTAATTATTCGGTTTTCGGTTCGCGTAGAAAAAGTGTAACACTCAGTAATTTTTGACATGTGAAAATTTTTGCATAGATTTTCGCACGGGAACTGAAAGCTATGCTTTAAAATGACGAATTTATATTCGAGCAAAAAAAGTCATTGACATTTTTTTGCCGAAAACAAAATGCATCTGGATTTTGTATTTTGCTTTAATATACAAAAAAAATCGTTTACAGCACGGACATTTTTTCTTTGAGCACATTTTTTTCACCATCAAACTTTAATTTTATTGAAATGAACTGTAGGTATGTATACTTAGCTTATGGTGAAATATATTTTCGAAAAATTATATCCCCCTCCGAAATAATTGTCTGGCTACGGCCTTGTGTACAGGGTTAGATTAAACATAAGCAACTCTTTCAAGAAATAAAACTCTGGTCTATATAATAGCCTGGATTTAAGTATATATTTTATAATCTTTTTACTAACAAATCCTCTTATAATTATCAAAATAAAATTAATAATAACTAAAATCATGTTTTCATAACTAAAAACATAAAATAATCAAAGAATAATGTTATCATGTCCCTTTTTACCTGGTCAGAACATAAGCAACTTTTTGATAATCCATGTTTTGTACTCCAGAAAATTTGGAACAGTGGAACCTGGTACTATTCCAAGCCTCCTTGACCTTGCCAAAGAGATCGTTTCTATTTTTGCTATTTTCTCTGAATTATTCCTTGATCTACAATCGCCCCATAGCATTGTATATAAAGTGGATATACAATGCCCATAGTGTTTTCATGGGTTTGAGACCAGGATACTGTGTTGGCCACTTCATATCATCAAGTTTTTGCACTAGCGCAATGCAATTCTACATGACAATTCCCCGGGGAAATATTTCTCTTTTCTCTTCTCTCTTAATTTAAATAAATAATTCCCGGGAACTTTCTTCCCTTTTCCCTTCTCCCATATTCTAAACGAACTTCGAATATGGGAATTAATTCCCCGGGGGAAAAGTATGCATTGAGGTCAACAAAAAAAAAAAATCAAGTGTTTCTGAAGCAAAGAAAGAACTCTCATTGTTTTGGCAAAGGCCAAAGTGTTGAAAGCAAATTGAAATAAAGTATATTTATAACAAACATTAGTAGATTCAAATTTAATTTATGTACATAATCAAATCATAGCTGTGGATAGATACAAAAAATGTTAGATCTTCAAAAAAATAAATGGGTCTGGCGGTGTACCCAATAAGGAACAACAGTTTTCTAAGTACAAACGGGCCATTGAGTAAAATGCTAACTAAACAGTTCCCAAATGCAAACATAACAATTCAGTATGTCCCAAAATGCACAAGATTATTTTTTCATATGCAAATACAGAGGTGTTGTGCTTATGTTAAATTATGTTGGGCAATTCACTTGCTTTTGCTTTGACTGTATTTTAAATCTGCTTTGCATTGCAAATCATGCGCTTAAGAATTAGGCATATAAAACCCGAAGCTCTTACAGCCCTATTATAGCTATCAACTATCAACTCGATACTTGATAGATAACAATAATTTTGATGCATTGGTATTATGGCTATCAACTATCAACTTTGTTGATGAACTGGCAATTTTATCATTATTGTGAATGATTTTTTTTGATATACTTGGTATTAAGGTTATCAAAAAAAAAGATACACATCAATATTCATATCAACCACAAAACCTTGGTTGATACTTGATACGTATCAAATACTTTTTGAATTGAGAAGTATAATTATAAAAGTTACGTTTTTTTAATTCTCTATAGAATAAAATATATGTAAATATAAAGAAACAGCGATTTGTATGGTAGCATTTTATTCTTGAAATTACTTTTTATTGACGATGTTTACTGTCTTTATCTAACTATTTTCGCATGCAAACATAAAAGTTATTTCAGGAAAAAAACTTAAGGAATAATAACTTCGACGGAATTGTTTTTTGAAGGGAGTTATGATGAAGTTAACGCAAATCAGCAAATCAAAATACGTCGAGCACTACGTGATTCTTCCAACCCAATGGATTTGGACGAACACATGTAAGAAGTTACTTTTCTTTATTTCTTACATTGGCTGATGAAACTTGATTGCAGATTCATTCAAAACTTCAGACTTTCCAAACAAGCCTTCCTGGAGGTGTTAAACGATATTGAGGAAAAACTTAAACCGATCAAAAGTCAGCAATCTATTCCAAATGTACTTAAACTACTAGCAGTCTTAAAATTCTTTGTCCAAGGAAGGTTACCAACTGAGCGTAGGAAACAACTTTAACATTGGTATGGCACAACCAACGGTGTCAGCCGTTCTAAATGAACTGCTAGGTGTATTGGAGACTCATATTTGCCCAAAATCGATTATTTTCAATACGAAGGGCTAAAATTAATGTTTTCGAAAAATGTGGGATACTAAATGTAGTTGGAGCTGTAGATGGAACCCACGTTAAAATTCTCGATCCGAAAAAGGATTTTCGGCATGTTTATTGTAATAGAAAAGGCTATTATAGTATAAATGCTATGCTTGTTTTGTTTGAGCATATCATGATACTATTATTATTTAATTTATATTTTATTTTATTTTTTAATTTTTTTTTATTTTTATCACTTAATGAACATCAGGTATGTTAATGCAAAACATCCGGGAGCGTCGCATGATGCAAGCGCTTGGAATATGTCAAAAATAAAAATTAAATTAGAAAGTGACTATCGCAATGGGAAAACTGATTTTAGAATTCTTAATGATGGAGGATATCCACTTTCACCATATTTAATAACACCATACAGAGACGCTGAAGAGAATTCTCTACAAGCAACTTTTAACAAGAAGCATGCACAAGGTCGGAATATTATTGAACGAGTTAATGGAGTATTGTAAAGTAGATTTCGTTGTCCATCGCAAGCACTCCACTACACACCAAAAAAAGCAAGCCAAATAATCAACGTATGTATGTGCAGCGCTCCATAACATTTGTATTAAGTACAGATTGGAAAATCCTGAAGGCTTTTATGAAGAAAACATTCTTGAAAACCGTGATGTTTCCCCTGATCCTGCAAGCCCAACGTTTATTAAAGGCAGCGAAATGAATAAATGTCTAACGAATAATTTATCAAAATAAAAAAGCGGAATTTTTGTACTTCATGGTTTGTTTTAATAAATTAAGAAAAAATAAGGGTAAACTTCAAAAAACTAAAACAGCATAGGTAACATAAAAACTAATAACTCATTTCATATAAAAACTTAAAAATGTAAAAACTTAAAAATTCAGTCCTTTAACTAATAACACAGAAATAACATATCAAACCGGACAATAAGGGTTCATAATATTTTGCTTCTCTTGCTCGATTTCCAAAAGTTGTTTTTTAAGTTTTCATTTTGTTTTTCTGTCGTTCTGTTTGTTTTTGATGTTTTCCTTGTAGAGCAATAGTTTTTCTTTTTTAATTTTAATGATTTCACTTTTTTTTCTTTTTTCAAAGCATAAGTTTTTTTGGTGTAGTATTCAATACTGTCCATACTCTTTTGAAGATGATTCAATGTTGTTTGCATGCTACTCATCTCAGCAATCATATTGTGGTAAAAATTTTCTTGTGCCGACGTTTGGTTTCCAGCAAAGCAAGTCTTTTTTTTCATTTTGCTCTTTATATATATTGCACTAGGGGTAAAACTTCTTCGACCTGCATTGCTTCGTCTTCGGTGGCATTCAGACCTTCAACAGTTAAATTTGGTAATTCCAACCCAATTTCAACACCCGGAGGATCAACTCAGGCACTAAAATGCAAAAAACGACTTACTGCTCCTTCATTATCAGTCAATCGGTGTTATTAGATCATCCGCCCGTTGCAGTTGCTTCTATTTTATTGATTGTAAGTTTTTTTTTTATTTTTGTTCTTTTATCGATCCATACCTATCAAAATCAGTTAATGACAAATTGAATGTGCTTAAGCAAATTAAACTCACTTTTTGCCACTTGGTTGAGTAGCGTTGTGGAGGCCCCAAGCTATTTAGCTCCACTGCGATAGCTTCCCACTTTTTTGCAAAGGCCGCTTTTGACAACATCCCCCTTAAAAGTTCAGGATTTTGCTCCATTATGTCCACCATTCTTTCTAATTGTTTTCTGTTGCTTACTTTTCTGTTCCTAAATAAAATATTTAAGAAAAAAGACAACTTTTTTATGAAAACAACTGACATTTTAAGTTGTTCACAGTTGTTATTTATTTACGTGACCTTTGTTCCTATAATTTGAATTGGATATAGTTTAACCGGGCTGTAGGTCAACTTACATTTTCGCACAACAATTTTTCTTTCCAGCCAAAAAACAAAATTTCAAAACAACGTCAATTTCTTACGTCAAATGTCAAACGAGATAACAAAAACTCATTCACAATGAATTATTCACAATCGGTCTAAAATTACCAGTTGATACCCATAATACTGATTCATCAACTAGTTGCATGATAGATATTAGCCGCATTTTATTATCCTCATGATCTGATCCGGATCAAATCATGATAAATAAAACAGACAGGATCTTAGTTATATACGCGTCTGTTTTCGCCTTATGTTTGTTTATTATTCACGTGTCTGTTGCCTCTTTTCTTGGCACTATTGAGACACATTCACAATAGTGATTTTTGGATCATTGAAATAGATCCAGATAAATAGCAGGATTCCATGTTGTTTTTGTAATCACGTGTTAGAAACTGATCCGGATCAGATCACGTGGATAATAAAATGCGGCTTATATCGACTTTCAAATTGATACTCATAATAGGGCTGTTATTATCGTTCGTAAATGCGTCCAAGTGCACAAAAAACTACTGCCTCCGAAGCTTTGAAAAAGAACTAAGCATCCAGGGAATTAAAAGGGTTGATTTTTGCTGTCGATTTTCTTCTAATTCTTCTTATTACTTATAGTCCAGTCATATTGTATTTTTACCATGCAAATTGTGGGGTAGTTTTGATTTTTTCCCTCCATTATGTTTTCGGGGGTGCTAAATCCGAATCTGAGGTTTGCCAACAAAATTTCGTGATGCAACATTAAAAAAAATGCAAAAAATGATGCAAAAATGCATTTTTTGGGAGCTTTTCACTAATGGCTCGAAAACTACCAACTATTCGAAAATTACATCAAAGTACCATTGAAAGTATGCACAGTTTCCAATAAGGTTTTTTTCTGCGACAACCCATTTGGACTCAAGTGCTAGTCGAAAATTGACGTTTATTTACTGTTTTCGAAAATCCACACGAAAGCTCTAAGAAATTACTTTGTGTGACAAAATGTGAATTTTTCTCTCTAACAAGAACCACGATATACTTTTCTGATGGTCTTTGATGCGCTGAGTTCGAAACTGGCCTTGAAATTGCTCTATCACGTCAAGTTTTTGAGAAATTCGAATCTAAAGATTTACCTAACCTAAAGCGCGGTACACATTATCAAACCTGAGTGTCACGCGTGTTGGATATCAAACCTGCGTGAAAAGTTTCGCATACACACTTATCAGTTATGTTGGGCGTCAGACAAGGAAATTCCACTACTCTCAGAAAATTGTTTCTTTTTATTTTGAGGCTATTTCCGCAACGAATCGTGTTGATTCCTTTTTTACATAGCACACACGAGCTTTTTCTTATTTCGTTTGCACTTTTTCGCTATAAAAATTCTCGTTTTGTTCCGTGAATGACGGCTCATGAATGAAATTGTGTACACATCGACCAACCACCCAACAAACCGAGGGTTGTCACGCAGTATCAAAAAATTTTGTGAGCAGGCAGTTCTGAGTGTCAAACCATCATTCAGCGTGTACACATTGTCAGTTCGGTTTGATATCCAACATGGCTGACACTCAGGTTTGATAATGTGTACCACGCTTAACACAAGCTATGTCTGGTTGAAAATCTCGAAGTTCAACGTGTTACACTTTTTTCGGGAAAACACCACTGAACAGCACTATGTGGTTATTGCGCCGATCACGGCTGTGCTCATTGACCAAAGGGCGCCGATGAATACGACCCCAACGATATTGTTTAATATGCAGATAATTGATTGAAAAACATGCCTGTGGTAGGGTAGAATTTCGCAAACTTGTACACAAGTGTTAACATGTATGCACATTATGTATTATTTATAAATATCTATAGGATAAGCCGGTCTTACAATATATTATTTTTAGTGGATTATGTATTATAATTTAGCATGTTTTAACCCAATTTGTAGCAAGTATCTGTAAATTGAATTTTTGCTTTCTATTTTTTATTTGTGTTAAGTCATTAAATAAAAAGAATTGTCATATGAGGTTTCTTACTCTTATATATATTTTTTTTTTTGACGAGGGAAGGGATTTGACAGTTACTGGTCTATATTGTTGTTTTTGTCAATAAGTACAAATTCAGGGTGTTTTTGATCAAAAATTACGTTATGAATTAGACAAATACTCAAAAAAAAAATTTGTCTTCGAAAAAAAAATGGTTTTATAATTTTCAATTTTTTTCAAAAACTAAGGGACTTAAAAGAAATTGGTTTTCAAAATTCGACCTAAAATTGATAGGAGCAGTGAAAAATAAAAATTTAATTTTTATATAACTACGCAAAGTTAAAAAAAAATCAGTATACATTTTTTTTTCAACATTTTTTTTTTTTTTCAAAACTTTGAGTTTGAAAATGATTTTTTCGAAAACTATTTACTCAAATACCTTAATTTAAAAGCAGAATTTAAGAATGGCGTTTTGGCTTTCAAAAATGATATAGCAAAATATTGTAAGTATTGTCGTTATTTTTTTATATTTTTTTTTCCATTTCAAGTAATTTTCAAAACAAAACTGCCCCGCCCACCTGAATGGGCGGAGATACGAAGTGGCCCAATATCTTAAAATCATTCTTTTATAATGTGCCAACAATGATTAAAATTATTTACTTTTATCACAAAGTGCACAATCATGCTTCATATGGGCGCTATGCCGCCTCACTATAATAACTTGAATATTTTTAAAGTTCTTAAGTCCCACACAACTTGAACATAAGAGCAAGTACGGGCGATCCAGTCGTGCATTTTATTTTCTTAAAATAACTGCTAAAACGTCAATTTTTCTTAAAATAGCAAGGTTCTTTGAGCGAACGTCATTTTCCTTAAGCGTACTAAACCACTTCAAAAGCATTTTAAGGCTTTTATTTTTAAAGAATAAAATAGCAAACATATCAAAGATGTCAAAACTGGCCCTAACTCAAAACAGCCAAAAAGTCAGTTAAGTACGTTTTTTCTTCTTAACACGGCAGTATAGATGTATAAATATATAGATGTATAGATGTATAGATGTCCTAAAAACAAAGGGCTTAAACGCCAAAATTCGAAAATTGGGTAAGTACCATATTTGTAACCGTTTAATAAAATCATCATCATCATCATCATCAAGTCCTGTAACCCCGGTTGGGGCATAGGGCGCCAACAAATCGTTTCCATCCTTCACGGTCTGCAGATAGATATTTTAACTGTGGCCACGTCTTTCTCTGGGAGTCTGCTTCTGCTAGAACTGTTGATTTCCATGTTGTTCTTGGTCTTCCAACCCGCCGTGCACCCTGAGGATTCCATTCAAATGACTGCTTTGCCATTTCATCGTTTGGTTTCCTCAGTGTGTGACCAATCCATTGCCATTTACGCTTTCTTATGTCAACGTCCAGCCGCTCTTGACTTGTCCTGCGCCACAATTCCTCGTTTGATATAATTTGTGGCCAGCGAATTTTAAGAATATGGCATAGACAACGGTTCACAAAAGCCTGCAATTTCTTTGAGGTGGTAGTCGTGACTTTCCAGGTTTCGCAAGCATATAACAGCACGGATTTGACATTGGATTCGAAGAATCTCAACTTTGTGCGCAAGGAGATTTGACATGATTTCCAAATTTGGGAGAAAGAACCGAAGGCACGAACGCAAATTTCATTGCAGGTTTCAAGAAAGTTGCTTCTAGGCCTTTACTAAGCTTAAAAATCCCAAGTTCATTTTTCTAAGGGCCGGTTGTACAAATTTAACTTGAACCTCGAGTCAACTGAACTCGAGTTATTTCCTGAACCAGGTTCAACTATTCGTGGGTTGTACAGTTGCGAGTCAAGAGCGAGTTAGCTGAACTCGAGTTAAAAGTCCATTTACTTGAAATTGGAGTATATATATAGCTAGTGTCATTGTCAGCTGTCATGAATTATTTGGAATAGTTGGTGTTTTTTCTTTTTCTATAGTTAAATAAAAGTGAAGTATATGAAATATAATTTTCATTTAAAGGAACAACTTATATATGTAATACGAAAAGTACGACGAAGACAATGATTTTTTTTTTTTTTTTTTTTTTTTTTTTTTTTTTTTTTTTTTTTTTTTTTTTTTTTACCGTGGGTAGGCGCAAAACCTGCATCAGGCTCTATGAGGACCGGAAAACGCGTGCTCATAGAAGTGTGAGATTCTTACTACACTAAAACCACCTCCACTTCCCGATTGCAACTAAGTTGAAACTTATCTAGCAATTTATTTTTAACGAAGTTAAGTAACGTGTTGCAGGTAACTTTCCGGTGAAAGTTTCTGCTTATTCCGCGATTTTAAAGCGGTTTTGTGTTCACCGCACCAAGTCGGAAGGTTTTGTTCTTTGCAGACGGCGTACTAAATTCGACTCGTCAAGAATGTCAATAATCGTTGGATTAGCGTGATCTAATAGCCGATTTCTATGTTTTCGCGCGAAACTCTTAATTTCGTCTCGAACCGTAGGAATCCCGAGATCCCTGTGAAGATCTTCGTTTCTTATATACCATGGTGCATTTACAAATGACCTAAGCAATTTATTTTCAAACGTTTGTAATTTATTTAAATTTGTATCGCAGGTACAACCCCAGAGTTGTATACCGTAAGTCCAGACAGGTTTAAGTACCTGCCTGTATAAAATCAACTTATTATCAATACTAAGCTTGGAATATTTACCGAGTAGCCAGTTCATATCTCTTAATTTACTTTTTAATTCTTCGCATTTCTTTTTAACGTGCGGCTTCCATTTTAATTTCGCGTCTAGAGTCATTCCCAGATATTTTGCCTCATTCGCAAATGGTACTAGGACCGGTATTAAGAAAGACGGGCAATCTATTTATTTTTCTATACGTAAAGTCCACGTGGACTGACTTTTGTTCATTGAGCGCTATTCGCCATGTTTTTGTCCACTCATTAACATTATTAAGAGCATTTTGTAATTTAATCGTAGCTTCGTTAATCGTTTTGCCTACTGCTAGTATTGCAGTATCATCAGCAAACGTTGCTACGATAGTGTCCTCTGTTTGAGGTATATCACGTGTAAATAGAAGGTACAGAACTGGACCTAAAACACTACCTTGTGGTACCCCAGCCACTATTTCTTTGAAATTAGAATATTCATTTCCGTGTCTTAAGCCTAGTTTACAGTTCCCGTGTGCAAAAAAAAACCTACGCAAATATTCTCGCATGTCAAAAATAATTGAGGTGAAAGGCAAAATTAATTTTTGCATGATTAGTTTACAGTTTCATGCAAAAAAAAAAAACATTGCTGTCATGGAATGTCATGCAAAACAATGGACCGGCAATTGTTTTGCATGCGAAAAAAGTGTGGTGAATAAAATATTTTTTTTTGGATGGTCGGTTTACACTTCCAAAAAAATTTTTTTTTTCACCTCAAGGCTTTATTAGCATGCAAATAGTTTTTGCATCCAAAAATAATTATTTTCCATTTTTAGGCTTATAGTTTATTAATTAAAGGTAAATTAATGACTCAATGGGTGGCTTAGGCCAAGGCAAACGTTTTTTGCTTTGAATATTATTCAATTTGGTGCACAGAATAGATGGAAAATCGTTTTGAAAATTTTGATATTTTTTTCGCATGGGAACTGTAAACTATGCTTTACACGAAAAAGTCTGTTTTCTAGATATTCGTTAAGAATTTTATAAAGTCCTTCAGGCAGAACTTGTCGTAATTTGAATTTGAGGCCTTCGTGCCACACCTTGTCAAACGCTTGCGACACATCCAAAAAGACCGTCGAACAAATTTTCTTTTCTTCAAGAGCTCTCTCAATTACATCAGTTATTCTATGCACTTGATCGATTGTTGAATGCTTGCTTCTAAATCCGAACTGATGTTCAGGTATTAATCGTTTCTCTTCTATTATAGGCTGCAGGCGCAGGAGAAGTATTCTTTCAAAAACTTTCGATATTATTGGAAGAAGCGAAATCGGTCTGTAAGAATTCTTTTCGTGAGAAGGTTTGCCAGGTTTCAAAACCATTATGACTTCCGCAACTTTCCATTGGCTTGGAACATATTCTAGCCTTAGAGCGGCATTAATTATATAAAGGAGGTTAATTAATCCTTTATTAGGAAGCATTTTTAATATTTCCGCTGTTATTAAGTCATACCCCGGAGCTTTATAAGACTTTAGCTTCTTTATTTCTCTGTTCAATTCAGCAAGCGTAGCATTTCTGGTTCTGTAATTTTCACTTGAGCTAAAACTCATATTAATATTTTCATTGAGTGCTTGCCCATCGGAAGGTTTAAATGTTTCTTCCAGGTAATCGGCGAATACCGCCGCTTTCTCTTTGTCACTTTTAGCCCATTCGTTTTGGCTTTTCTTAATCGGGGGTACTGGAAGCTTTGGTTTTTTCGTTGTTTTTATAGCTTTCCAAAGTGAGTAGTTGGATTCTTTCCCAGCTGACAAGCTTTCAAGGTAATTTTCAACTTCACGGTTTTTGAAATCTGATATCGCTGTTTTTAGCATATTACACAAGCGATTTAAATGAGCTTTGTGTTGAGGAGCACGGGTTCGCTGCCATTTCTTACGTGCTTTTCGTTTATCTTTTATTAAGTCTTTTATTTCCTGCGGATATTTTATATCTTTATAGCGCGGCGTAACCCTTTGATAAGGTGTGTTATTCCACGCTGCCTTTTGTATTATATCAACAAAGGTATCTACTGCGTCTTCAAGCTCAAGAGGCGTTTGTAATGATACCCTCAATTCAACGTTGTCCTCGATATCTTTCTTAAATCCTTCCCAGTTGGTTTTACCGTTTGTTAACCTGGGTGGTTTTTCAATTTTGACAAGGCTTTCGCTCATAGTGAGTATGACTGCAGAATGATCAGAGAACAGATCATGGCCTTCTGAAATTTCAATACGGTTGGAGGGTATTCCTTTTACCATAAACAAATCGATTAAATCAGGTATTTTTGACGGATCAGTTGGCCAGTAAGTTGGCTTTCCAGTCGAATGAAAATCGCAATTATTTTCCATTCCTGCCTCATAGAGCATTCGACCCTTTTGAGATATGCATCTTGAAGCCCAAAAGGTGTGCTTCGCATTAAAGTCGCCACCAACAATTAAGTTTGGGCTTAGCGACTTTATCAATGTCGTAAATTCACTCTTATCGATTTTGCAACGCGGAGGGCAATATATCGAAGAGACATTGAGAAGAATGTTTTTAGTTCTAACTTGAACACTACTCAATTGCATCGATTCTACCTCTATTTTCAGGCCTATTGAGTGTTCAATGCACTCTTTTATATATAACGATGATCCACCCCTTGCTTTATTTGAAGGATGAACAGCGTGGTAGTCAAGAAACCCGTGGATTTTAAGATTTGATTCATTTTTGGCATGCGTTTCTGATATCAAGCATATGTCGATATCATTTTCCTGCATATACATCTCTAATTCTCCAAGTTTTTGCCATAATCCGTTGGCATTCCACGTAAGAATTTTAAACTTTTCCATCATAATTTTTTTGAGAGAGATTTGGGTCGAAAACAATTTTCGAGCTTACTTAACCTATCAAAGATAAGTTTATTTGTGTCACATTGTTCCTCAAGTTTCGACAGAATTATTGAAAAGACTTTTGAAACCGGGTCTGTTTCAGTGTCGTTGTTTGCGGGTATATTTTTGGCCGCTATTTGGGCATATGTTTCTGCATTTCCTTGCTTTGATATATTCTCCGAAGGTATTGACACTGTTTTCTTTTCCTTACGGATACTAGGTTTTGGAGCTTTACTAGATTTGGAAGTCTTGGGAATTACGGTTTCTATTTGCCTTTGTGAGTTTCTTTGTGTTTTGGCAGATTTCGATCGCCGCTTTTGTAATTCTTTAGCTACTTCGCAGCCTCTATAGTTTGCCGGGTGATTTCCATTACAATTAATGCACGTCGGTGGACTTTCACTTTTTCCGATGCAGTCAACGGTTAAATGCTTTCCGGCGCATTTTACACACCTTGGCTCTTTTTTGCAATAAGTTTGGGTGTGATTGAATTCTTGACAGCGTTTACACTGAGGGACTAACCTTGTGCTCTTTCTTAGAGGTTCGATCTTAACTACGATGTTTAGAATTGTTTTGATTTTATAAATTTCATCTAGTTTTTCAGTCTTATCGAACGAAAGTATAAATAGTGGAAGACCACGCTGTACCACTTTTGTTTCACCCTCTTTTGTCTGTTTCTCTCTTTTGACGATGTTAATTGCATCTAAGATTTTGAATTTGCGCTCTTTTAGATCACTAATGATATCGTCTTTTGAACATGATGCGTGTAAGCCTCTCGCCACAACACGTAAGGGTCTTTCCGACTTATTTTCATAGGTATACCACTCTACTTTTTCTTCGTTTAGTTTTCGCGACAGAAGGCGATAACTTTCGGGGTCTTTCACACATACTTTCCATTTGTTGTTATTGAGCGAAATAACTTTAAAAGCCGATGGTAGTAATGCCTTTAATATGGTTTGCAACTTGTTATACTCCTCAATACCGATAACATTTATCGGTGGCGGGGGCCGTTCCTTAACAGGTTTTTCTTTTTCTGTCGCATGTTTTGGTGAAACTTTTATTTCAAAAGACGAGGCTGCCTCAGGTGAAGAGCCAGCTTTACGCTTTTTACTTAATCTTTTCTTTGAGGACTTTTCCGTTTCACGTGCTAGCTCTTCTTCGTCTGTTTCATATCTAGAATTATTGACTTCTGGCAAGCTAGCTTTGGAGTTTATTTGAGAATTTTTGCCTTTCAACATCTCATTTTCTTTTCGAAGAAGATCGACTTCTTTCTTTAGCTCTTGATAAAGTTCCATTACATTACATCAAGTCTTCGTCGAAGTTCGTTATTATCTTTTTCAAGATTTTCTGTTTTATCTGAGTCTTTTTTGGCGCGCGCTGGCGTGACGGGTGGACTCTTTTGCCCGAATTTGGATGGTTTTATACTCGATTTAGATGGTGGTGATCGAGATACCCTTGCACTTTTTAGGAAGGGATTTATTAAATGCAATAATTGGCTCTCCCCAGAATCCATAGAGCCGACCTCCGAAGAGGGTGGATTTTCCAGTGAACCTGGACTGCCACCTGGGGTACTATATCTTATTGTTTTGCTCATTGCATAGTTATGTATACATCAATCTCAGTATACGGAGTTTGGATTTTAGTCGCCTCTTACGACAGGCATGCCTACCTCGGGTATATTCTTGCCCCTTACCCGCAGGGGGAAGACAATGATGATTTCTTGGAATTTCATATCATGATAGCTTTTCCACGAAGGGTTAAGTTGATTAGAGAACGGCCGGACCATTTTGGTTCATTCATTCATTATTTTGCTTCTTATCCGGTAAAAAATAAAAACTATTAACGAGGTCCAAAATACAGCGTATTTCTCTTTGAAATCAAACGTTAAGACTTCACACAGGACTTCACAAACGTGTATTAAAAACATGGCTAATAATAACGAACTCTTTTAAGGAAAAATAAATGCTTATTTAATACAAGAATGAAAATTACAAAAATTGTACTCAGATAGGGATATTTATCAAATGCTTGTATTTTTTTGAAAACACATGTTGAAGGGTGAACATAATTAGTCCACATGAAGTTTTAAAAACATCTTGTTGAAAACCTATTAAGTCTTCAAAGCTGTCCTTGAATTTTTTTAATCTTACCAAGAAATCTCGCAACTGATCTGTGTACTTGCTTACGACCTTCAGTTCTAACTTCACAAGTACGTTGTACGGGAGCCATCGCAAGGAGGTCCACTTTTAGAGCACTCATGATAAACAAACTTAATGGTTCTTCAATAAAGAAGGTCCACAAGTCTGAACATCAATTAGTGCTCCAATTCGGCTCAATAAAATAATACACTAGAATCCGGCATTAGATTATTCTAGGACCCGTTTAGTACAAACGTGGTTCAAATTTTGATCTGCTTAGTATTTTCCAAATAACAATAAAAATTGAAAACTGCACGGCATACATATGCAGACTATGAACAAATATTTTTTATTGCGAAAAAAGGCCATATCTTTTTTAGCAGTTTACATATTGATAAGTGAGCTAACTGTTCGATATTGATACAGACTGCAGATTGAATGTTCTCTATTCCCTATTAATTTGGTTTGACTTTCAAATAAGTTGTCTGTGTATTCAATAGTAGTGCAGGCTTATATTTTATTTTTATATTTTTACTCCAAAAAAAGAAAAATTGTTAACGGCAGTTTAACGATTGGAAATGGTGAAGGCGGTTATAAGGTGCCAGTTATAGCTATCATTGAAACTCATCATTGAAAATTTTAATGATTGATTTTAAGACGTTTAGGAAGTAAAATCAATTATTATTTTGATGGACAAATAAAGCTTAAGACTTAGTTAATATTTTTAGCCAAAAAAACTATTCAAATAGGTCCAACTTTCTACATAAAAAAACTTTTCTTATTTCAATAATTGAACTACCTTACCAATGATCATTGAAAAATCAAAAGTCAATTGTTGTGAGAAGTTGGGCCTGTTTGAAATTTTTTTTGACTAGAAATATTTTTTAAGTCTTGAGCTTTAATCATCCATCAAAATAATGAATGATTTTGCTTTCTAAGCGTCTCAAAATCAATCTTAAAGTTTTCAATGATGAGTTTCAATTATAGCTATGGTGCTAGTTATAGCTATCATTGAAACTCTATACTGGATTTTCCAGGTTTCATAATTTTGTTTCGATAAATTTTCGATGCGAATGGAATTTACGTGCGCCATTATGTTGCAGAGATTCTTCAATTCAAAAACAAAGATAATTTACTTATTGTTCTCTGGGCCCATAACCTATCAGAGTTACGCTTTCTCAAAAGAATTAAAAAGACTTTTAAAGAATAAAAGAACTAAATTTATTTTGAATATTATAAACAATGATATTAATAGTTTGAATTTTAAACGAAGAATGAAGAACTAGATTTCAATTATTATACAAAAAGCTAAAGTAAAGTTACTTAGATACAATTTATATATGATAAGTTATTTATATCGTAAGGTACAAAATGCTTCTATTCAACATAAGGTAATAACACAATTCTCTTTTTCAGGATAAATTAATTAATTAACGATCTCAATGAATTGCGATTCAAAGTCATTTATGAAAAGTTAAAGCCAGATCAATTTTAGGTGGTACGAAGTTCACCGGGTCATCTAGTACTACATAAATAATAATATAAAAATATTTTAAAGTCGCCGTCTAAAGCTACCGTCAAATCAATTCTAGGTGGTACGAAGTTCCCCAGGTCAGCTTGAAACTGTTAAAAGTATTTTTTTTTCTTTGTGAAAATAAAAAGACTCAAAGCTCAAAAGTACCTACATTGTTTTTTGTCTAAGGCGATGTCGTTCAATATGAATTATACCACTGAAATTACATTTAAAATGCAGTTATTGTTCAATAAACTACCATTTTGTATAGTAAAAAATATCCTGTAAAGTGCAATGATACCTTTTTTGACATTATAAACTTAATTATATGAGTTTTCTGCCATTTTCCTCTCATTTCAACTTATCAGGCCATCTCTAGCCATATAGGTACGCTACTAAACCACAGATCAAAATTCGAACCACGTTTGTACTAAATGGTTCCTAGAATAATCTAATGCCGGAATCGAGTGCATTATTATATTGAGCCGAATTGGAGCACTAATTGATGTTCAGACTTGTGGACCTTCTTTATTGAAGAACCATTAAGTTTGTTTATCATGAGTGCTCTAAAAGTGGACCTCCTTGCGATGGCTCCCGTACAACGTACTTATGAAGTTAGAACTGAAGGTTGTAAGGAAGTACACAGATCAGTTGCGAGAATTCTTGGTAAGATTAAATACAGAATCCATTCTGAAACAGTTTCTTCCAACGGCTAACTACAGTAGGTTAAGGCATGATTTAAGAAGAACTGTTCCCAGCCCAATGAACTGTCTAACCACTTCATACTAAGGTTTATCGTCCCTGCTGCTTTGGTGGGTCGAAAAACTTGAAGAAAACCACTGGATCGCAAGACGAACCGCTAATTATAGCCCACTGTCTTGTGATATTGGGTTGACCCTTCGAGATTCTCCTGGTGGCTGTTGGTTACGTCCAAATTCGCGGGCAGCCAGAATAGAGTTTGTAAAACTACCTGACCAAGATAGGTTTACTTCCGCAGAGTAAACTAAATTCGAAATTAATTTCTTACCCTAAAGGAGAATGGGCATTTTTGGGCATTAGCGGCCATTAATGAAATTAGTGTCAAATGAAAGGTATGCTACTCAGGAACAACTTTCAATATGGGCGTTACATTGCATTTCATTTAGAAAAGAAGATATTTCAATGTTAATATAATGCAATTGCATTGACCAATATTGCATAGTGATTATATTTTTAGTGGGTGTAATGCTTTATTCTAACTTCATAACGTCTACTGAGACTGTAGAAGTGTGTTTAACGGGGTTTCAGAATATCCCAAGGACGCATTACGGGTTTAAACAGACCCAGTTCGTATTTCAACAACTTTGTAATTTTTTTAAACATATTATTTTACTCAGGATTTTTTAATATTGTGAGGATTGTAATATTATAGTTTTATGGTAAATATTCTTATTAATGATGTTATATGGCCATTTTTATATACAAAATATTCTTGGGACTGTCTAGATTTCTTGTTCCACTTTCTTTTTCTATTTTTGAATTGGTCAGAAGCCAGAAACTTAGCAGAACTTTATTAAAAATGCATTTTTTTCGGTTTTGAAGTACACCACAATGAAAAAAATTCTGCACGGTGATTGTAGGACTAAAACACATCCAAAAATAACAAAACCATTCTTGGCCGCTCACGCCCATGTTTCATACAAATTTGCCCATTCTCCTTTATAATTAACGGATCGTGTCTTGGATAAGAAGAAAGGTTGGCATGCTGGACACTCAAAGATAGTACCTACACTACACACATGTATTATCAAAGATTTGTGACAATGTTGATGGCGGTGATTTACGCTTATGTTAACTTCGTAAGGCAGAGTGGGCTTGCCGTGGAATATCCATGTAAAACCTTCTCACATCTCTATTATTAATATTATTATTATTTATTTCTTTTATGTACACACATACATATGTATGTACATACATACATATATTGTCAAAAGAAGTTTCAAAATTTTATTTTCAAACTCAATTGATTTATTTTGTTTTTGATATAAAACAGGTACTCAGAGTGTGTTGTTACACGTTGCTGGCAAACCGCAAGACCGATTTAGACCAAACTTCATTTAAACACCCACCGGTTTATACCAAACATTTCTCAAAAAGAATCATCCAAATCAGTCTAGCCGTATTCGAGTTTTTGCAGGACTAACGCACATCGATTTATTTTTATTTATGTAATAACTAGATGACCCGGTGAACTTCGTTTCAACATAAATTAATTTAAAAAATGTGAGTGCAACTCCTCATTTCATAGACGAAGCCCAGCGAACGTGGTATCGTCTTAAAAAATGCAGTTGTTGGTAAACTCCGAACCCAATTTTGAACAAAATTCACTCTCGAAGGCCGCAATTCCAAAGAATTTTTTTTCTTGTTCTTATTATTAGGTATAGTCGTGGTCACCTTACTTTGTAAAAGAATATTTTTTTAAATAGGCTTATGAAAAACTTCTGAGTCCTAGGTAGATATGCCTTGTCAGTGAAAGCTACAATAAGCGAACACTCATCGTCCCCTGCTTTCTTTTTTGCCCGGTTATCATATCGGTCCAGCTAATTTGGCATCGCAATTATTTTGCGAAAAAATTAACTGCGAAAATAAATGTAGTAGAACATTTACAATGCCAAAACGCGATGGAGAAATAGGAATAATATACTCTCAACTAACGTTAACTTATTTACCCGAGAAATCCCCTAATAAGCTCTCAACATAACAGTGATCTGTCCGGTTATTAGAGATTCTCGTCGTTTAATAAAGATTTTCCATGTAGGAACTGTTCTCACAATAGATCCAATACTTTTCCATTGTGTACATTTGTTATGAAGTTCTCTATTTGCAAAAATAGGTGCCCTTGTCCGTTTAAAAGGAGTGTTCGGTTATAGGAACGCAATTTGTATAAGAAATTCGACGAAAAAGTTGGTTCCCAAGAATAGGTGTCCGTTTAAGGAAATTTTCCGCTGATCGGAGCTATCCGCAAGTAGAGCTTTCAGTTTATTTATGCCTTGTTGAAATTTCGTAGACCGATAGTTTTTTTTTGTTTAACATCACATCACCCTTAAAATAGCTAGAGTTTTAAAAATACCCATTTCAAAAGCCCTTAACTAACTTCAGCCTTTTAAGCACAAAAATTAATTTTTACAATCGGACCGGAAGTTTCTGAGACTTAAAAAAGCAAACCCGAAGGTCACTTGAAACTGTTGAAACAGATAAGGCTATTAGTGTAAATAAGATGACTTATGGCCCTTTCGATTGGGGTCAGAATGACAGATCTTCTTCCTCTTCTAGGTCGTGGATAAAATTTCCTACGGAATTTCTCCCATCTTCTAAAATTGAAAATGCCAACAATTTTCCACTATTCCTTGCAGATTCAAATTTGGTCGATCAAAATGGTAGCCCAGTGGCCATGGAATATTCATTTTTGATGCCAATAAATTCCGATAGAAACTGCGAGCATAATTCAGGTTCTTAGTTTTTTACTATCGGCAAAATTCCGTGGGAAATTTTATCCACGATAGCCCCCATTATATGAATATAGACCTTCATCCCTTCGTTCTGGCCATTTAGAATAATCCCAACACCAAATTTATTACGATTGCTCCAACTGACAGTGAAAAACCTTTATCCGCGCTTAGAGCCCAAGAACGTTTTAAATATCCATCAAGCAAAACTTAATTTACCTCTGGATCCCAAAAGTACATTGTTCATGGTCTACAACTACATTTATGTATTTAGTTCACCTAAATATATTTTTTTTTCTTAATTCAAAATTGAGTTGCTCAGTTTTGATTTTTTTGGAATTGCCTTTTACGCAAAATACGAACATACTTATCTGCCAAATTCTCTTGCCTTTATTTCATGGCACTCTAGCCGGCTACATCCCTAGTATTATTTCGAGTTTGTAACAGAAACCTTTTGCAAACTACCTCAAAGGATTAAAAATGAAATCCTAAAACCAGTTAAGCGGATGTTTTTGAACGATTATCTAGCGTCATCGTCGATGTACAATGAATTATTTCACTCACTCGAAAATCAGCTCATTAAATATTTAATTAAGAAAATATTTAATATGCATTTATTTAATACGAAAAATACGAACAAATCTATCCCAAATAATTAACGCACTGCTCACATAGTTAGAGGGCTTCCTCTTTTTTTTAAGTTCAACATGAAACAATATAAATTAAATGGAAGTTAAACTTAAAAAGGGATCAAAGAAATTCTTTAGTTTGGGTGAAGCATGTCTAGGTACTACGTTTATTTCACATGAACAAAGTGCTTTAGGAGATATTCCTTCCTGCAACTCTTTTCAATCGGAGGATTTAGATTTTAGTATCATTTCCAGCCAGATGAACATATTTTCTGTTTGAAGTACACCTTGGCGAAATGGTAAGTGTGCGCTGGACTGGCACCGGAAATCTGGGATCGAATGCATGTCAAATATGTCTAAAACAAATATGATTTGTTTAAGGGGTACTGTCCAGTGGCGGACTAAGGGGTTGGGACGGGTGGCACACTAATAGAGGTGCCATCAGTAACAGTGAAATACCTATTTTGCACATTACACAAAATAAAAACACAAATAAAACAATATATTTGTTTCACAAATACCTGGGGTGGAATCGGCTAAGGTAATTTGTGATAGTTTACAGTCACAATAATCAAATTCGGTCTGCGTAAGGTGATTGTCAGATGTGATAATCATATTTTAGTGACTTTTTCTTGTGACAGCTATTTTGCTGTCATTTTCATATAAAATCAAAATTTTATTTGAATTTCTGAGGTTGAAAAGAAAAAAACTAATCTACCTATTGGTGCCTGTGAAATCATTTTTACCAAATCAAAATGTGGAAAATGAAAAACAGTTAGGTACCTACAATGGAAATAGCGACTCTTGAAGATTAACATTAGAAGCAAACCCGAGCACATAATTCTGTCCACACACATATGTACATATATATGTACATGAAAGGTTCAAAATTATTTATAAATAATTGACGTTCACAAATGTAATGTTCTGTTTCATAAGAATGGCAATAAGGCGAAGATGGTTTTAGACCACTAAAACATTTCAACACATTCGGTTTCATGAAATCGATTTTGAATCTTCCCATACAAATACTTTCTATTTTCCAACAAATCAACAAAATGTTCATACGAGTATTTTTTTTAGGGAAGTAGCACACACCGGGTATCCCCTAGTACATAGATTCATAAGACATACGACTAGTAGAAAAACATTTATATACACATATTTGTCGGTTCATAGATTTGCCAGCTGGAGTTTGATTAACCCACAATTCTCTTATTGTACAATTCCAGTTGTGTGCAAATGCAATTTGCTTGGATTTGTTGGGCGCCAAATGCAAGTATCTTCTAATAAATGAAGTTTTTCACGCAATCAATGTAAATGCTTAAATACTAACACAAAACTAAACAAATGCACATATGATACGATGCGAAGATTCCAGTCGTTTTAAGTAATTTTTAAAACGCAAAAACTTTTATTTATTGTGCTCACGAAAGATAATATGTAAAAGAAAGAAATATATATATGTAAATACCATCATCATATCTGATCAAAAAATACCAAAGAAAAAAGTATCTAGACTTGTTTATCAGACCCCCTATCCTGTTGAAAACGTCTTTCTTCAACTATAGTAAAAGGCGAGTGGAAACCTATGTCATTACACGGTTGTGTCAATGGTAGGTAAAGAGCGACTAAATCGCTTGTTTGGATTGAACAGAAAACATCGCTTTCACAGTAATAATTAACTATTATAATTAATAAAATAATAAATAAACCCAATTTTTAAAATATATTTTGCCATAAATCAATACTCCTTCTTTAGTTTAACAGAAATACGTTTACATTAAGTTTTCCAATCACTCTTTCTCCTTATACCAAGCACTCATTCTAGACACATCAATCCTAAATGAGGACATTTGCATGCATGACAATCGACTTGAAGCTCATAAAATTATATTGTTATTTTGGAAATATTGAAATTGACATTCACACAATTGACAAAATGCTAAAATGCGACTAAGTACTTCAAACACACACAACAGAGTCAATGAAGAAGAACATGACAA
The DNA here is from genome assembly GCA_963921185.1 of Dasysyrphus tricinctus. NCBI lineage: Eukaryota > Metazoa > Arthropoda > Insecta > Diptera > Syrphidae > Dasysyrphus > Dasysyrphus tricinctus. Next base: position 41,435,065 of record OY992533.1, read on the forward strand.
AAAGCACAATAAAAGATGTTCATAAAAAATAAAAAGACAATACTTCCTATAACCATTTCATAAGCCACCCCTTTCAACCCAAATCTTGTGGGTTTCCCGGTTTTTTTCGGCGAAAAAAAAAAAAACTGATTTATTGGTTTGCTTCATCAAACTGTCTATTGTTATGCTGGAATTCATATAGTGATATCATAAAATAATGGAATTGAATATGCCAAAGTATTTGAATGTCATATTTCCTGAAATAAAGGGGATGCGAAAGTCGTTGTCGTCGAATTCTATGGGGTGGATTTTCTTTGAATCGAAAGAGTTTATCTCATAGTCACTGCCTTAGCAACGATGGAACGAATTTTGAATATCGACGTTCACCATGTCCTGGAATGAGAAGAAGACTCTTCCTATTAGAAATTTACATATGGCTCGCAAAGTCCCTGCTGAGGCTGGGCAATTTATTACAAATCCGGCGCCGCCTTCCATCCTATCGACAGATTTGCTTTTCTCATCATAACTCAAAAAGGATTTTTGCCGTTGAAGAGGGTTCGGCTTAGTGCTTCGGTTTCTCAAACAAAAGATAATTTATGTTTTTTTGTTGGTCACATTTGAAGTTATAGAAAATCGGTGTTCAATTTTAGATCACTTTAAAAGTCTTAAACATACATTTCTGCACGGAAAGAATTCTTCACGAAAAATGAGCTGCAAATTACGAAAAATGAATCCCGATTTATACCTTGCCTCGGGATTTCGTAATTTACGACCATTTGTTTGCAATTTGCAAAACTGAGCAAAATGAAGGTATTGATACTCAAAAATCGTAATTCAACCCTCTTTAAGTATCAATTATGTTATCGAGAGAAAACAAAAATTGCGAACAACAAATCGCAATTTGATCCAAATATCCCTCAATTGCACAATTTGTAAATTTGCAAAAAAGATCTGTGATCACCACTTTTATTTCGTGATATTGCAACTTGGAAAGATCAATCCTGCTCTACCCTTCATTTAGCAGGTATACACATTTAATTTATTTTATTTTATTTGAAATAAATACTTTACGCTTACTCTACTTGGATTTGAACTCGCAACCCTCCAGTTGCGGAGCGAGCATGCAACCACCAGGCCAATTTGCATTACAGATCGTTGGTGTCACACATTGATGATTAGATACCTGCCATGTCGCGGTGTTTTATTTCTTCGAGAAGTAAATTGCGACAAGAAAGTCGTGATTTAGGAATTTTTTGTTGGTGATTCGCAACTATTCTCATGGAGTTGCAAATTACGACAAAAAAAAACGTAATTCAGTGATTGTGCAATGTTAATTACTAAATATTTATCGCAAATCAATATTTTTAAATGCTGTTTGTGAAATTATGCTTTTGGAGAGTAAATTACGCCAAAACAGTTGTATTTTGCTATGAAAAGTACAAACTTGAATCATGGATTTTAATTGCAAATCACGAAGAAACAAATTTTGTAAATTGCTACGTTTTGACTGTTAAATTACCAGTTTTTGTATTAATTTAGGATTAAAATGTCTTGATTTACGAATTAAACATGATTCGTAAATTGCAACAGCAAATTTTTCAATTGGTGATTTTTCAATTCTTTCCGTGTGTCTAAAATATTTTCAGGCATTATAAGAACTACCTAGGAAGTTAAGATGAGTGCAGAACGCGGTTTTGTCTTCCTCGGTCGCTTCATTTGTGGGGGCGTAGCACTGAATAATTGTGACGTTACGAATTTTTTAACGAAACCTTGCTGTCATCAATCCCGAAGAAATGGGTGCCCAGAAGATCAAACTACGCCTCGCTTCTTCCTAGCTTAAATTATACGTAAGAAAATTTCGTAGCTAACATCCGAAACCAAAATTTTCTGTATCTACGAAAACTTTCCAAAATCTACGAAAGTTCTTTCGTAAACGAATTATAAGTAAAACATGGAATAGGGGATGGCGCTTCTTTTGTTTGAGAGTTGCTATAATTATACCGCATTGCACATAAGATGGTCTATCGCTGTGTGAGACGTGACAAGAGGGTGAGGTTTGATGGACTCGCAAATAATGCGGAAATCGCTGCCAGAAGAGGAGATATCCGGGAATTGTACCAAATAGCCAAGGATTTTATCAGGAAAAAAAGCAATACCAATCATCCTGTAATGGACAAAGGCTTCTGTTGTGAATTGGTTGATGATTTCGTCCCCTGCAGCCGGATATGCCAGGTGCGCCAACCGTTCGATGTCTGCTTGGAGTTGCTGCAGAGTTTCTCCTCTCCATCTCCAAAACGTTTGTCAATGGCCTGAACGAGAGCACTGAAGTTGCCATTTTTATCTGCTGGTATGCTTTGTAACAGCTCAGCCGCAGGTCCTCTGAGGGCAAGCGTTAGAGCTATGCATTTGTCTTCTTCATCCCAGCCATTTGTTGCTGCGGCTGCCTCAAACAGCTTCTTGTAGATTGACCAAGAAGTTTGCACATCAAAGGTTGGTGGATGCATCTCCTTTCTCCTAGGACAGTCACCAGAACTTTCTCGAACCTTCATCTCACCTACTTTGTCCAATTCCTTGGTAATGGATTCAATTTTATCTTCCACTTTTTCGAACTTTGCTTCTACTGTCGACAATTGATTATCGACAGTTGAAAATTGTCTATCGACTCGCTCGTCAAGGGCAACAATTCTGTTGTCAAAGGCATCTAACTTACCTTCGAGTAAATTTGTCTGTCCTTGGAATTGTTGAAGAAGATTCTTTTCTTGTTTTTCGAGCAGACTCTTTTGTTCTTGGCTTTGTTGTTCTAGAAGATTCTTCTGCTGTAGGCTTTGCGGTTCAAAACGTTCGAGAAGATTCTTTTGTTCACTGCGTTGTTCTTGGCCTTGTTGTTCTAGAAGATTCTTTTGTTCTTGGCTCTGTTGCTCAAATCGTTCAAGAAGATTCTTTTGTTCACTGCGTTGTTCTTGGCTCTGTTGTTCGAATCGTTCGAGAAGATTCTTTTCCTAGCTTTAAAATTTTGCGAGCAGCTGAGACAGCATATTGGTCATGCCCGATGTACTTACTTGCTCTTGCTCTTCCTCCATTTCAATGTCAAATATCAACGTGTCCGGGTTTTCTCCGCGTCTTCTTATACCTTCCTGCAGCCGAATTATGAGATCATTCTTTGTTCCAGCAGTAGGAAGACCCCGCTTGTTCAGTTCTGCCTTAAGTTCGATTAAATTTAAATCATTCAGGGTTTAACCCATTGTCCTTTTCTTTTATTTTTCACTTTTCACCGTCAACTATAACTTTTTCGTAATTATTTTCTTTTAACACACAATAAATTAACTGAGTGCACAGATAAAATAAGTTTTATCCCACTTCTTACACCAATGTAATATTTTCTCAGGTTCGTTAATAAAACTTATTTACTTTATTCAAAACGTCCACTTATTTATTTCGCAAAATAAAACACTTAACTTTTCTTACTACAAACAAAACGATTTATTATTCACCACTGAATTAATTCACAAACTTTACTTTTCAATTTTATTACAACCAACTTTATTCATTCACAATTAAACACAAACTGTCCCGCTGCCGGTCAAACATGTGCCTTTTATAGTTGTTGCACAAACTCTGGAATTAAGTAGAAGGTTCTGGTCTCTGCTTCCAGAGCTTTCCGTTGGGAAAATTTCCCAATAATTTCACTTCCAAAAGCTTTTATTTGACAGCTGGTATATCTGCTACTATCCGGCAGATAGCGCTTCTTTTGTTTGAGAGTTGCTATAATTATAGCTTATAAGGGTATGTTTGCACTGTGACCATAAGTTTTATTGTGTCCGTTTGTTTGCTTTTCGGAGTCGTTATAGTTCAATATGGAAAGTCATTACAATATGCTTTATCGCAACTAAAAACATTTATATTTTCCAACAGTATGAAAATACGAAAATTAAGCAGAGTGTGGCAGATTTTAATTCAAATTAAGTTTTATGCGTGAGTTTTGGTTTTCAAATTTCGTTCACATTTTATGACGTTAACGCAGTAAGATTGCAATTTAATAAAACTTTTAATTAAAATTGCTAGGAAAATAAAGTTATGATTAAGTGTAGTGTAGGTTACTAAATTTAAATCAAAAAATTGCACAACTGAGAAAAAAGTATTTTGTACAAAGGTACTAAAAATTCATGAAGATTTGTTTTCTGTTAAGGTGAACAAGTGCTTAGAATAAAAGTTACTATTGACCACGACTAGGCAAAATACCACCCTCAAAACACATATTCTTAGAAGGAAGACCATCTGACAAAAATGACATCATTTGTCACTCAAGGTTGACGACATTCATTACTAAAGAGCGCGTCACACCTATACAAGAAAATAATTAGATACTATTAATAGTTCGTATGCACGCGTTTACATAGAGGGAATGAATACTTGTTATAAGGCCTTTCTACCCTCGCATCCTTTTTTTTCGACTGAGAAATGCGTTGATGGTCATTCCTGGCTTAAATAACAATTTGCAAGGGACACCATTGAATGAATATACACTCGTATGTGCTCCTTTCTAATCGGATAAAAATCATAATTATTGTTATTATCATTTTTATTATTTACTTTGCTTATTATTGCGTGAATCAGTGATTCAAATTAATTAAATAATTAAAATTCCGCACCTTATTTCGTTTTCGTTTCGGATGGTGTTGCATGTTTGTTTGGCTAAGCGGACGCATAAACTTTCATCATTAATAACGTCATTTGTCAACGTTGTCTTTGTATCACATTTTATAGGATAATGAGCTCTGCTATTTGTACATTTGGGTAGATATGGGTGTATTAAGTTGATGCGTGCAGTAGAAGAAGGACGTGCGTTTCACAAGACAGCAAGCTGATGAATTGCTTTCAAAAATTGAAGGCTCTTATAGCCTCATGTTTTTCTTTTTTTAATAAATTTGATTATGATGGTGTATTTAAATTTTACAACTTTAAATCATGCACCATTTAATTAAATCATAAACAAAATACATTGTTGCAAAAACATATATGTATCCGGAGTGAAGCTGTTGCTAGACAAAACTGGAGTCCATGAAATTTTATTAAGATAAACTTCAGTTCAACCATTTATATAAACTCTATAGTATTCTCATGAAGCCAAAAATTTCGTGGCCATCTAGGCGGCCACATGTAATAATAAACTTTTGTTAAGAGATCTCGGTAAGGCAATCACAGCGAACCTATCGACCACATGTAAACCTAAAAAATCGTGTTGCATGAGAATACTATAGAGTGTAGGTATATACAATGGTTCAATGGCTCAAACAATGTATGAATACTAAACAAACAACACTGTTGCTGACTGCAACACTGTTGTGAAAGTGATTGGTTCAATTTTTATATCGCTCCTTTTTTTATTTGAATTAAAAAGTATATCACTCATAAAAAAACATAATTTCTTTACTGTGAAGACTCTCGCAAGTTTTAATTGTCTTATCAAAGTTGTGATTGATCAGGTAACAATATATAATAAGCTCAAAATCAAAGTTATTAGCTGATAACCGTGTCACATGACTGATGACCAGAAAAGAAAAGTTGACCAAACTTCTCCCGATAATACCACTACACCCAAATTTAAATTTGCGAATACAGCGATTGAAGAAAATAATTCTCGCTTCATAATGTCGATTTTGAATCTGATCTTCAAAAATTAAAAATTATCATCGAATCGTCACTTCACAAGGAGCTTGAAATCGCTACCGCCAAGCTAGCTACGAAGGATGACCTTCACAGGTTGAACCCTCCTTGCGGTTACAAAATGAAAATTTTACCAAAAAAATACAACAATTTAAAAACAGGTGCGATGCATTAGAGGAAGAGCTTGATATGCAAAGTCAGATTGTACGAGGTAAAAATATTATTCTCACTATCCCGAACAAGCATGTTGACCCCCAAGGGAAATTACAAAACATCAGCCAACTTTTACTTGGTGCCCGAAATCAATTCACAGAAACAATAAATTAAGCGAAAATAACTTTGTTATAAAAATCAACACCGGATCAAAACTCTTGTGAAAAAATAGGTGATACAAAAGCAATTCAAGGTATCTGAAATTTAATGAAATTTTCAAGTAAGCTATATATAGACCAGGAAAAATAGCACAAATCGTATGGGGAACCTTGAAAAAATTAATTCATGAAATATTAAAATTGGAATCGACGCAGAATTGCAACCTCTATAACATATCCAAAGTCCCCCAAAATCCCCACATTGGCTTTTTGTATAGATGCATTTGAAGAGGTGCAGACGGGGAGAATTTGGAGGTCTATCAAACTAAAATATTTGTTTGGGTTAAACCTGATCATATGATACATGCTTTAAGGGTAGTTTTTAACGCTGAATCTAATGAAACCAAATTCAAAATGATACAACCACCCAAAAAGCAGTTATAGTCCTTTTTATGTAATGATGACTTTTTCTCCAGGTACAACAGGTAAAATATTACCGAAAACCCTTTGAAAATAACGGTATGTCAATGAAACTTGGAATGAATGTTTCATTTGTCACAGGAACTAAGAATCAAGAGAGTCCCTAAAAATATCCATGGTGAAAGGGTGTTTTTTTTAAGGGGGAGGGGCAACAAAGAATGTTAACCATAACACCCACGTAAAAACTCTTACACTCATGAAACTCGCCAAAAATATTAAACTCTTCATGACAACCAAGAATCAAAATAGTCCATACAAATATTTTTGTTTGAATAGTGTTTTTGGTGACTGTTAACTTTTGACTTGTTCTACGGAAAATACGATTTCAAAAATTAATTTTTGCTTGAAAAGGCCCATAACTTTGTTAAGAGTGCTTGTATCATTTTAGATTAGCTTTTATTAGATTCAGCGTTAAAAAATACCCTTAAATCATATACCATACTTTGTGTATATACCTCAATTACACCAAATCGGAATTTTGGCTCAAATCTTCCAACTTCTCCCCAGATTTTCCCTCTCTTTAATAAAAAACCCCAGAACAAATATATTTATGAGGACTATTTTGAATATTGGTTGCCATGACAAATTATATATTTTTGGCGAATTTCATGAGTGTAAGAGTTTTTTCGTGGATGTTATGCTTAACATTCTACACTTGCCCCTCCCCCTTAAAAAAAACACCCTTTTACCATGGATATTTTTAGGGACTCTCTTGATTCTCAGTTCCTATGACAAATGAAACATTTATTCCAAGTTTCATTGACATACCGTTATTTTCAAAGGGTTTTCGGTAATATTTTACCTGTTGTACCTGAAAAAAAAAGTCATCAATACATAAAAAGGACTATAATTTGGTTTCATTAGATTCAGCGTTAAAAACTACCCTTAAAGCATGTATCATATGATCAGGTTTTACCCAAACAAATATTTTAGTTTGATAGACCTCCAAATTCTCCCCGTCTGCACCTCTTCAAATGCATCTACACAAAAAGCCAATGCGGGGATTTTGGGGGACTTTGGATATGTTACAGAGGTTGCAATTCTGCGTCGATTCCAATTTTAATATTTCATGAATTAATTTTTTCAACCTCGGAACCTATTTTTCCTGGCCTAATAGTTTTGTATATAGAATACTCGAACGCAAGGAATGGTTGATGAACATACTTTCTTATGAAACATCATTTTAGGCAAAAAACAATCCGTAATTGATCTGTCCATTTTCTAGAGAAATAATATCCGTCTCACGCATATTTGAGTTTGCCTGGAACTTTTTTAAATAACCTATAGGTTATTTTTTATATTGGCAAATGCAAGAGGGGGCAAACCATGATCATCGAAAGAAGATGTCAAGAAAAAAGCTTTGTAGAAAAGCTTATCGAAAATAAGGATTTTCAGATATACATTATATTCGGCCTGATCCAGAGGCAGAGTGGGGCAAACCATGAACTCTGCCAAAAAGTATTTCTTGAAACGCATACTAAAATTGAAAAAAATATGTAAATAGCGTGGTATTTCCCAGAGCCAGGGGAGGGCAAGTGCCCCCCTTGCACCCACCCTCCCTCCGGGCGCCTATGCCATCAGACTACCTATAGCTCTGTGGGGGCTGTGAATGATTTAAAAACCTATATGAAGGGAATTGCTTGTAGATGAAAATCGGTGAAAACGTTTGACTTTTCATCAAGACCAAAAATAAAATGAGGACAAACAAACATCCACTGTATGATGTTTTTTTTTTGAGGGGCAGGTAGTTTTTTAAGGTGGTTGTATCGGGTTCGGGTCAGTGATGGGCAACTACCCGGTATAAACCATTGGAGGGTATATACCCTATAGGAATATACCCGGTATTTACCGAAACGGGTAATTATGAGGATATTCATATTATTTAATGTAACAGTTTATAATTTTGTTTAACAAATCGAATTGGGCTTTTATACAATATAGCATGCGATCTTGGCTTTATTTAAAGACCTTAACCATGAAAGTTCGATAAGTAGAACGAGAGCTACGAGTTTTTAAAGAAGTCATTTCGTTCTTTTTTTTAGTTAAAAACCATTTTATTTGTAAGAAATCTTTAAAAAAAATCAAGCACCCGTGTTGTAGAATTGGTGATTAAACATGGTATAAAATAATTTGAGAAGTGAGGCAAAAAATGAGTGATTTTAAATTTTCAACATTGTAAAATTTTTCATCAACTTAATTTAGAATGAAATAAACCGAGATTTGGGGGGCTTTCTTCACCTTTTTAGAATGAACATTTTTGCCTCTTCTTAATGGTGTTTTTACACAATAATGTAGCCAGTTATATGAACTTTCTTCAAAATCTTTAATATTGAAAATGCGATCGGTAGAATAGAAGCTATAATTTTTAAAACCATTCATATTAAATTTTTTTAAAAACATTCGATGTCGATAACGGGATCTTCCAGGCTTGTGGATGGTCGTGGACAATGGTCCAAGCAGGTAATTTCAATGAAATTTTTTAAATTTTTTTATTGATTTGAATAATTGATTTTTACACTTTTATAAGTTGTAGGATACTAAATGAGGTATCAAAATAATAGAAATTTTGATTGAATATTGGATTTAAGAAATATCAAATTAATCCATGAATACACTGAGGAGTTATGAGCACATATGTACCTATAGCAACCTCAATATGACCGTTATATCCATTTAGTGGCACCTGGGGAAGTTAAATATTTAATTTTGATTAAAATCAAAAATGCTTATCAGATATAAAATTTATCAACACCTTGCACTCAGCCATTAAAAAGATAATCTCAAAAATCCACCAAACAAGCATTTCAAAAAATTTTCAGATTCCATTATCTCGGGTTAGCTGTATTTTTAAAATCCAAAACACACTCGTAGTACTTTAATTTTATTTATTTATTTTTTTATTTATAAAACTCACATTCCGGTATTTACCCATAAGTAAATATCTACCGGGTGGGTAAAAAAACGTGCCCATCACTGTATCGGGTTCATTTTGATTTTATAAGATGGACATTAAAAAAGTATATGAAGATATTAAAGTCAATAAAAGCTACCACGTTCTTCTGCAAGCCGATATTGGCAGTTTCACTACTTGGTGTGGTAAGAATGGTCTTTCTCTTAACTCTGTTAAATGTCAAGCAATTACTTTCTCCAGGAAGCGACTTGCAAGTGCTTTTGATTATTCCATTTTGCAGCAAAAGCTCTGTCGAGTCTTTAGTTTCAAGGACTTGGGTGTTAACTACAGCTCAAATTTAGAATTCACTGAACACATTCATTACATTGTTAATAAAGCAAGCTCAATGCTTGGATTTATAAAACTTTGGGCTAAGGAGTTTAGTGATCCATATGTTACTCTTTCCTTATACAATAAATTGTTATGTACGACTTCATCTAGAGTACGCCTCGCAAATATGGTCTTCCTTCCCTTTGCTTTGAAAGGTCTCCCTTGGGCTGATCAGTACAACCTTATACCATATGAACATCGGTTCCAGCTACTGCAGGTCCAAACCTAATGTCCAGTCAATAAAGGTTTTCACTTTAAAAAAATTTCAACAGTTTTGAAACTTGGCACACTCATTCAGAATAGTCTAGTGATGAAGTGTAAAAAAGTCCCCATGAATCCGAGGTGAGATCTAGCGGCAGGAACGTGCAAAATTTGTATTTGTTTGGTTTTCATATTTATCTTAGAAATTATTTGTCCTATCAAAAAATTTTCTGAGAAAGAAAGATAGCTTATGAAGTCTTCTAAGATATTGAATATGACCAAAGTTTCCATACCTCTTATAGTTAAAAAGTTATTTGGCGCCAAAAGTTGGTTGCAACAAGAATCAAAAGAGTCTACAAAAATATTTATAATCAAAGGGTGTTTTTTTCATTGAAATGAAAAAAATTTGAATTAATACAATGAATCCCCTCCCGAAACTGGAAGGTTAATGAAAATTGGTTAAAACATTTTACTTCTCATCAAGACCAAGAAACAAAAGAGACCAAACCAATATAAATTATCTGAAGATGTTTTTCAATGGGGAATGAGAAGCAGAGTTTTTGTTTGAACATCTATATGTTTTTGAAACCAAGATACATAAATGCATAATTTATGGTGCATGATTTTTAGGTATTTCTTAATGCTGAATCCAATAATATTAAAATAAAGTAGATACAAGCTTACATAAAAAAGTTATCTTACTTTTAAAGAGTTAATGTCTGTAAATGATTGTATTATTGGACTAGAATAGGTACGACGTTACCTCTCAAAAAAGACCCTCAGACCGTGGATATTTGAATGGTCTCTTTTGATTCTTGGTTCAAGCATTTTCACCAACTTTCATCAACTTACCAGTTTTGTGAGGGGTTTCATGGTAGTAGTTCAAAAATTTTCTAGTTCATTGAAAGAAACTCTTTTGCTACAAATTATTTTGAAGACTCCTTTGATTCTTGTTGCTTATGATAAATGAAATCACAACAAAAACATAAATGTTAAAAAAAGAGCCAAGTTCTTATATGTTCAAGAAACTTGTGCGTAAAAAGTCAGCCAAAAAAAGCAATGAGATCTAAAATATATGCCAAGTTTTAAGTTCATGAAGCTTAATATCAAATATCTTAAGTAGAGTAATATCGAAACAATTCCAAATCATGACAGAAATTTGGTAATTAATGATTACTGATTAAAATTTGGTTGGTTCACTGGTCAAGTTTTCATACATTTTAAATTTGTGATTAAGTAAGTATTTAAGAGAAAACTTGCCAAGTAAATCCACCATATTTTAATCAGTAATGATTAAATACCAAATTTCTGTCATGATTTGGAATTGTTTCGATATTACTCTACTTAAGATATTTGATATTAAGCTTCATGAACTTCAAACTTGGCATATATTTTAGATCTCATTGCTTTTTTTGGCTGACTTTTTACGCACAGGTTTCTTGAACATATAAGAACTTGGCTCTTTTTTTATCATTTATATTTTTGTTGTGATTTCACTCCTTTTTGCAAAGATTTATTTTGCCACGTGAAAATCAAGCCCTACCGCTCTACAAAGTTTCAGAATTCTACGACAACCGAAAGTACTCCAGGTAAATATGTAACAGAAATTCTGATAAAGTGGGTGGATGGCACGCCCCCTGAATGGAAAATTCCAAATTTTCGATGTTTTTTTTTCTAAGTACTTCAATAAGTGCTTCATATGGTTTATAAGAATCTTTGAGAGTATGGGTCGATGCCACGCCCCCTGAACTAAAACTTCGAATTTTTCGATTTTTTTCTTTCTATTTACTTCAAGCCCTAACAACCTTCCAATTTTCATCGTTCTAAAGCAATCGGAAGTGCACCATTTAATTTATAAGAATTTTTAAGAATGTGGGTGGATGCCACGCCCCCCAGGTATTTAATCCTGGTGAATTCAAATTTTTCAATTTTTTTCTTTCTAAGTACTTCAAGCCCTGCCGACCTACATATTAGGTTTCATCGCTCTACATTAATCGGAAGTGCTCCATATAATTTTTAAGAATTTTTTAATAATGTGGGTGGATGCCACGCCCCCTGAATAGAAAATTCCAATTTTTCAATTTTTTTCTTTCTAAGTACTTTAAGCCCTACCGACTTACCAATTTCCATAGTTCTAAAACAATCGGAAGTGCTCCATTTAGTTCATAAGAAATTTTTAAGAATGTGGGTGGATGCCACGCCCCCTGAATGGAGAATTCCAATTTTTCAATTTTTTTCTTTCTTAGAACTTCAAGTCTTCTACCTGAGCGTCGAACTTGACGAGTTGTAGAAGCTGAGTAAGGTCAAAGATTCTCGAGTCTAACTCCAGATGAGTCCTGAAACCAAAGGGCGCTTCACCTATCCCATCCACACCCGATCCCTGTCCCACGTCGGCACGGCGAATAGCTGTCCACGTAATCCCCCTCGGTGGCACGGCGAAAAGCTGTTCAACGAGATCTCCCCCATGTTGGTACGGCGTATCGCTGTTCGACGTGTTTTCCCAAACACATTACTCCTTTTCCTTGACAGTACGGCGAATAGCTGTCTGTCACTCTTATCTTATCATATCCTCTTCCCTTGAGTCCTGAAATAACTTATCCATAAACCTTCCCTATCCAAACCCATCCCTGTCCATCGTCGGTACGGCGAATAGCTGTCCACGTAATCCCCCTCGGTGGTACGGCGAAAAGCTGTTCAACGAGTTCTCCCCCATGTTGGTACGGCGCACTATGGGCCCAAATGATGGTTGGCGTCTCAAAAATGGTTTTTTCAAAACTATTTTTAAGATTAATTTCTTGGCAGAAATGAATTAAGGAATGCTTAAAGTACAGATTCCAATAAAAAAATTATGTTTCCATCCAGTCTTTCTAGTATTTAACCCTTTCTAAAGTGCTCCCTAGAAAAAACACTGTTTGCGTGACATAGTGAAGCTACTTTTGAAACCACTTTCTTTTAATTATTGATAATGATAAGGTATAAGTGTTATATGTTTTTGAAAAGTTTTGGAAAATATATATTTTAGATAAATTTATTTTTTTCAAAAACACATGTTTTTTTAGCTTTTGCCAAATTTCGATTGGAGTTTTAAGTACTTCCACCGTCATCCACCGTTTAGTTCTAGGGCGCAAATTATTCCTTAGTTCATAAACTAAAACATATAAAAAATCTGTATGCTTTTAATTGCTTTTATTTGATTAAGAACCATAAACCTATTATAAGAAGTAGAACAAAAAATCACAGATTTTACATGATTTTGCAATATCTTTTTTCGCATGAAATCTTAAACGTTTAAAATTGGTTCCCAACCATTGTAGACTTAAAATCGATTCCAAGAACATACTAAGAAATTATTTTTAAAGTTTACTCTCATTTTAAAATTAATAAAAGAAGGGTTTGAAAGTCCTAAATTGTCCACCAGTTTGGATCGACCATCTTGCATCTTTTTTATTACAGCAGCGCACTCACATTATACTTTGATATCATAGGTTTGCATAATGCTTGTGTGACATTTATATGTTTATACAAAACTGGTAGCAGTTATTTAAGAGCGAGTGAGGGGTGAGTAGGTCAGTTATATGGTTTTAGTGATGTATGATCTATATATCTCAGGAACAACTAATTCTTAGAGATTGAAATTTATTGCCACGTCTGGACTTGATTAGTTAAGTAAATGCTTCAAATTTCAAGTATCTGACTTTATTGGTACTGGAGTAAGAGGGGGTCAATAATTGCTTAGGTTGGATTTGTAAATAAGATGTAGAGCAAGAACTTTATTTGCCATTACCGTGCCCTTTTATTTGTACTACTTTTTTAATTTAAAATTGTATTTATTATAAATTTAAAGAAAAAAAAGCTTCAATTTCAAATAACATGACGCATACAAATAACGGTGTTATGTGTTTATTCCGTAATCTGTGTGTATGCAAATGTTTGGGGTAACAAAGTACCTATTATTCGTTCTTTTAAAGCCAATACTCTGTTCTATCAGCCAGTTTTTGAATCAATTATCGATTTTTTCAAAAACTAGAAGACATAGAATCATCTAGTTTTCAGTTTTTGATTAAAAATTAATTAGAGCAACGAATTTCAGAAAAAATAATTATATATAATTTAACAGTTTTGAGAAATTACACTTTAAACCTTTTTTTTTATGCTTTTTTCTCGCAAATTTTGAGTTTAAAATTAATTTTTTCAAAAACCATGCATAGATTTCACTTGATTCAAAAACTGGCTGATAGAAAAGAGTATTGGCTTTAAAAGAAGGTATAATACTTTGTTATAAGTATTACCGTTATTTTTTAATATTTTTTTTTACATTTTTGGTACTGTTTTTATGAAATTGCCCCTCCCGACCAAACGGGGTGAGATAGACCCCCCCTCCCATAGTAAAAAATGCTTGTATTGAACTGTTCTACAAAAAACCGTTATTATTTCTTGGCGCCTGAGTTATCGTACTCGTGCCAATTGTTTGAATAATTTTTAAATACAAAAAGCATACATTTAACCTTTAGAAAGTTACATTTTTTTGTTGGCTGTATATTCAAGAAGATTTGTGCGAAATTTCAGCGTATTATCTCACAAGACAAAAAAGTTACAGATTTTTGAGACGCAAAACGTCACTTGGGCCCATAGTGCGGCGTATCGCTGTTCGACGTGTTTTCCTATACACATAATTCCTTTCCTTGACAGTACGGCGAATAGCTGTCTGCCACTCTTATCAAATCATATCCCCTTCCTCACCCACTCCAATTTTCCTATTGGGCTGGATCTAAGGTGTTACACGACCCGTGCCGATGATCAGCCTGGCTGGGGGCCCAATTAAAAATACTAGCTCAGTCGTTAACGGAGTATCCGACTTTTGGCACTTTTCGGATCAGCTTGCCTTCTCTACATATGCGAATCTCTGTGTAGAGTGACCAACATTTATTCGCTACTCGTGGGTCCAAAATATTGTATGTCAAAACAAAAGACAAAAACAAGGATAGATGGTGAGACCGGTTCTCCTTCGAAAACGGGCGGCAGCACGGCGTCAAAGCTGTTTGCCGTTACTCCTGGGGTCGGTTTCAGTGGGGTGGTTGTGGCAATCATGATCCCCCATCTGATACAGATTCCAGCGAGAGAAGTAAGGTGGTAGCAATACCTTATTTCAGTAGTGGTGGGGTTGTGAATAACGGTCCGACCACTTCTAGAGAGAGTGACCTCTTCCGAGTACGTCTCGGGAGGGAGCCCAACTCGGTGGTGTAAGGGTTGTGAATAATGGTCCTCCCACCACTGGAGAGGGTTCTCCCCCCGAAGACGTTACCATCAACTACGCTGAATAGGCAAACAAAGGACAGCTATACGGTCAGGCTGACAGCTCCTAGGATTCTCAATACCTTTGGTAATGAAAAGCTGGAGGTCGAAGGGAAGACGGAGCTGGACGCCAGGATAAAATGGGCTCAGTGCATTTTAGCCAATGCGCAGACCAGCGGCGACTCCACGTCAAAGCAACAAAGGTCTCTAGATGATACCATCCCGGTGCCCAAACGACCCAAGGTGAAAAACACCAGAACTCTCCATTGCGGCGTATCCAAGACCTATAGTGATGTCCTCAAAGTATACAGAAGAGATGAGGTTGACGCGGATCGCGTCCCTCCACAAAAAACTGATGCTGAGCCTGTGGGATGGGACCCTGGTGCATCCATCACCTTTCCATCCATTGTTGATGAGGAATCCAGGTCATCCCTGATCAAGGTTCAGTCTTCTACTAATGTCGACAGTCTGACCGAAATGGAGACGAAGACTACCTTAACCTCGTTCCATTGAGTGAGAATGAGCTATTGAGTTCATCTTCTGATTTGGAAGAACGCAACGACACCGTACAGGAGGCTATTCCGCCTGATTGTAGCCAAATGTTGCAATTAGTCCAAATTAACCTTCAACACTCTATTAAGGCTTCGGCTCCCTTCTTCTCCGTCTATCCAGAAACGGTGAGGATATTGTTCTGATCCAGGAACCCTGGATTGTTAAATCCATGGTTAAAGGACTCAGAACTCCTGGATACTACTTACTGTATGCATCTGGTAAGGGTGAACCTAGATCTTGCATACTAGTTAAAAGTACCACTAACGTATATTTACTCCCTGATCTCAGCGATAAAGATATCACCACTGCTAGACTGGAAACGGCCAATGGTGCGTACTGGCTAGTGTCGGCGTATCTGGGCCATGACAATCTCGGCCCTCTCCCCGGTTATACACTGGAGAGAATCATCGCACAGGCAGAACGACAGAAGATATGTCTCATTATTGGGAGTGATGCTAACTCCCATCATACAGTATGGGGAAGTACTGATATCAATGATAGAGGTGAATCTCTTTTTGATTATATTTTAAGTACTAACCTTATAGTAAGTAATGTGGGAAACGAACCTACCTTCATTACTAAAAACCGACAAGAAGTATTGGATATTACTCTTGTCTCAGATACAATTCATCACAAGATCTTGAATTGGAAAGTATCTGATGAACACTCGTTTTCTGATCACAGGTACATCCAATTCAGTCTAAATGATGAACCTCCTAGCCGCTTGGTATTTCGAAACCCTCGAAAAACCGATTGGCTTAAATATAGGATAACACTCAAAGGTCTATTAAAACCTGATCTTTTAAATCCTCCTTCAAATATAATTGAACTTGACTGCAAGGTCAGTGATCTCACGTTAGCCCTTAACAAATCAATGGCTATTTCCTGTCCACTTACTCAAGTAAGGGGAAAAAAGAAGCCGTATTGGTGGGATTCAGGGCTTGAACCGCTCAGGAAAGATTGTCGTAAATGTTTTAATCGAGCTAAAAGTACCCGAGTAGCGTCGGATTGGGAATCCTATAAGGAAACCCTTAAATTATATAAGAAAGCTTTGAGGAAGTCTAAGAGATCCTCCTGGAGAATTTTCTGTGGAAATATAGAAAAAACTTCAGAGGCATCCAGGCTTAGAAAAATCCTCTCTTCAAATCCAGTGATGCCTAGCTGTTTGAAAAATGCTGATGGCTCATGGACCAACTCTTGCGAAGAATCGCTAAACCTGCTACTAGATACTCATTTCCCTGGAAGCTCCAAAAATATTAATAGCTTCGACCATAATAGGTCAGATAATGAGCCAAGATATCCACAAGGTCTTGTTACTAGGGAAAAGCTGCAATGGGCGCTCAACAGCTTCAAACCATACAAGTCTGCAGGACCCGACGGCGTAGTACCAGCTGAACTCCAAATGAATTCTGATTTAATTCTGCCAATTCTGGAGATCATTCTTACTAGTTGTTTAAACCTGGTCCACGTTCCCCTGTTATGGAGAGAAGTTAAGGTTGTGTTTATACCCAAAGCTGGCAAATGCTCCCAAGTAAACCCGAAAGATCTCAGACCTATTAGTCTATCATCATTCCTTCTTAAAATCTTTGAAAGATTGATCGATATCCACCTGCGAACAAGCATAGACACGCGACTTTTGTCTACTGCTCAACACGCTTATTGCAAAGGGAAATCGGTTGAAACTGCGTTACATACTCTAGTTCGAACTATAGAATATTCCCTCCATCATAAAGAGTACACCATGGTCGCTTTCTTGGATATAGAGGGCGCTTTTAACAATGTCGACACATATGCGATCGCATCTGCTCTGACATCCCTGAAGGTAGATGGTACGCTTGGTGAATTGATTAATCAAATGCTGACTAGCAGGGTTATCAATTCAAAACTGGGCAGCTTTTCCGCTAGAAGGTCTGTCAGTAGAGGTACGCCGCAAGGTGGTGTCCTATCTCCCCTTCTCTGGAACTTGGTAGTAAATGAGCTGCTGACATGCCTGGAAGCAGAGGGTTACAGAGTGATTGCATATGCGGACGATGTTGCTATTGCCGTATCAGGAAAGCATCCTACTGTCTTAAAAGAACTCTTACAAAATGCTTTAAATAAGCTTACCAACTGGGCTGACCGGTGTGGTCTGGGTGTCAACCCTCATAAAACAGAACTTGTTCTATTCTCAAGGAAATATAAAATCCCTCATATTGATCCTCCTTCTATCAAAGGTACTCCACTAACATTCACTGATCAAGCAAAATATTTGGGTCTTATTTTGGACAAAAAGTTAAGCTGGAAACCTAATATACAAGAAAGAGTCAAAAAAGCCACAGTGGCACTTTTCTCTTGCAAAAAAGCCGTTGGGAACAAATGGGGCCTTCAACCTCGAATCACTCACTGGCTATATACTTCGGTGATTAGACCGATCCTCACTTACGGAGTGACAGTATGGTGGACTGCTCTGGATAAAGCGGTAAATTGCGACAAATTGAGCAAAGTCCAACGCTCTGCTTGTTTGTGCATAAGTGGAGCACTTCGTACGACACCTTCCGCTGCTCTAGACGTTCTGCTCCATCTGACACCCCTCAATATTTTCAGCAAACAAGTGGCTGCAAATACAGCCATTCGCCTTAAAGCTTCCTCACAATGGACCAACAACAATTTTGGCCATTCCATCATTCTGAATTCATTCGGATCAATCACAAGTCGCACTGATTACACCATCCCAAAACTTCAGTTTGGCAAAAACTTTCAAGTCAGCATTCCTTCTAGAGTTCTCTGGGAGGATACGGCTCTCTTGGAAGATGAATCAATCCATATTTACACCGACGGATCGAAAACTGATGATGGAGTGGGTGGTGGTGTGTACTCAGAAAGACTAAAATTAAGTCTCTCCTTCCGTCTTCCTAATCATTGTAGCGTGTTCCAGGCGGAACTTATGGCGATCAAAGAAGCCTTATCTTGGCTGAAAGAAAACGTGTTATCAACTACAGATATCCGCATCTTCTCGGATAGTCAAGCAGCTATCAAATCTCTGGAATCGGTCTCTACCAACTCTTTAACAGCCCTAAATTGTCGTTCATCTCTGCTGGAGATGGCGCAGCAGTTTAACATTCACCTGTGTTGGGTGCCGGGGCATAGAGACATTCCAGGTAATTGTAAGGCCGACGAACTCGCTAAATATGGAACAACTCTACCTCTTCTACCTAGTAAGGCAGATATTGGTATTCCCATCGCTACATGTAAACTTAAGCTGAAGCAAGATGCTTTAGAGAAAACAAACGTTAGGTGGAACAATATCACCACTTGCTGGGCAACAAAACAAATCTGGCCAGTAATGGATTTTAAGCGGTCTAAATGTTTGATATCTCTAAGCAGATTGCACATTAGCTCCATGATAGGTGTCATAACCGGACACTGTCTTATAGGCAAGCACGCAACGCGTCTTGGCGTATTCTCTAACGATTTTTGCAGAAGCTGTATGGACGAGGAAGAGGTGGAATCGATTCCTCATCTTCTATGCACTTGTCCTGCTCTATCTCATAGGCGAAGACTCCATCTTGGAGATTTCTACTTCAATGATCCTAGTGATTTAGTAAATGTTGACATAGGTAGTCTGTTACGCTTCATAAGAAGCTCCAAATGGTTCATCGAGTAGGGAAAAAGGCTTCCCAGATTCTTGTGGTATCACAATGGGCCAACTTATGGTCTAAGTGTGTCAGTTTTCATGACTGACAGCCACTTCAACCTAACCTAACCTAGAACTTCAAGTCCTACCAACCTACTTGTTTTCATTGTTCTAAAACAATCGGAAGTGCTCCATATAATTTATAAGGATTTTTAAGAATGTGGGTGGATGCCACGCCCCCTGAATAGAAAATTCCAATTTTTCAAATTTTTTCTTTCTTAATACTTCAAGCCCTACCGACTCACCAATTTTCAGCGTTCTACAGCAACCGGAAGTGCAACATATAATTTATAAGAATATTTAAGAATGTGGGTGGATGCCACGCCCCCCGAATACAAAATTGCAGATTTTCGATTTTTTCCTTTGTATGTACCACAAGGCCTACTGTTGTGCGAAATTTCAAGTTTCTACGATGTCGGGAAGTGCTCCATAATTTTGATGATCTGTCAGTGAGTCAGTGAGTCAGTCAGTTACGGTTTTTGCGATTTTTGAAGTGCTATATCTCGGGAACTACTAATGCTAAAGAGTTGAAATTTGGTAAGCCACCTGTGTTTGATTAGATCAGCAAATACTGCGAATTTGAAGTTTCTGAATTTATTGGTACTGAAGTTAGAGGGGGGTTGAAAATCGCCTGAGTTTGTTCCTGTAAAAAGGGTGTAGTGCCGCGAACTTGGCTGGGCACTACCGTGCCCTTTGATATGTGGACCAAGTTTCGTGTCAATGCTGTGGGAATTTGGTAATATTTTACTTGTTTCACTACTTCATTCATCATTTATGAAAAGAACAATAACTTTTTTTAATATGGTTGTATCGAGTTGATTCTGATTAAGTAAGATTGGGCATTCAAAAATACCCTTAAAACATGTGTTATATGCTTATATTATTTCTAGTTAAATACTTAAGTTTGTTAATCTTTCATATCCCCCCTCCCCAGCAGTTTTAAAGTGGCTTTTAAAAAAAAACTAAAGTAGGTTTTCAATCAACTCTGAATGTAGTAGATTGTGAAATTCTGCGTCGACACCATTTTTAAATTTTATTAATAAAAATATTTTTCTAACTTTTATTGGCTTTTCAAATTTTATTTCCAAAACTACTTTTTTACATCCCCTTCGTGCAAGGGGAGGGGAGGGAGAAACACAATAATTTGGTCCTGTGGTTTCAAGGGTGCTGAATCCAACGGGAATTCTCGGGTCATCGTCCGACCCTTGGTTTTCAATTTATAAGCAACATTTCGGGATTGTGGCAACCCTTCTCTTGTCCTTCTGACAGTGTTGCCACCTTGGCAACACTTCTTAAAAGTAAAGTTAGGTTATGGACTATTTGTATACTAAAGCTCAACCCATCAGGTCAAAATGAAAGGTTGATCTCACTAGCAGCCCCACTATGAATCCCATCCTGCATGAATAAGGGGACGGCCGGCCGTGTAAAAAAAAAAAATATTATCGACTTTGCTGCTTTCTGTAACTTGCCTAAGAGATTTCTAAAATGGGGTTTGGAGGATATAATATATATAGAAGATGTTGAAATATATGAACGGGCATGGCAAAATCCTTGGGTGCTAGGACAGTAGAACGCTTAAAATGTTAGCGCTAGTACCGCATTTCATACTTGAGGGTACAAAATGCAGCGCTTTTAGGTAATTGAAAAAAGTACCAATTTTTGGAGCCAAAGAACTTTTTAACTATAAGAGATATTTTATTTATTTCAGATTATTTTTTGATAAGACAAATAGTTTCTTAGATAAACACAAAAAACCGAAAAATAAACATGTTGCGCATTCCTGCCGCTAGAGATCACCTCGGATTCATGGGGACTTTTTTACACAACATCGCTAGATCATTCTAAATAAGTGTGCCAAGTTTCAAAACAGTTGAATTTATTTTGAGGTGGAGGCATATTTTTCCCTTCGTTGACTGGACCGGTATACAGGAGCCTCATAACCGCATGTGTAAGATTTTTAATTTAAACAGCTCCTCTGTTCATACTTCTTGAACGTATATGACTGAAATATTTTGTATATTGTTTAATTATGTATGTACATATATTGATTTTTTGTTTAATTTTGTTAATGAATTAGTATATTATTATGCATGTGTTAGATTGCCTTTTTGTAGTAGTACCTCGTGGCATGATGGTTAGTACATTGGACTATCATGCCGAAGGTGTGGGTTCGATTTCCAGCCGTGCCACCTAAAATAGAAATGTTTTATCCCAGGTACTGCCTCTAGCTAGGAACTGACAAATCCTTCAAGAGTATACTTGTCATGAAAATGTGCTTCTCATTTAGCCGTTCGGACTCGGCAAAAAAATGTAGGTCCCCTCCATTCCTGCCAACCAGTGGCGGATCCAGAGGGGGGGCTATAGGGGCTGAAGCCCCCCCACGGCTGATTCAGATGAGAGTTAGACAAACAAAACTAAGATTGTGGCTACAAGTTTACATGTGAGCCGTGTTTTTCCAAGCCCTAGGAAAATTGAATGAGTTGTTGGGCTGAACCATATTATATGCAAGCTGTGTTTTTTTCGAAGCCCCAAGAGAATTGGATGAAAAAAGACGATTATATAAAAAATGAAATAAACCTACGAAGCCTCTATTTATTTCAAGCCTTAAAGGTATAAGACAAAAAGTTGAGGCGTGGGGCTAATAAAAGCCTTTACAAAGCATTTTCTTAAGCGTGCAAGAGAATCAGATGAAAACTATAACACTGTTAGGGCTAACATATTTGCATAATAGCTGTGTTTTTTCCAGGCATTAAGGAAATCCGACGAAAGTAAAAGGCGAGAGCTAAAAAATTTGCATGGAAGCTGTTGTTTTCCGAAGTCCAGGAAAAAAATGAAGGTTGGGGCTTAACAATTTGTGTGTAAGCTTTGTTTTTTTCTAAGCCTCTAAGGAATCGGACTAAACAAATAACAAGTTTGGGGCTAGTATGTATGCATAACCTAAATACTGTGTTTTTTTCCAAGCCCTTATATTGAAACTATAGTGAGGTTGACTTTCATGCTATTATTTTTACCCAGATTTTGGTTGGGTACGATTATTCTTTAAGATCTAATTAAGTTTAACAAAACGAATGAATGTTAGCTTTTTCTTAAACTCTTCTTGATATTTTTCGGATTTGGCTAAGCCCAGATAACTATTGACGCTTAAGTTTCAAAACACAGTTTCCGGTGTAAAAAATCACCCTGATTACAGAATCCGACGAATGAGTCAGGCCCAATTTCGACATTTGGATCATAGTAAAAATGTCAAAATTCAGTCTTATTTGCTCCGCAGTTCATTCGACCGATGCTCTAGGTAAGCGCGGGCTGAATAACTTTGATATGGATAGTTTGCCTGATAACATCAAAATATTGTTTTAGAAATTGAAACATATTTTTTTATTTCAGATTGTTTTCGTGTGCCGAAGGATATTTTGACGATTTCAAAGACTGCTTTAAGGTGAAGCGATTTTTGATTTAACAATTAGTTTCTCTTTTGATTTCCTTTGTGCTCTAAAGAAAGATTAGAGAGCCCTTTCCGCGAGCAATATTCATTAAATGAAATGAGAAAGAATTTCAATTCACTTCGAACTCGTTTTCGAAATGTAAAAATCAGCTGTAAGGGTTTTTTTTTTTTAAGTGTAATATTAATATACATCTTTGTTTTAATATAGACCCAATACTCGTATAACTATAAATAATTAGAAATTGAAGGGCAGACAAAATTTTAAAATTTTAACTGAGATTTTTTTTCAAATCTTTGTCAAACTGTAAGATTTGAATTGACAAAAAATATGAATGGAATTCGCATTAAAATAGTTAATGATCGGAATGTTGAACACGAATTTTTATGTTCGAAATACCAATCCACTTGGTAATTTTTCAAATCAGAACATCCAAATTCATTTTTTTCCCCCAAATTTACAAAAAGTGGACTGAAAAACATGATTAAGCTAATTTCTTGGAATAGCTACTTGTACAAAAAATTTGCAATTGTTTTTTTTTTTTTATAGGGAGCTTAAACACCTTTCATTTTTGCCATTTATAGCATTCTCTTCTATAGGTGAGATGGGGTGTTCGCCGGAATTCGATTAGGTGGAAGCAAACTCATTAAAAAAATAGTTTTATTACAGAAATCTTGCTTTAAAATGTTTTCATCAAAAGAAGAAAAATTGAATAATATATAAATTATATTCTGATTAGGGGGGGGGGGGGGCAAGCATATCTAGCTGCCCCCTTGCGTACGCTATTTTGTTTAAATTATTTCCATTTAACTTTCGTACGGATCTAACGTTAGTGTCAAAAACAGAAAAAAAAAGTTTGTACTGTGACTCTTTTAGTCTTAGTTATTAGATTTTCTTAGACGGTTACTTGTTAGAAAGTTTTTCAAAATTTCTCATTAGTTGGAAATATGCTTTATTTAAATATGTAAATAAAATGTTTAGTTAAGCAAATCTTAGACAGCCAATCCAAGTTAAAAAAATTAAGGACAACAGTAACCTACAAAGTTTATAATTAACTTTTCGGAGGTGGACGGCTGTCTAAAGTTAAACCAAGTACATAGGATGAGGTTTTATAAACCCTACAAAAAATATTCACATTAAAGAAAGGTACCAACCTACTTATTTAAACTTATTTATTTACTTATTTAAAGTTCCTATAAACATAGGTATCCTAACAACTTTTTTTGTGGAGAAACTGGTTAAAGCGTCTTTTCAAAATAGCAGCTGAAGCTTACTAATTACAAGATGCTCCATTTCCAATCATAAAATTTTGCAGAACTTTCCTTAAGTGCCTACATATATTTTTGCATTACAAAATCTTTTTTGATTCAGCTGCCGACAAGCCTACTCTCTGAGAAAAGAAAATTTGGGTTGGTAGGGCATTCGTATATGATGAAGAATTTTTCAAAAGGTGTGTCTAAGGGAACTCCTAGCCCCCTCCCCCCACAGCCAAATCCTGGATCCGCTACTGCTGCCAACAACACGCACACAGGAATGGTTGTGAGTTGTAAGTCACTAGGCCCTGGTTCCCCACGAGCTGTTGCGCCACCCAATTTATTTTTATATATTTATAGCTTGCCTTTTTTACTAACCACTAACAACCGCACTTATGATGAGTCTCTGAATGTAAGTTGCAGCTTGTCTAAGCTCACTACAACTAAGAATCTGAAGTGTAACAAAAAAAAAAAGTTTTCTAATTTTTCATATCCCCCCCTTTCCAGGTGACTTGAAGGTGACTTTAAAAAAAAACCAAGGTAGGTTTTCAGTCAACTTTAAAAAAAAAACAAGGTAGGTTTTGAGTCAACTTTGTGTAAAGCTATAAATAGCTCAAGTAGTATTGTTATGGAAGGGAGTTAGAGTTTGAACAGAGACCAATAGAGATCTCATCAATAATAAAAGGCATCTTGACTTTTATTTTACAAGTCAGAAGTGGGACACTTATCCCTCTCCTCGGACAGATCGATTTTACTTGCCCTGTTCTTTTATTCCGTAATTCTACTACTCAATAGCGGATAAGTCGCGCGATTGTACTAACAAACATCGATATACCTACATCCTACATCATCGAAAATCAAACCTGCATTCGTCTGTTCTGGGTCCCCAAATAGCGGATCTAACAGTGCGACATCACACCACATCACGAAATATCTATTCATGTGCTCTGGGTCTTCAAATAGCGGATAGCAGTGCGACATCGACACTACGAACGAATGCACTTGGGTTCATAGCGGATTAACTATGCCTTGAAATCAAACTGAAAGTGAGTCTGCTGAAGCAAATGCGGCGTTGAAAGCTTATGCGGCGGAGGACTGCGTGAATTTGAGACTTTCCGTGAGGAGTTACAACTTTTGAAAGACGAATTGGAGGCAGCGCGTAGGCAACAAAGGCTGGTGTTGCTTGTAAAAATTGCTGGTGTTATTTGTAAAAATTTCATGATAAGTTATTAACTACCACCTCCTTATTTACCTGTTTTTTCTTATTGGCTATGAATCTAAGCTTGCATCGGTTTGTACCAACGCGCACTTTGTAGCCAATTTTCCGCAGAAGTGGCATCGATTTGTGGCTTAGACTCACAATCACTTCGGTGCCATCTTTGGTTGGTTCGTTAACCTGAACAACCTCCCAATTCTGGCTGAGTTGTTCGGTGTTCAGAGACTTGAGGTTCCGTTCTATCCGGTCTCTTGGTATCACGGGTCCCTTAAGTGTCAGCACTGCCTTTGGCCTGCTCAGTTCGCTGATTTCCTTCTTACTAATTAGTCGAAGGTCAGCGTTCGGCCAAGGAGCTTCGGTCTTCTCGATGAACTCTCGGAGCCATGTGAGAGTGTTGCCGTCTTCACATGTCATCACCTTGAATCCGTGGACAGTGCTGAGGCTACCGAAGAGTGGCGGAGGCCTGTTCTTGACGATAGCCTAGTTTACCCCGTCCAGAATTCTAAGTTCTATCAATTGCCATTGATCATCCGTCAGTTTTCTTGAAGGGTTGCCAAAGTCTGCAATCGCAGTCTGTTGGACCTCCATGGTCACCCGGGAGAATTTGGCTTTCTTCTTCTTGTTCCCCGGTGAGGGAACAGCTGGTGACGTAGTGTCGTCGTGCCTAGCTCTTTTGGAACCACTCGCAGTTGGGTGAGAGATAGGCGCAGGCAAGAGGCCGTCCTTTCCTACCTTCACCTTTCCTTGAGCAGTCCTCAAGTTCGGCTCGTCCTGAGTCAGTCTGTCCGTACATGTAATATCCGTCCGTGACGGATTGTTGTCTGGCCTCTGGCCTAGCTTGGTTGGACGTACTCGCAGTTGGGTGAGAGCCAGGCGGAGGCAAGAGGCCTTCCTTTCCCTTCTTCACCGCCCCTTGAGCAGTCTTCAAGTTCGGCTTGTCCTTGGTTCGTCTGTCCGTACCCGTGCTTAATGTCGTGGTCGATAGTCTCTGAGTGGATCTATCCAGGGCTAGCTTTTCCTTGGCCGTTAAGGATTCAGGATTCCTCTTACCTAGCCGCCGGATGATCCTCTCAGCGTTCCGATTTTGCCTGCGGAGTACTTGCTTATCGTCCAGGAGACCTTTCACCTTGCGCTTGCGACGCTCAGCTCGGGCCTCCAAAACAGTCTTCACGGAGTCCATTGTTGAGTCGGTCGGTTTGCAATCCCCTGGCTGAGAAGAGGTGGACGCATCCGGACTGCATTCAGGGTTCTGAGCCCGAACGCAATTCGAGTGCGACTCCTCTAACTCATCCACTCCCGTGGTTACCTCCCCACCTTTCAGGCCCGTTGGAGCAGTATGCACCGCGCAACGGCTGGTTGATGGTTTGGATGGACCAGGAGCTGGTTCATGCATCTTGTCTTTTGTCGTGTCAGTATTTGCATGCACAGCTGATAAGGCCGGCCCTTTCCTTACCTGGGATTTACCAGCAGGGGGTTTGGGTGGTCCCATCAGCGTGTTCGCGTTTGTGTCTTCCACAGGAGTAGCCTTCGCCGGTGTTAGGGCAAGAGGCCCAACTTCCATTGCAGACTCCTTCTGTAGAAGCGCACGTGCGTTATGCAATCGTTTGCGTTCTAGTTCCGTAAGTTCTTCCCAACTCCTTGTGCCAAGTCGTTTGATCACTCTTCTACAGTTGCGGTATTTACTCCGCACTGAAAAAGTTGAAAGCCGTGAGATGTTGGAGCTGGCAACAGAACAGGAGTCACTGATGTCGTCAGTGTCAACACACCGAGATTGGCAAAGGGGTTGAGAAGAAGGTCTTCCTCTTCCTCAGTCATTTCCGTTTTTGTGTCGTTCTTGTCTTTATTGTAAATGTTTTTTGTCACTGGCGACTTCTCCCCTCGTTCGTTTCGAGGGGCCAAGCCCACGCCGGCAGCCGCGACTTCTACCTACGGTTTAACGTATACCCCCGCTAGTTTGTTTTCTGTTTTGTGTGTCTTGTCCATGGTTTTTACGTTGTGGGTTCCTCTTAGTTGGCCTAGAATCCTCAGCTGTCCAGCTGCGGATCTCCTGATCAGTCTAGTCCGTGACGTATTGTCGTCTAGCCTAGCCTGTTAAACGTACTCGCAGTAGGGTGAGAGCCAGGCGGAGGCAAGAGGCCGTCATTCCTTTCTTCACCTTCCCTTGAGCAGTCCTCAAGTTTGGCTCGTCCTGAGTGTGTCAATTTCCGTAGTTACCGTCCGTGACGGATTTTCGTTTAGCCTAGCTTGGTTGGACGTATTCGCAGTTGGGTGAGAGCCAGGCGGAGGCAAGAGGCCATCCTTTCCTTTATTCACCTTTCCTTGAATAGCCCTCAAGTTCGGCTCGTCCTGAGTTTGTCCGTACTCGTATAAACCGTCCGTAACGTAATGTCGGCCTAGCTTGGTTGAACGTACTCACAGTTGGGCGAGAGCCAGGCGGAGGCAAGAGACCGTCCTTTCCTTTCTTCACCTTTCCTTGAGCAGTCCTCAAGTTCGGCTCGTCCTGAGTGTGTCAGTATTTACCGTCCGTGACGGATTTTCGTCTAGCCTAGCTTGGTTGGACATACTCGCAGTTGGGTGAGAGCCAGGCGGAGGCAAGAGGCCGTCCTTTCCTTTCTTCACCTTTCCTTGAGCAGTCCTCAAGTTCGGCTCGTCCTGAGTCTGTCCGTGCTCGTGTTAACCGTCTTCAAGCAGATCTAAGAAATTCACAGCTGGCCAGCTGAAAACCTAAACGTAAGCCTCCCCACCACTACAAGGTGGAAACCCGTCGAGGAGGATATATATGGCAGGGTTACCAGCCAGGTGGTGAAGTTGTGGAGCAACAGTTCTTCACATGGTAAGTTAGATGGTTTCTTTGCAGAACTTTGCAAGAGCTTTCCTGCATTGGAAGACGAAGCTGCGTCCCTCATCTCACGAAGTGACGTAACTCGCAAATTGTCGTTTTTGAGATTTTGGCATATATGTGCTTGGTTAACTTGATTGCATATTTCTACATCATTAGATTCCCTGAAAAATTTCTGGAACATGGTTCAATGCGTTATGACATAGTTGGCATAACTGCAATTTTAGGTAAAAAGCTTCTCACGAACAGACGTAACTGCAATTATGTGGGTAGCATTTTTCCGTTTTATTGCAAATTATTGTGTAAATAAAGTGGTTTCAGGTACTAGGTGCATTTATAGGTGAGTAGAAATAAAACCGCTATAAGTTTATGCTAAGATGTTGCTCCTGACCTATCACAAAATTAAATTTAAATTGCATTCGGTTCTTCCTGTTAACAATACTCTGTCAAACAAAAATTGTAAATACAAGGCTTATGGGCGAGCTTTTTTCAAAACAGTAATACCTGTGCATACTGTCACAACACTTAAATGCCTCACTAATAAGCTTTTTTCAAAACAGTGGTGTCTGTGTATACTGCCACGACACTAAAACTTGTCACTAAAATTTCTCACGAAATGACGTATCTGGTTGATCGATTATTTGTAACTGTTTTAAGTATTGCATTTACATTGAATCTCATATCATTTGAAACTTTAATATATTCTTGTTATTTTACAACAACAAAAAAATACCAAAACCGTTATAAAACACAGAAGTAACGCTTATAGAAGGAGGACACAAAACTAAAAACTGATCTCCTGTAAAATATTGAAAAAGCAGATACGTCAGTTCGTGAGAAGAGGGACGTGATGTGCATGACCAACTTCGAGCCTGAAAGCAAAGACATAACTAAGATGTTGAAGAGTTTGTATTCGGGATGAAGATGATGGCTACTGGAGAAGGAGTTGGGGAAGGGTGTTTAATAAAGTACATTATTCAAGGTCTTTATGATTCCTGGTGCTCAGAGGCGCTCGCAGTTGTCAGACCCACTTCAATTCAGAAAATACTGGAAAAGGTATCCTGGATAACGAGTCAACAACGAAGCCAAGGCATCAAAAAGCCAGCTCAGCCTATGGAATCACGAAGGGAGGGGACGGGAATTATTAAGTGCTTCCGATGTTCTCAAAAGGGAAATTTTCAGAGAGACTATTCAACTTTATCCAACAAGGGTAATCCTCGTAGCACTAACCAAACATATCGGCCAAGTTCTAATATCATCACACGGTTAGGTAAACATGATCAATGAAAATTCAGAATATGTTAAACGGGCACACGTCAATGGGATGGAAGTAGAATCATTCATCGACTTGGAGAGTGACTTCGTGATACTGTGCAAGTCCACAGCAGATGAACGAGGGATCCAATACAGCGTAGGTCAGCGAAGTCTCAATGGTTTTGGAGGTGGGTGGTGTTACACCATGGGGCGTCCTTACGCAGAGGTTGCTGTGGATGAATTTAGTGTCATGGTGTGAAGTCCTCATAGTACCAGATGAAAGCCAACTGTATCCTATGATGATCTTGATGAACTGGAAGTTGATGAGATCATAACTTAGGAGAAAAGAGAATGCTAGAGGTTTTAATAGCCAACTATTGAGAACGCTTTGTAAAAGATGCCGATGAGTTGGGATTATCTAAATTGGGAAAGTGCATAATAGAGCTTACGACGAACCAGCCCATTTGGGTACAACCTTATAAAATACATTTCGTCACGTGAATTCTTATTTGTCCTATAGACCATTTTAGCTGAAAATGAGTTATATATGCCATCTTATATTTTCGGCCGTGCTCTTTCGATTGGTGCAATCCAAATTGTTCTATCTCTTTTATTTATCGAGATAGAAATTGCACTTTTGGCCTACAGACCACTATTTTTTCGATGATTTGTATGCTTATTTGTCCTATAACCACTTTTAGTATGCAGTAGGACAATTTCTATACTGGCTTTCGAATTTATTAAAGATTTGTGCTGAAATGTCCTATATCCAATGAAATTGGATATAGGACAAAATATATAGGGAAATTTTAAGATCAGCAAGTTTTTGCTTGTTTGTTCTATATCAAGGGGCAGAAGTTTATTTTGCATACAAAACAACAACAATCGCTGTGACGACGTGCTTTAGAGACTAGCCTATAAATTTTTTGATAAGTATAGGTAGAGTGAAAATAACCATTCCTGAGTACGTGTATTGTTGGCAGGAATAGAAGGGACCTACAGTTTTTTTCCGAGTCCGAACGGCTAGATGAGAAGCACTTATTCACGACAAGTATACTCTTGGAGGATTTGTCAGTCCCTCGCAAGAGGCAGTACCTCGAATAAAACATTTGTTTTTAGGTGGAACGGCGGGGAGTCCAACCCACACCAACGATGTGAAGAGAGATTTGAGACAACTATTTTTACCGATGGTTTAAAGATAGTGTGTGATATTGGTTCAGGAATTAATATTTCCTGAGTCTAGTCTTTTAAGCTACCCAGCTTTCCTAGTGTTTTTAGAGGTGAATTACGGACAGTTGGAGAAGCATGCAAAACAAAACCAATACCATCAGAATCCAAATAGAGCTATCTTATCACATCTTCGAAATTCATCCAGCAATGCCGAGATAAGCTCGCAAGTCTGAATGTGTATCACAATAAGCTCACTCTTATCTGGGTATCAGATCAAAGTGCCATTGAGGGAAATGAAAGGTAGGACGAACTGGTCAGGCAAGAATCAGCCATTCATAACTTACTTTCATTCAGAAAGAGTCACCATTCCGTTTAAATTTGTGAAGGGCATGTTTTTTCTACGGAACATTTTCACCAACTTGAGTATATCCAAGAAAATTTGGGCCGTCTATAATATGCCAAGAAATTGATATGATATGGAGACCCAGGTAAGACATAGCCATCAGTGTCATTGCAACTTGTACTGAACATTGGCCAGTAGGAGAACATGAGGTAAAGTTGGGTATTCCTCACAAACACTAAATGTCGTAGGTATGGGGATTAGCAAAAAAGAGATCAGTCATAGTTCTTCTCTGTAAAAGTCCTACTATGTCCATAATTAAAATTAAAGCACTATTTCTTGAAAATGCTTTTTTTGCGAACTTTTACCAATGTTACGAACTGAAGATCAAAGAATTTATCTCTCTTAACGAACATTAGTTGTTTCAGAATCGTGCTCTTCGTCAATTTCCTTAGACCACGAACAAGCAGACTACCAATTTTCTAAAGGAGTTCGTGGTGAACTGATGAAAATACTGTTGGCTTGACTGCGTTTCATACCATTCTACCAGTAATATGCAAGCTGTTTTGTTTGGTAAAGCGTAGATGGTTTTAATTAATTGCAATTCAACTGAGTGAGTGCTTAGATCCATCTCCTAAAGATTCTTCGAACATATGTATGTACCATACCACAACTATAACCCAATTTTGTGCATAGGTAACAAGAGTTATGGTATTAAAACCGTGCCATCGCGCCATTTCAACCTATAACTAAGCTACGTAATAAAAATATTTTGGTTTAAAATTTAATGGCATTTAAGTTTTTAGTTTTAAATAGCAGCAAACAAATTTTCACAACAAAATTATGTCGTTCTCTCCACCACCTATTTACAAGCTGAACTTGAAAGGTGAATTTACATTGGATTTAACTTCCTTCCGTCTTTTTTTTAATTTTGTGTTTTATTGTGTCCTATATCCAATACGAATTCTAATAGAATTGGGAGATAGGACAAGAATCTTGAATTCACTTTTTCAAGTTTTGCAAACGTATAGAAAGGTGTCCTATATCCTTTTTGCTCAAACTCAATTTAATCAATGCTCAAACAACTTAAAATGAAAATTTTGATTTGGGTGGATGGACAAATATCCAAACTTTCAAAAAGTAAAATAAAAACATGTGATTGCATTCAAAATAAAATGCACGCCTGGGTCGCACGTACTTGCTCTTATGTTCAAGACACTGCGAGTTTAAGAAAATTGTATACAAACATGGAAAATATGAGAGAAAAATGTAGAGAAGCATGAAATACGACATTTAAATTAGCTAAAACAACTCTTTTGACAGTTTGAGGTGAAAAAAAAGTATGCCATCTTAATTCATGATGGAATATGATTGTATGGGGACAAAATTTTTAAAATCGTTGGAGCGGTTTTCTTTTAAATTAATTTTTATATATAAAATTCTTAAAACATTTTTAAGAACAAATTTTGGTATGCATATTTAAACTATATATTTATGTGTATATAAAAAAAAAATTTGAAAAAAAATTGTCAACCCGTTTTTGAGATATCGAATTTTCAAAAAAAAAGTTTGAAACTTTTTTTAATAATCCAAAAACTATTTTTTTGAAAATTTTGATATGCAATATTATTTAATCTTATCTGAAATTTGTAAATAAAAAAAATATTTTCCTTTGCGGTTTTTTCACTTTTGTATGGAAGGTACCGTTATTTTTTCATAAATGCAAAATTTTTTCTAAAAATATTTTAAAGAGTACTAAAAAGGTCTTAAATATCGAGTTTCAAAAAAATCCATGATGCCGTTTTCAAAATATTTGATTTTTCAAAAAAAAAATTGAAAATTTTTTTAAAAATCCAAAAAATATTTTTTCAAAAATGTTGGTACACAAAACTATTAACATTTTATGGAAGCTTCTGTATAAAAAAAAATAATTGAAATCGGTCATACCATTTTGAAGAAAATCAAAATTTTAAAAAATGGTTCCTTGGGAGTTACCATTAAAAACCATTTGTGAAAAATGGTATTCCACCCAAAGAAAGCCTTTACTAAAATAAATTTATTTAATTTTTTTTAAGAAAAGTTTTCGACCCGTTTTTGAGAAAAATACTATTATGTAAATTTGCCAAAAAAAAATGTATGGCAGGTACCGTTATTTTTGGCTCTAAGAAAAAATGAAAAAAATGTGTCGGCAGAATCACCAAAAACCACTATGTACCAAGTTTGAAGAAAATCGATCAAGCCGTTTAGGCTGTAGACGAACAGACAGACAGACAGACAGAATTGTGCCACCCACTTTTTTGGTGTTCTCTATCATCGTAATATCATGTTTGATTGTTATATCAAAATTTTTTTTTTGCACGAATCCAAAACTTGCCTTATAGTACCTATAATCGCAAGTAAAATAAAATGCACGACTGGATCGCACGTACTTGCTGTTATGTTCAAGTTGTGTGGGGCTTAAGAACTTTAAAAAATATTCAAGTAATTATAGAAAGAGTATAAAAAGCATTTAAATCGTTCTTTTAATTGTATAAACAGCATGATAAATAACTTAGAGCTCAAAAAAAAGTATGCCATTTGATTACTTGAAAAAATATGAATATATGCAAAAAAAAAAATTTAAAATCGTTGGAGCCGTTTTCTTAAAAATTAATTTCTTATATATAAAATGTTTGTAACATTTTTCAAAAAAAAATTTGGTATGCCAATTTTGAGTATATCCTACTAATATTATAAATGTGAAAGTGAGTTTGTTTGTGACGCTTTCACGCCTAAACTAGTGAATCAATTATGACGAATTTGGATATAGAGATAGATGGGACTCTAGAAGCGTCAATAGGATACTTTTTTTTACCATATAAGACAAAAAAAGAAAAAAATATTTGATACCAAAACAACTTAATATTATATAGGAATACAAATAAATCAATACAGTTTGAAAAAAAAAATCAATCAATTTTGATATTTCGTTTAATACCTAGATAGTTTGTTTTTTTATTATTTTTAGATTTTCTTATACATATGTATGTATATAGACTAAAGGCTCCCCAAAACCAACGCAAAAAATTCGACGGCGACGCGAAATCATTCACAATAATACATAATATGAAAGATACACAATTCTAAACAACAACAACAAATTGTCATTGCGAATGATTCGTTACGAATTCGCGTTCGTTTGGGAGAGCCTTAAGAGCCCACATCAAATTTTCGGAGTGAGTGATAGCGAAAAAAGAAGTATCGGCGTCGAAAGCTTTATTAAAGGCTTTTCAAAAAATCAAAGTCTTGCAGTCTTGGGGCCTTTGTGATTAAACAGTGCATCAACAAAAAGTATGAATGCAACTTCGAGGATAATCGTGTTGGCGAAATTGGTTTTCACCCCTCCCTTGATAAGCTCTGCGGATCCCATATAACGGAATCTGAGATAATTTGAGTGTTTAATCTTCCCTGCCAGACTGTTTTAAAAAACAGTTTTTCACTAAGAATTTTGAATTTTTTAAACGGTCCGGTAGAGCGAACTATACACTAAAATGGTCTCAGATTCCGTGATATGTGATCAGAGGGGCTTATCTATGGAGGGCCGAAAACCAATTTTGGCTACCACAATTACCCTCGAAGTTGCATTCATATTTTTTTTTAATGCACTCTGTTTAATCGCGAAGGCCCCAGTTTTGAACTGTAAGACTTTGATTTTTTTAATAGCCTCTAATGAAGATTTCGACGCCTATACTTCTTTTATTGCTATCACTCACACTCAAAATTTGCTGTGGGCTCTGGATCTGATACTATTTGCTTCACAAACTTTGTTTCAAAGTAAACAGGAGGTCATCGCAAGCCATGGCAGTAAGTACCTAATTTGCTCGCTTAGAAGATTATAAAGAAATCCATTCATGCCGAGTTAAGGAGGCTGCCTTGAGGGCTGATGAGATACTTTCTCAAAGATAGCATGGGAAAATTCCCATGGCCAGATACATATATGTAGCATATTTGCGTCTTGCGTGTGCCCAGTGGCCAGAATTTGTATGTTTACGCCAAAAGGAGCAGCATCCTCACTATAGTAAGAGCCGGCAGAAAATTCTGTGGTTGAACGCATAGCCAAAATATGGTTATGAGGGTTAGTAGGTTCACGCATCTTGATATCGAATGCAAAAGTCTGGCAGGATTTTTTTGACGCCCGTGCTCGGGACGAGGGGTTGAAAATAGCAATTTTCAAATTTTGTGTCGGGGGTACAACCACTTCAATTCATTTATTTAAAATGAGAAATTGTGCTCTGAAATTTTTCCAAAGTCCACAAACTTTAATTTTATGATCTGAGTAGTGGAACTCAAGATATGAACCTCCAAAGTAAAGTTTATCGGCCTTATTTTTTACTAGCCTTTACCCGCGGCTCCGATCGCGCTCATGTTTATTTTGTCAACCGATTCCGGTTGTCGATCGATACAGAAATCATTAACAAAACAATTATTTATTTATTTATTTCAGTTTATCGGTTAATACAGATGGAGATCAAATTATTTCAAAATGAAAAATATTTACTGCAGAGTCATAGGTGCTACCTCGCTGCGAAATGAATATCCCATGCAGATGCATGCACCTACAGATTCTCAAACTCATATTTTGGTTAAGTGTTCACCCAAAAAATTTGCCACCAGTTATTGGACTAATAGAGGGATATTCAGTTCGCAGCGAGGTAGAACCTATGACTCTGCAGTAAATATTTTTCATTTTGTAATTATTTTATTGTATTAACCAAAAATCTGAAATAAATATATTAATAATTTTGTCGTTAATGATTTCTGTATATTGGCTAAATAAACATTAGAGCGAGGGTAAAGGCTAGTATTAATATACATTTAAAACTGAAATTTCAAAACAATTCATCAACCCGATTTTGAAATATTGAATTTTCAAAAAAAATTTTTGAATCTTTTTTTAAAAATCCAAAATTTATTTTTTTCAAAAATTTTGGTATGCAGTATTGGGCGATTCCATTATCGCGGGTGCAACATTTAGACTCACTTTGAGTATATTTATAGTAAAATGCAAACTTATTTTAATGAAATTATTACTTGATGGGTATCATTTTGTCCTATTAATTTTGGGTTCATTTATATAATTTAAATTAAATAAGTAGATTTTCGGAAAAAAGGTTTCAAAGTGCGATCGCGGGTGCAACGAAATTGGCCCACCTTTCTGGATCATAGTACGAAAAACCCAAAAGTCTGTTAATTGAGAAACATTTTTATTATATTCTTCTTACATTTTATTGAACGACGTATATCCAAACAACTAAGGAAATAAAAATAAAGTTAGAAAACAAAATTAAATAACGAGTTTTTCGATCTTAAAGCAATCGCGGGAGCAACATCAAATTATCGCGGGTGCAACGCGTCTAACTTAAAGAATATTTATATAAAATAAATGATGTAATGGAACTGGATTAGAGATTAAGTGACATATAATGCTAGTTAGTACACTTTTCTATTAATTATTACCAAGTTTTTATCAATTATGTTAATATTTTTCGAAAATACTGGGAATATATTATTGCCATCAATGATTTTTTTCTGGTGCTTGCAATTTTACGATCATGTCTTCAATTGGCATCATAAATTGTGATCTTACAGCTCCCTCTTTAACCATATCGCTTAGACACAACTCTACGTAACAATAAAGTGTTATTTTTCTGCCGAGCTTGCAGGTGTAAGAGAACATAGATACAAACCCGCGCAAATATCTTTTGGCAAGACTATTTGCAGTGAAAATAGAACAGGTTTCAAGGCATGCCTCTGCTGGTAATATAAGAAGTTCAAGAGAGGTTGTTGGAGATTAATCGTCTGAATCACTAAAAGCATCGGAATAGCGCAGTTTTTGTTTTTTTTAATGAGGAGGGATTGGCCCGATATATGTATGTACGTATGAAAAAGGAACAGATATACATATATCAGAAAACAGAATTTCTTTGTGCACTGATCGTATAAGTGGCTTTAAATCATCATCTTCTATAAAAATATCTGTTTCGATGATGGTAGATTTCAAAATATCTGTGCTCTTGAAACGAGGCAGTAAGGTTCGTGTCACAGCTATGTTGGTTCCGTCTTGTGATTTAAAACAATTTTTTTATTGAAAACCCAGTATGTTTTTCAATCGTTCCCATTTATCAACTAACACTTCTTTCCCTTCTTCAATTTACTGTTCAGAAAAAAGTATCAAT
The DNA here is from genome assembly GCA_963921185.1 of Dasysyrphus tricinctus. Taxonomy (NCBI): domain Eukaryota; kingdom Metazoa; phylum Arthropoda; class Insecta; order Diptera; family Syrphidae; genus Dasysyrphus; species Dasysyrphus tricinctus. The sequence goes on from OY992533.1 coordinate 41,472,224, forward strand.
TAGATGTTTTTTGATAGATTTCGTGCCAGGTTGTGAAATTCATTGTTTCCCTGCCATTAAACTTATATTTTTATAAGAAAGAACAAAATATTATATTAAAAATGTTTAAAAAAGTCAACCTTGAACAACAAAAATTATAACTTGAGGCATATTTTAAAATAAAATATAATACATCACTCAATAATGGTAGTTGTAAGTAAGTTGCACCTGCGATTCTAATTTCATGATCACAATTTGAATCAGTGTTTTTTCAAAGTTCAATTTACAATTTACTCCTGATACGACTGATTTAATTCTGTTTTTGTTTTTTTCTTACTCTCACAAAGTTTCAAAACGAAAGCACCTTATTTTTGTGAAAAAAATCAACTTTTATATCTTTTTTATCGCGGGTGCAACAATCTTACAATGTCTTTTTGCGATAAATAATACTGAAAAAGTAATTACAAATATTTCAATATTTTTGGACAAACGAATAAATCACATTTGTGACCACAAGTCTTACAAGTGAATCATTACCTCAAACTGTCGGTAATATCTATTTCGCGGTTTTTTTAATAGTCATGATAATTGCAGTTTGCACCGACCTTTCGTATGATAGTTTTGCGAAGCGTAAACAAATGTTTTCTTTAAATTTGGTGAACAATAATTTTTTTGTTGATAAAAAGAGTCCTTCTACTATGCATTGTTATCAAAAAAAGTAAAAAATATTGTATTTTAAAAATTTATGCCAAAAATCGTCTCCAGTGGAATCGCCCTATTATTTATATTCCAACAAAGCTTTTGTGCAAAAAATATCATTGAAATCGGATGAGCGGTTAATGAGAAAATCAAAAATCAAAAAAACCGTTATATGGCAGGTACCGTTAATAAATGTTTTTGGTAATTTTTTTTCTTACTAAAAAGAAAATCATACCTACAATAATACACTGATTTTTTTTTATCAAAATCGTTGGAGCCGTTCTTGAGATAAATAAGCTTTTCCTTAACGGTTGTCTGGCAAGTACCGTTATTTTTTGAGCTAAAAAAAATCTCAATTTCCCCTCTGGAGAGTTACAAAAAAACCTTAAGTCCAAAATTTGAAGTAAATCGCTTCAGTGGTTTAGGCTGTAGGCTGAGGTACGGACAGACAGACAGACAGAATTTTGCCACCCACTTTTTTCGTGTTCTCTATCATCGTAATGTCATGTTTGATTGTTATCTCGAAATTTTTTTTTTGCACGAATCCAAAACTTGCCCTATAGTACCTATATCGCAAGTAAAAATCGCAAGTAATAAGCAAAGTACTACTTTGAAGTTAAAAAAACACTCTCCTGAAAAGTTAAGAGCTGGGTCCGTAGCACGGAAAGAATTGAAAAATCACCAATTTAAAAATTTGCAGTTGCAATTCACGAATCATGTTTAATTCGTAAATCAAGATATTTTAATCCCAAATTAATACAAAAACTGGTAATTTAACAGTCAAAACGTAGCAATTTACAAAATTTGTTTCTTCGTGATTTGCAATAAAAATCCATGATTCAAGTTTGTACTTTTCATAGCAAAATACAACTGTTTTGGCGTAATTTACTCTCCAAAAGCATAATTTCACAAACAGCATTTAAAAATATTGATTTGCGATAAATATTTAGTAATTAACACTGCACAATCACTGAATTACGTTTTTTTTGTCGTAATTTGCAACTCCACGAAAATAGTTGCAAATCACCAACAAAAAAATCCTAAATCACGACTTTCTGGTCGCAATTTACTTCTCGAAGAAATAAAGCACCACAACATGGCAGGTATCTAATCATCAATGTGTGACACCAACGATCTGTAATGCAAATTGGCCTGTTGGTAGCATGCTCGCTCCGCAACTAGAGGGTTGCGAGTTCAAATCCAAGTAGAGTCAAGCGTAAAGAATTTATTTCAAATAAATTAAATTAAATGTGTATACCTGCAAAATGAAGGGTAGAGCAGGATTGATCTTTCCAAGTGCAATATCACGAAATAAAATTGGTGATCACAAACCTTTTTTGCAAATTTACAAATTGTGCGATTGAGGAATATTGGGATCAAATTGCGATTTGTTGTTCGCAATTTCTGTTTTCTCTCGCTTGCATAATTGATACTTAAAGAGGGTTGATTTACGATTTTTGAGTATCAATATCTTCATTTTGCTCAGTTTTGCAAATTGCAAACAAATAGTCGTAAATTACGAAATCCGGAGCCAAGGTATAAATCGAGATTCATTTTTCGTAATTTGCAGCTCATTTTTCGTGATATGATCAAAGAATTCTTTCCGTGAGGTCAAATAAGAATTCACGTGACGATTTGCGAAACGACTTATCGTGAAACAAAAAGTTGATGAACTTCTAAGGCGAGGCGTCATCCGACCATCTATGTCAGACCACTGTTCCCCAATCTTCTTGACTAAGAAACAAATAGGAAGCGACAGGTTTTGCATCGACTTAAGAGCTCTCAACAAAGCGACGCGACGGTTAAAAGAAGGTTCCTGATGCCTGTGGTAGAGGAGGTATTATTCTCGCTAGCTGGCAACAGGTATTTCATCATGTTGGATCTTGCATCTGGCACCAACCAAATTCCGATGGAGGGAAATAGCAAGAAGTTCACAGCGCTGATGACGGTTTGTACGAGTTCAACATGATGCCCTCTATGGACTCGTTAATGCACCTGCTGTATTCCAAGCAACCATTAACAAGGTCAAAACCAGGTTAGAAGGAGGTAAAGCTGAGATATAAAAAGGTGCATTATTGCCTGAAAGTTTGAAGAAGCTCGAGAGGTTCCTTTACCGATCTATCGTCAGTAGGGCTAGCTGGTATTCTGATGCAGAGAGACAGACAGGAAAAAGACTTACGACCAGTGATTTTTATTAAGCAGGAAGTTGACGGACAATAGAAAGAAATTCCATTCCTATGAGCTGGAAGTGCTTGCCATAGTGAAGAGTCTGGAATGTTTTAGAGTGTATCTCTTGGGTAAGCATTTTAAAGTCGTTACAGATTGTGAGGCAATTGTTGCAACAAACAAAAGATCGTTCCTAGAGTCAGGTGCTGGTGGCTAAAACTCCAAGAATTCTCATTCGAGACTGATGTCCATCAGCCAGGCACTAAAGCAGCATAATGTCGACGCTCTAAGGCTCTAAGCCGACAACCGAACGAAGACGAAACAGGTTCCAGAAGAAGCATCATCTTTTGTGCTGAATGTCAACATTGCCAAGGACTATTGGCTAGCCAGAATGCAGTGGCAAGACAGTAAGTTACGTTTGATTACTATCACGTTACAATCTGCTGAGATGATGCCCACAAAGATAGAACTGAAGAAAGCGTATCGAGCCGCTGATTCCGACTCGTGAAGGGTGAAAACAAATGCCGTCCCAAAGCAGTTAGATGGCGTGTATTGAAACCCTGCCACGACGATGTAGGTCATCTCCGGGACGAGAAGATGCTTTTGATCCTTTTGGTCGTGATCCTCTTGCCTGTTCAAAAGTGTATCTCCGCAAATTTTTGCTTTATTTTCAATCAAATTAATTTATTAACTTATTTTAAATTGTTAAGAACAATACCTCGAAGTTGCTGTATTATATAGTTTTCACGAGTGTTATTTTATTTACGCGAAGCGTAAGGGCGGTTTGCTCGCAGGATAACTACATCATCCTAAACGCTTTGCACTGCCCTTCGACACGGTACATTTGGATCACTTTGGGCCCTTTCCCGTTGGAAAAGGAGAGACCAAGTACATGCTTGCAATTGTGGACAACTTTACTAAATATTCCCTGCTACGAGCAGTAAAGACGAAAAAGACTCGTGGCGTACTAAATATCGATACCTTCCCGTAAGAATGTATTAAGCGACATTTTAAAAATTTTAAATTAAATTTTTAAAATACCTCTTATTCAATTATTTATTTGGGTATTTTGTTGTAGTAAACAGATTTTTCGAAGCATTTTGAGTTGAAATTCCCGTCCCGAATCTTTTTTTTTTTTAAATACATAAATAAATAACTGGACCAGAGGTATTTGTCAATGCCTTTAAAATTTTTGGAATGTCGCTTAATACATTCTTACGGGAAGGTATCGATATTTTGACTGAAGTTTCGGGGTATTTTGGGGTTTCACACAAAATCATAACTGACCGAGGAACAGCTTTTACCGCTAAATTGTTCGAGCAGTATTGTGACAAAAATAATATCCAGCATGTGAAGAATGCCGTGAGAACACCAAGGGCAAACGGCCAGGTGGAGCGCTGCAACTTCACTATTCTCTCAGCGCTTAAGTGTGTTCAAACCAACGAAAGGGAAAAGGATTGAACTTGTCAAGTGCGGTCGATTCAGTGGGGTCTAAATATCGCAAAGAATTCTTTGACCACGGCAAGTCCGCAAGAATTGCTGTTTCCCTACACCCCAAAAGACATTCTGGGGAATAAACTTTTGTTGGAGCTTGGACAAAAATTGATGTCGGAGAACGAAGAGATGAGACAACGAAGGAATTCCGCACTTCAGAACATTATTCAAAGTCAACAGACTCAAAAGACGTCGCTTGACCAGAAGCATCGGAAGCCATCCACATATGGGGTAAATGATTTGACATTAATTGAAATGAAGCAAGTGCCACAGGTACATCACGTCACGGAAGTTGGAGCGTTTTTCGAGTTCTACACATTGTCACAAAGATCCTACCAAACGATCGATTCGTGGTTGAAGATATTCTTGGAATGCAACGTAATCAGTGAAGGTTCTGTATAGTCAAGTCGTCAGACAGAATGAAGATGAGGTGCGAGCTCCCAACGATGACGAAAGTGGTGATCAAGACGACACTGATGCTGTGGTTGCTCCTGAGGACATGATCAAGGATAGGATGGCCGAGCTGTAGCGCTTACATAGCTTTAGTAGTATTGTTATGGATTGGAGTTAGAGTTTGAACAGAGAACAATAAAGATCTCACCAATAATCAACGGCATCTTGACTTATATTTAAATGTAGTATAGATTGTGAAATTCTGAGTCGACACCAATCTTTAAATTTTATTAATATTAATATTTTTAACATTTTTTGGCTTTACAATTCCACTCCCATCTTGCAAGGGGAGGGGTGCGAGAAAATCAATAATTTGATCCTCTGTTTCTAAGTGCGCTGAATCCAACGTCAATTCTCGAGTCATCGTCCGACCCCTGGTTCTCGATTTATAAGAAACATTTCGTGATTTTAACTGGTAAGTAAGTGGCCTTATTTTGTCCTTCTGACAGTGTTTCCATCTTAGCAACACTTCTTAAAAGCAAAGTTAGGACATGAACTATTAGTGTACTAAAGCTCAACCCGCCAGGTCAAAATGAAAGGTTGGTCTCCCTAACAATCTCTCTTGTAGGATTTTGTTTTGTTTTCATATTGCATATTGCATACCTCCACCTATACAATTTTCGAAATGTAACTAAGCACTTGTGCAATTCTCCCTCAAAACCATGGGAATGTCCTCGAAACTCAACTCAATTTTCAAAAATGTGTAGGTACTGACTTTGCAAGGCGTATCAAGTACGCATTTACTCTTGGCCTTGGGTGGCATCTGTGTTAATTAATATTTCTTACCAAAAAAATTGTTCAAATAGGCCCAACTCTCCACATAAAAAGGCTTTTCTTATTTCAGTGATTGAACTACCTTACCAATGACCATTGAAAAATCAAAAATCAATTTTTGTGGAAAGTTGGGCCTATTTGAAATTTTTTTTTGACAAGAAATATTAATTGGGCCTTACTAATAATCAAATTTAGCAACGAGTTAAATATTTCAGTGAAATGAACCATAATGTTATGGTTCCCAAATAATGAACCATACATGGAATGCTAATTTTTTTGGAGTTCATGCCACCTATAGTTCATTGTTAAGAGTTCAATTCAATATTAAGGTCCATACCATTTATGGTTTATTATTTAGAGCCCATTTCATTATGGTCCATTTCAATGAAATATTTAAGTCTTCACTAAATTTGATTATTAGTAGGGCCCATTAAGTTTTGAGCTTTGATCGTCCATCAAAATAATAAATGATTTTGCTTTCTTAAAATCTCAAAATCAATCATTAAAGTTTTCAATGATGAGTTTCAATGATAGCTATAACTGGCACCTAACTAGCTATTCCTATTTTATTTTGTAATGAATAATAGAAAAAGGCTTCAAAACTAGTTTTGAAGTCCTTAAAACCAGATATTTCTGGTTTTATGAATTTCAAGTCTTTTGAGTTCGAGTTTTAGATGTAAATTTTTTTAAACAATACCGACTTGAAACTCGAAAGCCATATAGAACTAGTTTTACGTTAAAACTAGTTAGTCTTGGATCCCGCCATAGGACGATCTACCCTCATAAAGGTAGCAGATGAGCGGTATACAGTTTTGTAGGCAGTGTCTTAAAAAACAATTTGCGCATGGGTTGCCTGTCGAAAAGTGGTCAAGGCATAGGGTTGCCAAGCAATTACTCTCAATTTTCGGGGTTTTTCAATTAAATACCCCAGCTTAGATGGAAAGCGTACAAAAAATTTCAAAGATTTGCAAATCAAGATATGAACATTTGAAAGTCGAGAATTACAAAATAGAGGCTTCAAAAATAATTCACCAAAAATCAGAATGAAGCTCTATAGAAAATCCTACTATCCTACTCCTACACTGAGAAAACTGAACTATGAGTTATTTAAAAAGATGCATGTTTGATTATATGTTTAACTTATACAAATAGAATTCGGTTTAAACCTAATTCTATTCTGTTTAAATGCGAAAATACTATTATTTTAGAGTAAAGTGTGTTTAAGTCAAACTGATTCATGTTTGAATATTTCATTAGAACCTTTTGTATGTGGTTCAAACTAGTTTGACTTTGATTTTTGAAATGTCTGTTTAATTATTTTTCTCACTTGAGAGCATTTAACATAAAATGAATATGAACGAGTTTGTTTTAAATATAAACCCAGTGAAAATGTTAACAAGAAAACGAGATTGAACAAAATCTTAAATTTAAACTTAGATCAATTTGAATTGAACTCAAACGAAGACAAATTTAGGATAAGTTAACCTTGTGATGATGTCATTGTTATGGAAAAACTTTAGTTTCGAGAAGATGAGATACCAAAACGCAAACAAAATTTTTTGGCACACTTGCAATCCTTAAAGGAGGTTTTTGGTAAGTAATATTTCTTTTTTTTTTAGGTATTGATATGAAAACTAATTCATGTTTTTTTTTTCTTTTTTCTCTATAAAAAGAAGAATTGCTTTTTCAATAAATGTAGTGGAACAGCTATTCGGAATAATCCTAAGCCAAGCGATTATCACAAATCACACCTTTCTGCAATTTTGAAATGCTGTCCTTGGCTCACTTGGGTGTTTGAAGTTTTAAGCCAAACATTTATCAAAAGTAAGTACATTTGTACATACATATCACAAAAAGAGCTAATCCTTCTTTAGCTTTCAGCAAAAAAAAACTATGTAATTTCAAATATAGGTGCTCCACAGATGTCCATTCCACATCAATCAACTGAAATACAAAAATATAAATTAGAACCTTAATTTCACTAGTTAAAGTGGTTTTATTTTTAACTATAAATTTAAAATGTTATTGCTTGACATGTTCGATTAAAGATTTTGAAATTTTCATTGACTTTTTACTGTTTTCTTATGTGTTCTGGTCAGATAAATGGAGTCAAAATAAAAAATCAGTTTGGGAAAGTATTTGCATCTTTATACATATTTAAAATAAAAAATATAGTTAATTTAAACACGAGAATGTTAAAAAAAATAATATGATTCTATTTGAAATAACATTAAATGAAGTAAATTAAAACAAAGAGAAATATGTTCAAATCAAATAGAAAGCATATTTAATTTAAACAAAAACACGTTTAAGTCCAGTATACGATGAATAAATACGTTTATGTTAAATTCAAACAGATATCGGTTCCATGCCAAATCGTATGTGTTTGAGTTTGATTCAAACATGAATATATTCAATATTTTGTACTAATATTATAAATGCGAAAGTGAGTTTGTTTGTTTGTTTGTTACGCTTTCACGTCTAAACCGCTGAATCAATTGGGATGAATTTTGATAAAGAGATAGATGGGACTCTGGAAGCGTCAATAGGATACTTTTTTTTACCATATGAGACAAAAAAATAAAAAAATATTTGGTACCAAAACCACTTCTTTTCATAGGAAACAAAAATAAATCAATAGTTTGAAAAAAAAATCAATCAATTTTGATATTTCGTTTAAGTGGTGATTTGTTTTTTATTATTTTGAGGTTTTCTTATAAATACTAATGCTTCACCAATTGCTCTTATCAAGAAATTGAGAATGGAAAACGATGGGGATACCACCAAATGAGAAACCCGACATCGTCAAGACCACTTGAGAAACATGATCACTGTCGTGTGTACAACGGCTTCTAACTAATGCTTCACAAACGTTGGTTTAAACTAAACAGGAGCTCATCGCAAGCCCGGCAGTAATAATTGTTCGATACAAAAATCAATTCATGACGAATTAAGGTAAGGATAGGCTGCCTTCAGAGTTGATGAGAAAGAAGTGCCCAGTGCCCAGAATTTGTATGTAAACGCCAAATGGAAGGACATACAACAGCAGCATCCTCACATATATGTACAAGTACATATAGTCTAAGAGACGGAAGAAAATTCTGTGGGTGAACGCATATCCAAAATATGAGTTCATAACATGAGAGTTTGTATAGGTTCATGCATCTTGATATAGATTTCAAATTTGTGTGTCAGAGGTACAACCACTTCAATAAATTTATTTAAAATGGGAGAATGGGCTCTGTAATTTTTCATAATTCTTGAAACTTTAATTTTGTGATCTGAGTAATAGACCTCAAGATATGAGCCTTTAAAGCAAAGCTTATCAGCTTTATTTTTTTGTTTATTTTTCAAAAATAAAGTAAAATGGTTATATCTCAAGTGATATTAATCTGATCGTTAAAAATAAAGTCTATTAGGGATCATTTCCTGTTTTTTGAAAATTAGCTTATGTGGTTGTAACCCTGTCACAAAAATTGGAAATCAACTATTTTTCACACCCCGTCCCGTTTTTCTTTTTGTAATAATTTTATCTCTATCTGTTCTAACCAATAGGTTTTTTCGTTAGTGATTTCTGGATCGATCGACAGCCAGACTTGGTTGACAAAATAAAAATTAGCGCGAGCGAAGCCGCGGGTTAAGGCTAGTAATATTATAAATGTGAAAGTGAGTTTGTTTGTTTGTTTGTGACGCTTTCACGCCTAAACTGCTGAATCAATTATGACGAATTTGGATATAGAGATAGATGGGACTCTAGAAGCGTCAATATGATACTTTTTTTTACCATATAAGACAAAAAAAGAAAAAAATATTTGATACCAAAACAACTTAATATTATATATAGGAATACAAATAAATCAATACAGTTTGAAAAAAAAATCAATCAATTTTGATATTTCGTTTAATACATAGATATGTAGTTTGTTTTTTTTATTATTTTTAGATTTTCTTATACATATGTATGTATATAGACTAAAGGCTCCCCCAAACCAACGCAAAAAATTCGACGGCGACGCGAAATCATTCACAATAATACATAATATGAAAGATACACAATGCTAAACAACAACAACAAATTGTCATTGCGAATGATTCGTTACGAATTCGCGTTCGTTTGGGAGAGCCTTAAGAGCCCACATCAAATTTTCGGAGTGAGTGATAGCGAAAAAAGAAGTATCGGCGTCGAAAGCTTTATTAAAGGCTTTTCAAAAAATCAAAGTCTTGCAGTCTTGGGGCCTTTGTGATTAAACAGTGCATCAACAAAAAGTATGAATGCAACTTCGAGGATAATCGTGTTGGCGAAATTGGTTTTCACTCCTCCCTTGATAAGCTCTGCGGATCCCATATAACGGAATCTGAGATAATTTGAGTGTTTAATCTTCCCTGCCAGACTGTTTTAAAAAACAGTTTTTCACTTAGAATTTTGAATTTTTTAAACGGTCCGGTAGAGTGAACTATACACTAAAATGGTCTCAGATTCCGTGATATGTGATCAGAGGGGCTTATCTATGGAGGGCCGAAAACCAATTTTGGCTACCACAATTACCCTCGAAGTTGCATTCATATTTTTTTTTAATGCACTGTTTAATCGCGAAGGCCCCAGTTGTGAGCTGTAAGACTTTGATTTTTTTAATAGCCTCTAATGAAGATTTCGACGCCTATACTTCTTTTATTGCTATCACTCACACTCAAAATTTGCTGTGGGCTCTGGATCTGATACTATTTGCTTCACAAACTTTGTTTCAAAGTAAACAGGAGGTCATCGCAAGCCATGGCAGTAAGTACCTAATTTGCTCGCTTAGAAGATTATAAAGAAATCCATTCATGCCGAGTTAAGGAGGCTGCCTTGAGGGCTGATGAGATACTTTCTCAAAGATAGCATGGGAAAATTCCCATGGCCAGATACATATATGTAGCATATTTGCGTCTTGCGTGTGCCCAGTGGCCAGAATTTGTATGTTTACGCCAAAAGGAGCAGCATCCTCACTATAGTAAGAGCCGGCAGAAAATTCTGTGGTTGAACGCATAGCCAAAATATGGTTATGAGGGTTAGTAGGTTCACGCATCTTGATATCGAATGCAAAAGTCTGGCAGGATTTTTTTGACGCCCGTGCTCGGGACGAGGGGTTGAAAATAGCAATTTTCAAATTTTGTGTCGGGGGTACAACCACTTCAATTCATTTATTTAAAATGAGAAATTGTGCTCTGAAATTTTTCCAAAGTCCACAAACTTTAATTTTATGATCTGAGTAGTGGAACTCAAGATATGAACCTCCAAAGTAAAGTTTATCGGCCTTATTTTTTACTAGCCTTTACCCGCGACTCCGCTCGCGCTCATGTTTATTTTGTCAACCGATTCCGGTTGTCGATCGATACAGAAATCATTAACAAAACAATTATTTATTTATTTATTTCAGTTTATCGGTTAATACAGATGGAGATCAAATTATTTCAAAATGAAAAATATTTACTGCAGAGTCATAGGTGCTACCTCGCTGCGAAATGAATATCCCATGCAGATGCATGCACCTACAGATTCTCAAACTCATATTTTGGTTAAGTGTTCACCAAAAAAATTTGCCACCAGTTATTGGACTAATAGAGGGATATTCAGTTCGCAGCTAGGTAGAACCTATGACTCTGCAGTAAATATTTTTCATTTTGTAATAATTTTGTAATTATTTTATTGTTTTTACCAAAAACCTGAAATAAATATATTAATAATTTTGTCGTTAATGATTTCTGTATATTGGCTAAATAAACATTAGCGCGAGCGAAGCCGCGGGTAAAGGCTAGTATTAATATATTTTTAGAAAGATATTTTTAAAAAATATTACCCGTATTTCTGTGTTTCCTTTTTTTATTGTCACGGTTGAGACCACTTTAATTTATTTAAAAAACAAATTTATATAATGCTTTGTCACTTTTCCTAAGCATAAACACCACAATATTGACGGTCCAATTAATACAACTCAAGATATAACTATTTTATGTGAACCTTATCTTCCCTTTTTTTAGCCTATTGAATAGACCGGAAAATGAGGGGTATAAAGGAACACTAATTACGGGCAAGGGTTTTTATTATTGAATATGTTTGCTTGGCCCATAAGCATGCTTAAAACTGAAAATGCTACTAAATTCACCTATATGCTTCTGAGAGAATGGTCACACTGGCCACTTTTCAGCATTTTTGGTATAATATAACTAAGCCGAATTTGACAATTTTACATTTAATACTATTTGTTCAAAATTAAATTTTCTATTGGAATGGATAGTTCAAAAAATAAAAAAAAAATTTAAGCAGGAAAAGTTAAAAAAAAAACCAACCTAAAAAAAAAAAAATCAAGGATATTTAAATTTTTTAATAAATTGTGCATAACTTTTTTTGAAGCACAGATAGGCATAAGACATGCAGGGACAAAATAAAGTAGAGACTAAAGGCTTTAATATGGCATGTTCAAAAATGAATATTTATTCAAAATTTGACAGAGATATTCCCATTCAAACCTTATCATTTCTTATAATTTTTCGCAGTTTTGGCCCGAAAGTCCATTTTTGGGTACAATATGGTAAATTTCACTTTCGTAAGGTGTTCGAAATCAAAATTTTGATATAATATGACATTACAACTATAGAGATTTTTTTTTAAAAGTATACAAGTTCGCAATTTCATTTTTCGGCTGTTTTTAAATGCTTTCAGACCAACAGACCGAACGGCTGCGGCTGGTCCGATTAACATAAGATTTGGTACTAGGTACTAGGAACGTTAAATTTGTCATTAAGTACTAAAAAATAGGCTTTCGGGCAAAAATTGCGAAAAATGATAAGAAATGGTAAAGTTTGAATGGCTATATCTCTGTCAATTTTGAAATAATATGGCTTTTTTAACATGTCATATTAAGGCCTTAAGATCCTCATGTTCAGGCATGTCCTTGCTCCGGAAAAAGTTATGTGCAATTTAGAAAAAAAATTAAAAATCTTTGATTTTTCGATTTTCTTATGTTGGTTTTTGTTTACTTTTCCTGCTTAAACTTTTTTAAGAAATTTTTCAAACTATCCATTTCGATAGAAAATTTAATTTTGAACAAAAAGTATTAAGCGTAAAATTGTCAAATTCGGCTTAGTTTTCGAGCTATACCAAAAATATTGAAAAGTGGCCAGTGTGACCATTCTCTCAGAAACGCATGGGTGAATTTAGTAGCATTTTCGGTTTTAAGCATGCTTATGGGCCAAGCAAACATATTCAATAATAAAAACCCTTTCACGTAATTGTTCCTTTTTAAAAGGTCTATTCAATAGGCTATTTTGGAGATTCAAAAAAAAACAAAAATCAACAAAATTAAGTCAAAAAAAAAAATGCTGATAAGATTTGCTTAAAAAGCTTAAATCAATGCTCTTATTGATCGGATCATCAAGATTAAAGTCTTTAAACCTTGGAAAAATGACAGAGTATCATTTCCTATCTTTAAAAATTGAATTGAAGTGTTGGGGGACCATAATACATAGACAGAAATCTAAGTGGATTTAAATCTTCCTACCCACCCAACGGCTGAATGAAAAACCTACCAGACTTCGGTATTCGATATCACGATAAATGTACCTGTAAATCCTCATACCCAGATTTTGGTTATACATCCACTCTCAAAATATGCTGCCGGCTCTTGTATATGTATTTAAAAATCAAAAATCATACAAAATGTTCCTAGAAACAATAAGAGTGCAAATTTTAAAAATTCACTACACTAATAGAGTAAGATCCCAGGGCCGCCAGACATACGTCATTTTATCATAGCTGAATTTTTTTCTGTGAATGCACACTAGGGTAGGTATGAACGAATGGATAATACGAACCTTGAACCCGGGTGCGTTTCGGAGGTATTAAGTGCTAAAAGTGCATAAAATTGATGCAAAATTACGTTATTTTATCAAAGCTGGTTTTATGATATTTTTTAAAGTAAGTCATGTTAAACTTATTTTGAAACTTAACAGACACCTACATGGAGGCACAATGTCAGCCAGACACCATTAAAGGTGCCAAAAAAAATCGCGAAATTTTCATTATAAAATCAAAGCTGAATTTTATATATGTTCTTCGGGAAACTGTTACAATATATATCCCAAGCTGCCAAAGGAACATATTATACAATATAAAACTTGACTTTGATATTATAACGTAAAATATACGATTATTTTGACAACTTTGGGGTGTCCAGTGAATGAAAAGCCCCATTGTAGGTGTCTGGTTGGTTGAGAAATATTGTGAAATAGTTTTCCGAAGTGCATGAAACATTTGCTTTGACATTAAAACGTTAACTAAAATATTTGTTTGAAAACGTCAAAGGTGTCTGGCTGACATTTGGTTCCTCTGTACCCAGGTGCGGATACAAAGGGGGGGCAATGGGTGCAATTGCCCCCTTGGGCAAGAACGAACGAAGCATAAAATATGACTTAAATAAAATTTAATCAAAAAGAAAGGTTATTTCGTTATACGTTTACAAAAAATTTTCTTGGCAGCGGAGCATTGCAGCAATGACTGGTTGTTCGTTGGCCGCTGGCTGACCAGGTCCGCTATGCACAAATAGCGCCTTCAAATCGACTGAGTGGAAAGCTTATAACTTCGGCTTTTGATCTCGATCAAATTGGTCTTTAATTAAAAGATCAATGTCAGGCTACATTACTATATAACATTTTGTGAGAAAAGTCAATTTATGTCATACTAGGGAGCAGGTTGAATCCCAAATCGATTTCACTTTTCAATATGCTTTGAACGGAAAATTTCACAATTTGGAAAATAATGTTTTAAAAAGGTATTGCTCAACCTCCAACCCTACTCTATAAATTAGTAAGTGTTTTTTTTGTACTTAAATGTAACGGCAGAGGCGACAGGGGCACTCATCTTAATTTTCAACCTTGAAGTTGATTTTAATTTTAAAAAAAAATTAGATCATTAAAATACGTCGATTTACGAGTAATTACCTTCAAAAATTTCTAATTTTGCTTCAAATGCTCGTATCTACAGGATAAAGATACATATATCATTAAAGTTTAAATAATAAACTACATTTATGTATAAAGGTTATTGAGAAATACTAACAAATTTCATACTAAATGGGTGATAGAGTTCTTTTTGTTATAAATATTAAAATGTGTTTCCTTGAGGGAGTACTTTCACTAGAAAACTCTCGAGAGCGACTCTCTACCCCTCTGGTGAGCTTAAATTTCATGACTGTGTCTGTGTCCACTTTCAAGTTTTACTCTCGAGAACTTCTTCAGAGCTGCTCACTGCCTTGGTACTCTGAAATGGATACGCACCTTAAGAGTACGCACATGTGTTTTGAGTTCGGCGCTGTACGCAGCGATGCGTGCAGACATGCTGCACATCTGTTTTAGCTACAATACGTTTTTGATGCGAGAATTTTGTCACTTTTATGGATGTGTTTTGGGAACTTCCATGTTCCATATAATTAAACTACCGAAGAGTGCGAATCCAACGAAGAAGATTGGAGAGAAACCAGGAAACGACTACAGCAGTCACTGCCGAAGAGAAGTTGGATAGGACTTTTATAACGAAAGGATAGTTGTTTCGTCAATTCGATTGTCAAATGATTGCCATTTTTTGACGCAAATATTGCTATTGTATCGAACTACATGAGTCTAGCAACTCTGTAGTCGATGCTTTGAACTTATATGAAACATTTATATTAAAACTTAACGAATGCTAACTATATCGTTAATGAAATGTATAACAAAAGATAGTCACAATTGAGAAGGTCGGATGGAAAGTTTTAATAAACAGTGGTATTTTCTTTGTATTTTCCACTATAATCATTGTGTTTTATTTCAATAACGGAAAGTTTGGTTTTGTATCGATAGTCGAAGGCACCTAGCAAACAATACGGTGCATCTCGGTTTCGATCTATAATTTTAGTTCAACGTAAATACAGATATTGACAGTTTAATGCAATGGTTTTGTTTGCACAAAATCTTTTTTATCAATATCCTTCAATTTTCTTGCAAACGCATTGGATGTTTATGAACACGTTCTCCGGCTTCTCAATATTTTTGTTTCCAACTCGATTTTTGACTGCAGAATTGCACCACACATGATGTTTTCGAACATGTGACTTTAGCAAACTGCATTATCGAACACAATGCTTATGCAGTAAAACTTGAATTTGCCTTTTCAAACAGCAGACTTTTGCAGTTTGATTTTGAGAATATTCTACAAAATGCATTTTTGACGCTGATGAAAACGGCTTTTTACAAGCAAGGTTAGGTTAGGTTGCCAGCTAAAGAAGAGGCTGGAAAATTCGCTCCAACTCAAACGTCATGTGTCTTAATAGGAACATACCACTGTACCATTATGTTTTCCGAACATAATTGTAGAGTTACGCAGAACCAGATGGAACTCAAAAATGCTGTAAAGACACCATGCTATTGCTATAAACCGCAAAAATTCATTTCACATTGTACCCTCTGTTCGAGAACTGTGGCAGTTATGAAAAAGTTTATTTGCTTTCTTCAAATTTCGAACTCATCAACTCACATTGCTTAGTGTGACAGCGGTATGAAGTGTACTAAAATTTTCTGTAGACCTCATCAAGATTTTGGAAACTCACGAAATTTGCCCCCCCTCCCCCCTGAACGAAATCCTGGATCCGCGCCTGTCTGTAGCTGTAGGTGTCTGGTAGCTTAGGAAATATAGTGTAACAGTTTCCCGAAGAACATATATAAAATTCAGCTTTGATTTTAAAATGAAAATTTCGCGATTTTTTTTTGGCACCTTTAATGGAGTCTGGCTGACATTGTGCCTCCATGTAGGTGTCTGGTAAGTTTCAAAATAAGTTTATCATGACTTAGGTTAGGTTAGGTAGAAGGGCTGACAGTTGATCTCGTTACCGTCACACTTAGATCTATGTAGATCCGTTGTGATACCCTAGGAAATTGTATTCCACTTTATGTAAAAACCTATGTGTTCTGTTAGCAGTCAAGCCATTTAGAGGCGTTGATGAAATTCAGAAGGCTAATAGCCGAAGTTCCAGAAAGTTCCTCTAGGTCGTCATAGAAATGATTTCCTAGGTGTTTCTTTCTTAAATGACAGAGTGCTGGGCAGTGGCAAAGGAAGTGTAAGGTATCCTCATGTGCTTCTTCGTCACTGCATCCTCTGCAAAGGTCATCAGTACTGAGCCTCATTTTCTTTTTATGGTATCTCAGTAGGTTGTGTCCGGTGATTATGCTGACAAGGGAACGGAGATGTTTCTTGTCCATTTGCATAATTTTGTCTGTTCTCTGCTTATTGAAATGTTTCAAGCAGATTCCATCTTTCATTGGTTTTTTCTAATATTTTGTTACCAATTTCCTGTTTGATGCTACAGGTTGGTACTTTAATATTTTGTTCGACTTTACTTGAATCAAGCAACGAACCCGTTCTCGCCAGCTCATCAGCCCTCTCGTTTCCCTGTACATCACTGTGACTGGGAACCAGTGGCGGATCCAGGGGGGAGGTCATGGGGGTCATGACCCCCCCCCAGAGCTCCAGAGAAAAGAAGAAATACGAGCAATCTTCACTTGTTATTCAACACATTAGAAGACAGAGATAAACTTTTTGGGTAATTCCATATATTCTAGTAAACTATACGAAAACCATGACCTATTAATGTAATGGTTAGCTTCTATTTTCTTTAGCAAATTCTAACTTCGTAATGATATGGTCAGGAAATAAATGTTTACAAAAATTACTGGTAGCCCTGGACGCGCACCCTCTTAGATAATATATATAAGGTGTCCACCAGTCATGGTTTTCATATGCGGTGATTATAGTCTAAGAGCCAGTGGTCGGCAGGTTTACGGTATTTCTGTACGATAAGTGGAGCCATTCTATTAGACTTCCTGAGCATGGAATGGGCATTCCACCGGGGTAACAAAAGTAAAAAAAAATCGACCTCAAAACGTGATAGCAGTATGTCCACCCCTTTGATATGTTAGACTTTAAAGTTGTTTCTATTCAAAAATAGTAAAGGCAGGCATAGGGTGTAGGACATCTAGGAGTTATACCTTCAGGTCTTTTATATTTTAATAAAAATAGTAAATATAACCAACAAAAATAATTTTCAGACACCAGTTGCAGTACCTGGATTTTTAACGGAATTTTGAGATACAAAAAATAAGGAAAAATCTCCTTTCACGTTTCACTGTTTCTTTTCAAATAAAATAAAATGTGTTTCCTGTTAATTTTTATATTTGAAAAAAGATATTGGCAGACAAATGGTGAAGTTCCTAGTTTTTTAATTGAATTTTGAAAAATAGGCTTTAAAAATCTCCATATAAGTTCTACTGTATTTCAAAATTTAAAGAACCACAATTTTCACTGAAGGGATATGTCTGTGTCCTTGTCTCTTTAAAACTAAATTTTAATTTAAAAATTTTAAAAAGTAATGTTTGTAACGGAATTTTTAAAAAATGTCCATACAAAAACCACTGTATTTTAAAGCGAAGACAGGTTATTTGTACTTAGCAATATGTCTGCCTCTCTGATTATACTCTTTTAGTCCGGGAGCCGAACGTAAGATTACCTATCTCATCGCGGCCACGCAAAAATTGGCTGCCAACCGAAAGCTTAAGTCAAAACACTAACAAAACTGCTGGTCGGACAAGCCTTATCTGGTCGCAAAGGTTAGAAAATGCACTTTTCCGGTTGCATTTTCCGCTAAATGTACCTACAATACAAGCAACTTATATAAATGGAGTATAAAATGAAAGCTAAGACTGTTGCAGCGAGTCTGACCATTTTCTTTAAATGGTATTTTTTAACACTGCGTTCTACATCAGGAAAAACTGAGTAAAATCATATCAAATGGTTAGGAGAGTAGCCTTAACCACTTTTTATTTTCATTTCCATCCAAGGATGCATTAAATCCCTTATTTTAGAAAAGTGGTCCTGAAAAGTCTAACCATTACGACCAGATAAAGCTTGTCCGACCAGCAGTTTTGTAACAGCCTTATTTATTAGATTTCATACCAATGCTCGGTTCAACCTCGGAATAGTTAAACCAAGTCAAAGCACTTACTCCATCTTTACGCCACGTCAAACAAATCGTTATTTATAAAATATTTTCGGAACCTTTTTTGTTACACCCTCCTCATGTCAAAAAAATGACCAATCTAAAACTCAGTTTATCAAAAACGTACTCAAACCCTTGGCTGATTTTTCAATTACTCATTTCAATTAATTTATTATTGGTGGAATTTTGGTAAAGTAATTCATAAATGGTTAATAAAATATAAGTAAACGTTCTTATAGTCACAAAAAGTTATAAAAAATTTCGTATACATTCCTTTTCGTAAATTTCACATGATGTCACGTCAAAATGGCATTATGATACTAAAACGGCTTTTTTCTTTTCGGCATCGATTTCACCACATATTTGAAAATATTTCTAGATTTTCGTTTCAAATTGACCTTGAATTATTCCTTTTTTTAGTTACTGTCAACTTTTTTTTTAGATTGCAAATTTTGCTTCCAATCTTATATGTTCATCATACTCTAATAATTGTCTGAAAAGTATGAAATGGAGCTTAATCTTGTTGATAAATAAGTTTTTCAGCAGCAAAAAATGTGTGCACTATTACTCTAAGCAGGAGTCCGATACAGTCATAGGGCCTGGTCACGTAGTGAGTGGCAGAAAGGCAAAGATCTCTGATCATTCCTTCAGCTGTTATAATAAATAAATAAATTGGGTGGCGCAACAGCTCATGGAGAACCAGGGCCTAGTGACTTACAACTCACAACCACTCCTGTGTGCGTGTTTGTGGGCAGGAATGGAGGGGACCTACAGTTTTTTGCCGAGTCCGAACGGCTAAATGAGAAGCACTTTTTCATGACAAGTATACTCTTGGAGGATTTGTCAATTCCTCGCAAGAGGCAGTACCTCGAATAAAACATTTCTGTTTTTAGGTGGCACGGCTTCAGCTGTTATGAAGTCATGATAAAATTGGACTTTTTCTAATCACCAATAATGTAGTAAATGCAAGGCTATATATTTCAAGAGGTTTCAGTTCAAATTAGGTATGATGTTTCAATCTCATGACCCCCCCCCCCAAGCTGGATTCCTGGATCCGCGCCTGCCGGGAACCCAGCAGAGTCTAATGTTATGCTGCATGCCAAGAACCCTAAGCTCTTCGCGACAGCAAGTCACAAGCTTCGGATGTATCTCGGTGGCAGAAATTGCTTTTAACAAAATTATCATGACTTACTTTAAAAAATATCATAAAACCAGCTTTGATAAAATAACGTAATTTTGCATCAATTTTATGCACTTTTAGCACTTAATACCTCCGAAACGCACCCGGGTTCAAGGTTCGTATTATCCATTCATTCATACCTATCCTTGTGTGCATTCACAGAAAAAAATTCAGCTATGATAAAATAACGTATGTCTGGCGGCCCTGGGATCTTGGTCTATAATAATGAAAGCTAAGCACAAAATTTGAAAAATATGAGTAGTATTTTTTTTAATTATCTTTCTAATAGTATATAAATATTTGTTATAGAGCATCATTCTGATTTTTGGTGAATTATTTCTGAAACTTCTATTTTGCAACTCTCGACTTTCAAATGTTCATATCTCGATTTGCAATTTTTTTCAATTTTTCTTACATACATGATGATTTTCTTGTATTTCAATAATCTACCGATAGCAAAAGGAAAAAACTTCCGATCATTTTTCGTTTGGAAAATAGATTCTAGGTCGTCCTATGGCGGGATCTTCTTAAGATTTGAAGTGAGTCAATATGGCTGGTATGTGACTATTTATCCATTTACACAAAATGTTTTAGAAATGTATGCATCTCGTTTTAAGGAGAGAGGGAAACACACCTTACCTCCTTTATAAGTTTTTTCTTGGAATACATATATCCTAAAATTATTGCAGGAAGTATTGACTTCGGAAACATCCTGTGTAGGTACTTCTTACAACTGAAGAAACAGTGTAGTAAATCTGTAGAAGTCATGATTATATTAGACAGCAAACCTTTCTGACCTTGACAATATTTCTTGTGAACAATATTGGTAATATTGAATTTTAAAAATCCAAAATTTAGTTTTTTTTTTAATTTTGATATGCAGGATATTTATATTTTAAGAAAGTTTTGTGAAAAAAATGTTATTGAAATCGGATGAGCGTTTAATGAGAACAACGAAAATAAAACAAAAACCGTTATATGGCAGGTACTGTTAATAAATGTTTTTGGTAATTTGTTTTCTTACTCTTAAAGTACACCATATCTACAATAATATACTGATTTTTTTTTATCAAAATCGTGGGAGCCGTTTTTGAGATATATTAGATTTTCCTTAAAGGTTGTATGGCAAGTACCGTTATTTTTAGACCTAAACACATTATTTCAGTTTCCCCTCTGGAGAGTTACAAAAAAACCTTAAGTTCAAAATTTTAAGAAAATAGCATCATTGGTTATATTAAGGCTGCAGATCTAGATACAAACAGACAGACAGACAGAATTGTGCCACCCACTTTCTTCGTGTTCTCTATCATCGTAATGTTATGTTTGATTGATGCCAGATTTAAAATATCAGAAGGCCAATTGCTTCCTATAATTCAGTAGAACAAAACTGTTCAGCATAACAATTTTCATCATTATATAACCAGTTAAAACACCAAAATCTGGGAGAAAAATAACGTAATATCAACGTTTAAGTGCATGGAATTGTGCAAACAAAATTTCGATTAAACTGGAAAACTATAATAATTGTGTTTCATAAAAAATGGCTGATTCCCGATTCCGTCAAAGAAAGAAACAGGGCCCAGATCGCGTAACACGATTCGATTGAACGATCATCGTTTCGACTCTTGCTGTCTCTATTCACATGTACAGGGAAATATAGAGAGAGTAATAGTCGAAACGATGATCGTTCGATCGAATTGTGTTACGTGATTTGGGCCAGTATAGTAATAACGTGTGAATTAAAGCTCCTATAGCAAAACTACCAGTGTGATTGAAAACGAATTAATTACAACAAACTTCCGAGCCCCTGTAAAAGGTGTGCAATCCTCTTCCAATGAATCTTGATGACGGCAATACTGATGGACCGATGGTAAAATGCATTCGTAAGAAAGAAAATCGGACTCTAGATTTAGATCAAATACGATAATAACTGAGAAGACAAACAAATTGGGCCCAGCAATAATTTTTTTAACAAAAAGACTAACTAACTGGAAGAGCCCTTTGTAAACTACAGAGAGTCAGACCAGACCAAAGATAATATAAGGTAAATGTAATTTTTGTCTATACACTTTTTTCTTCAAGCAGTAGGTATAGGAATTGATAAAAATCGATTTAAATAAAATGCACGACTGGGTCGCACGTACTTGCTCTTATGTTCAAGACACTGCGGGTTTAAGAAAATTGTATATACAAACATGGAAATTATGAGAGAAAAATGTAGAGAAGCATGAAATACGACATTTAAATTAGCTAAAACAACTCTTTTGACAGTTTGAGGTGAAAAAAAGTATGCCATCTTAATTCATGATGGAATATGATTGTTTGGGAAAAAAAATTTTAAAATCGTTGGAGCGGTTTTCTTTTAAACTAATTTTTTATATATACAATTCTTAAAACATTTTTAAGAACAAATTTTGGTATGCAAATTTAAACTATATATTTATGTGTATATAAAAACAAAATTTGAAAACAAATTGTCAACCCGTTTTTGAGATATCGAATTTTCAAAAAAAAAGTTTGAAACTTTTTTTAAAAATCCAAAAACTATAATTTTTGAAAATGTTGGTACACAAAACTATTAACATTTTTTGGAAGCTTCTGTTTAAAAAAAATAATTGAAATCGGTCGTACTGTTTTGAAGAAAATCAAAAATTAAAAAAATGGTTCCTTGGGAGGTACCATTAATAACCATTTTTGAAAAGTGGTTTTCCACCCAAAGAAAGCCTTTCCTAAAATGAATTTATTGAATTTTTTTTAAGAAAAGTTGTCGAGCCGTTTTTGAGAAAAATACGATTATGTAAATTTGCCAAAAAAAAAAAATGTATGGCAGGTACCGTTATTTTTGGTTCTAAAAAAAAAATGAAAAAAACGTGTCGGCAGAATCACCAAAAACCACTATGTACCAAGTTTGAAGAAAATCGATCGAGCCGTTTAGGCTGTAGACGAACAGACAGACAGACAGACAGACAGAACTGTGCCTCCCACTTTTTTGGTGTTCTCTATCATCGTAATATCATGTTTGATTGTTATCTCAAAATTTTTTTTTTGCACGAATCCAAAACTTGCCTTATAGTACCTATAACCGCAAGTAAAAAATGAAGAGGGCAAAATGAGAGAGTGCTGGGAGAAGACATACCCCAAATTTAGTTTGGTTAGACTCTGAGGAACAATAAAATTCTAAATTCAGCCTGTTACAGATTATTGCGATGTTTCTCAATGCGATTTTAAGCCTTTATATACAAGAAACCGAAAAAGAATTACGATACCTATGGTAAATTTTTGGTAATTCACCTTGCTGTGGGAAGAATTTTACACTATTTGGATTCAAATGCTCATATATATATAAATACATGCCAAATGAAATACAAAATACAAGACATATTTAAAATCCTCAGCTTGGATAATATAAAATCTTTTAGAAATTTTCTAAAGATTGACTTTGCATTCTATTGTTCCTCGAAGTCTATAATGCTTGCATGTAGTTGGCCCACCAACTATGGAGTTGAGCAAAACTGAAAATGGCAATCGTTTGTACATCGTTTGTACACGTTTGTACAACTTTTAGAATAATTTGTACACTCACCGTTTTTTTTATAGAGACACTTCAAAAAATAAAACGGAAGTTGGCCCACCAACTATAACGCTCGAAAAATCTGGAAATGCAGTTCGATTGATAATCGTTTGTCTTTTTTTTGTTTAGTTTTTACACTTCGCAAAAATTTTTTACCAACATTTTTTTTTGAAAAACTTTTTATAAAATTTTTGAAAAGTATGCAATCGTTTGTACATTTTTTATAAAAATTTTCCACCGTGTTAATTTTTTAAATTTTGCTTTATTTCTATTTTTAAATAATTATTCAAAATTTTGCGGCGAAAAAAAACATGTAGTTGGCCCACCAACTATAACGCTCGAAAAATCTGGAAATGCAGTTCGATTGATAATCGTTTGTACACGTTTGTCTTTTTTTTGTTTAGTTTTTACACTTCGCAAAAATTTTTTACCAACATTTTTTTTTGAAAAATATTTTATAAATTTTTTGAAAAGTATTCAATCGTTTGTACATTTTTTATAAAAATTTTCCACCGTGTTAATTTTTTAAATTTTGCTTTATTTCTATTTTTAATTAATTATTCAAAATTTTGCGGCGAAAAAACATTTAGTTGGCCCACTATAACGCTCGAGGAATCCTGGAAATGCAGTTCGATATAATATATAATCGTTTGTGCACGTTTATTTGTTTTTTTTTTTTAGTTTGCCATCGTTTGTATACCTATTGTTTGTATTAATTATCCACCGTTCAAATCAAGTCAAGTCAAAAATAATCATGCTATGTAGATGGTCACTTCTCTCTATATATTTATAGGTACCTACATATGTATAGTTAAAATAGAACAATTCGATTTCTTTTGGACAAAAAACTCATCCAGCAAAGAATTCAGTTACTATTAAAGTAATAAAATGTGTCTTATCCAACAAATAGTAAGTACATAAGTATTTATTTATTCTTCTAGTTTTGTTTTGCATTCGGCAAAACGCTTTTCATTATTGAACTACCTACCTACCTACCTACAATAAATCAATTTTATTAGTTTCCAATCTATTTATGCAGAAAAAACATTGAAGTGTCGGTGTGATCTGAGATCAAAAGGTTCTTTATTGACCTTTATGAGGTTAGAGATCAAAGGACAAGGACTCTTTAAACAAAGAAAAAATGCTTTAATTCTACCTATATTATGTAGGTATTGTACAATGTACATACGAGTTTATTATTCATTAATAAATTTAGATTTTTTAACCTAGATAGGTACTTGTTTTGTGATCATTTGGACAAAATAATCAATATAATTATAATTGAGGCAGTGAGAGCCATAGTGGCATAACTGCAATTTTATCGAAATTGAGTTTTTACAAAAATTGAATCTGTATATATTAAACAATGTTTCTGCATTTAAATTTTTTGAATTGAATTTAGAGGTCACCCACAAGAAAACTCAAAGCTTGAGTGCTTGAGTGGCCTATCTGATCAGTAATAACGGAATTTTGAAGAATAATTGATACAAAATCAAAAACTTTTTATTTTTTTGTCATATTGCAAATAAAAATCAAAATTTTGTTCATTTATTTAAAAACTAAAAAAATTTTAACTTATTTAGAACTACAAAAGTTTAAAAATAATCTGCTCCTTATTTTTGCTCTACTGAAAATAATGAAAAATGCAGTTAGGCCACTATGGCTCTCACTGCCTCAATTATACTCATTTATGCAACCAATTCTTGCAAAAATTCTTATAAATAAAGTTAAACTAATCTTAAATAGGTACCAGAGCATCAAACTATTCATAATAGGTATTTGGTAGTATAAAGCATTAAATTAAATTAAATTAGAATTTCTTATACCTATATTCATATGAAGGGTCCAGGGGAAAAACGGCTTAAGTCCACTTTAATTGATTCCGAGAAAAACGTAGTTGTAAATATATTACTAAAATAATGGATAATTTAAAGAAAAATAAATAAAACTAACATTTTTTTTATGAGCACGAAGTACTCAAGTAAGCAAACATATATTGATTTTAACATCTTGAATTTTTTGCATGATAAGCTGACATGAGTCAAAAGGACCTTCGATGTTTTAACCAAAATTTTGATTTTTTTGATTTGAAATTTTCTTCTGAAAGAACCGGACATGATAATTAGAAACGGTTTTTTGCTTTTTATTCAGACACCTCTAGATTTTCAAAATAGAGTTTGAAAATAAAATAATTTTCACAAGCGTGACATTGGACTGTTTTTGCAATTCAATTTGTTAGACAGGACCTCGACCGGATGTAGTTAGAATATCTAATTTTTTTTGTTTTAATTATTTACCTGACGTGTCGCTAGGTCTATTCACAAGTTTTTCCTTTTTTTAATATCGCTTTGTTAAATTTTTGGAGCAAAAAAGATAGTTTTGGAAAAAAGTTTTTTTACAAAGTGTACTATTTTGCGAGTTTTCAAAATCCTATGTGCAGAGAGCTATACTACATCATATAGTACCCATACAAATCTATAAGATGTCATCATTAGTTTAATTTTTTCAAAAAGTGGACTTGAGCCGTTTTTCCCCTGGACCCTTCATATGTATGTGAATGGGCACTCATCGCCTTATACATAATTAAAAGCTACAAACTTCAAATAACCTTGTTAATAGGTACATCCCTCCTGTTTGAAGAACTAGAACTATGATCTACTAAAAAAATGTTTTAATTTCTAATATTTCATTTGGGTGGTAGTCCAGTCATATTGTATTTTTACCATGCAAATTGTGGGGTAGTTTCGATTTGTTCGCTCCATTATGTTTTCGGGAGTGCTGAATCCGAATCTGAGGTTTGCCAACAAAATTTTGTGACGCAACATGCAAAAAGATGCAAAAATGCATTTTTTTGGGAGTTTTTTCACTAATGGCTCGAAATCTTCCAATTATTTAAAAATTACGTCAAAGTACCCTTGAAAGTATACACAATTCCCAATAAATCTCTATTTAAGACTCCTTATAATAATGAAGTTTTAAGAGTTGGGCTTTGGTACCTATTTAAGATTAGTTAACCTTTATTATAAGAATTTTTGCAAGAATTGGTTGCATAAATGAGTATAATTGAGGCAGTGAGAACCATAGTGGCCTAACTGCATTTTTCATTATTTTCAGTAGAGTAAAAATAAGGAGCAGATTATTTTTAAACTTTTGTAGTTCTAAATAAGTTAAAATTTTTTTAGTTTTTAGATAAATGAACAAAATTTTGATTTTTATTTGCAATATGACAAAAAAATAAAAAGTTTTTGATTTTGTATCAATTATTCTTCAAAATTCCGTTATTACTGATCAGATAGGCCACTCAAGCACTCAAGCTTTGAGTTTTCTTGTGGGTGACCTCTAAATTCAATTCAAAAAATTTAAATGCAGAAACATTGTTTAATATATACAGATTCAATTTTTGTAAAAACTCAATTTCGATAAAATTGCAGTTATGCCACTATGGCTCTCACTGCCTCAATTATAATTATATTGATTATTTTGTCCAAATGATCACAAAACAAGTACCTATCTAGGTTAAAAAATCTAAATTTATTAATGAATAATAAACTCGTATGTACATTGTACAATACCTACATAATATAGGTAGAATTAAAGCATATTTTCTTTGTTTAAAGAGTCCTTGTCCTTTGATCTCTAACGTCTAACCTCATAAAGGTCAATAAAGAACCATTTGATCTCAGATCACACCGACACTTCAATGTTTTTTCTGCATAAATAGATTGGAAACTAATAAAATTGATTTATTGTAGGTAGGTAGGTAGGTAGTTCAATAATGAAAAGCGTTTTGCCGAATGCAAAACAAAACTAGAAGAATAAATAAATACTTATGTACTTACTATTTGTTGGATAAGACACATTTTATTACTTTAATAGTAACTGAATTCTTTGCTGGATGAGTTTTTTGTCCAAAAGAAATCGAATTGTTCTATTTTAACTATACATACTTATACCACATATGTAGGTACCTATAAATATATAGAGAGAAGTGACCATCTACATAGTATGATTATTTTTGACTTGACTTGATTTGAACGGTGGATAATTAATACAAACAATAGGTATACAAACGATGGCAAACTAAAAAAAAAAAAAACAAACAAACGTGCACAAACGATTATATATTATATCGAACTGCATTTCCAGGATTCCTCGAGCGTTATAGTGGGCCAACTAAATGTTTTTTCGCCGCAAAATTTTGAATAATTAATTAAAAATAGAAATAAAGCAAAATTTAAAAAATTAACACAGTGGAAAATTTTTATAAAAAATGTACAAACGATTGAATACTTTTCAAAAATTTTATAAAAAATTTTTCAAATAAAAATGTTGGTAAAAAATTTTTGCGAAGTGTAAAAATTATAACTATACAAAAAAAAGACAAACGTGTACAAACGATTATCAATCGAACTGCATTTCCAGATTTTTCGAGCGTTATAGTTGGTGGGCCAACTACATGTTTTTTTTCGCCGCAAAATTTTGAATAATTATTTAAAAATAGAAATAAAGCAAAATTTAAAAAATTAACACGGTGGAAAATTTTTATAAAAAATGTACAAACGATTGCATACTTTTCAAAAATTTTATAAAAAATTTTTCAAAAAAAATGTTGGTAAAAAATTTTTGCGAAGTGTAAAAACTAAACAAAAAAAAGACAAACGTTTACAAACGATTATCAATCGAACTGCATTTCCAGATTTTTCGAGCGTTATAGTTGGTGGGCCAACTACATGTTTTTTTTCGCCGCAAAATTTTGAATAATTATTTAAAAATAGAAATAAAGCAAAATTTAAAAAATTAACACGGTGGAAAATTTTTATAAAAAATGTACAAACGATTGCATACTTTTCAAAAATTTTATAAAAAGTTTTTCAAAAAAAAATTTTGGTAAAAAATTTTTGCGAAGTGTAAAAACTAAACAAAAAAAGACAAACGTGTACAAACGATTATCAATCGAACTGCATTTCCAGATTTTTCGAGCGTTATAGTTGGTGGGCCAACTACATGTTTTTTTTCGCCGCAAAATTTTTAATAATTATTTAAAAATAGAAATAAAGCAAAATTTAAAAAATTAACACGGTGGAAAATTTTAATAAGAAATGTACAAACGATTGAATACTTTTCAAAAAATTTATAAAAAATTTTTCAAAAAAAAATGTTGGTAAAAAATTTTTGCGAAGTGTAAAAACTAAACAAAAAAAAGACAAACGTGTACAAACGATTATCAATCGAACTGCATTTCCAGATTTTTCGAGCGTTATAGTTGGTGGGCCAACTACATGTTTTTTTTCGCCGCAAAATTTTGAATAATTATTTAAAAATAGAAATAAAGCAAAATTTAAAAAATTAACACGGTGGAAAATTTTAATAAGAAATGTACAAACGATTGAATACTTTTCAAAAAATTTATAAAAAATTTTTCAAAAAAAAATGTTGGTAAAAAATTTTTGCGAAGTGTAAAAACTAAACAAAAAAAAGACAAACGTGTACAAACGATTATCAATCGAACTGCATTTCCAGATTTTTCGAGCGTTATAGTTGGTGGGCCAACTTCCGTTTTATTTTTTGAAGTGTCTCTATAAAAAAAACGGTGAGTGTACAAATTATTCTAAAAGTTGTACAAACGTGTACAAACGATGTACAAACGATTGCCATTTTCAGTTTTGCTCAACTCCATAGTTGGTGGGCCAACTACATGCAAGCGTCTATAATGCCTTCTAAAAGAAATTTCGATTCCTAGTGATCGGAAAGAAAGTGGTGTGTAGCCAACTTGGAATTTTTAAAATGTGTTATCTTAGGGCCGACGGCTGACTCTCTAAAGATAGAACCTAAAACCCTAAGATAAAGGGTTTCCAAAAAATCAGTTTCCTTATAGGCAGGGAGCCGGTGACATCAAAAGTCTCATCATCGCGGAAATGGGCATAATATAATATCATTGGAAAGGTAATCTTATGTACTTTCTTGGTATGACAGGCCCTAGCCCCTGCCCCTCCTCAAAAAAGCAGTGAACTGATTTTAACCAAACTTTGCAGAAATAGTAAAAGGTATATAGAAAATATTCCCTGCAAATTTGAGCTCAATCTATTCAGTAGTTTCGAAATCAATAGCATACACACAAAGGCACAATGAATTTTATAAAAAAAAAGAGGTTTCATTGTTCAAACAGGTATGACAGATACTTTCGGCAGGCTAGGGCCTGTCATACCAAATTTTTCCGAAAGTATATACATAAAATTACCTTTCCAATGATATATATTATGTCCATTTCCGCGATGACGGGACTTTTGATGTCACCGGCTCCCGGGCTATTTATTATGTTTTGTTTTGTACCTAAAGGAGGACTTAGGACAACAAATAATCTTCAAAGTTCCAAGCTGACACACTTTTTTGACACACAGGAATTGAATAGTACTGCCCAATTCTGGTCTAGTTTGTCAAAAAAAAAAATATGAAACAAAATAATTATAACATTGAAATGACTACATTTGGAAGACAAATAAATAAATTCTGAAAATTACTATTATACGCAAAAGAGTTGGTAAAGGTAAAATTTTGCATAAGAATTTTACATAGCACTGTTCTACCTTTTCTTATGTTTCTAATTTCATTTACTATACTCGGCTGTATGAATCGACAGACGAAATTACTTTGTTTTTATTTCTTACTATTTTCCTATACTTTGCATTTTTTGTCTCTTCTCTATCCAAAGGAATTCTTTGCTTGGATGCTGATGCTGATGCTAAAGTTTTTCTACACCACGCCTCCTTTGATTTTCCTGAGCTCTATGAATATACCTTAACCCTAGGTATGGGTAAGGTATTGAAGAGCATGGTGGATGAGACCGTCTTTTACGTCGTTGAAACTCCTGTCGGTGATAGAGCTTGTGCTGCTGCTCCAACAGACTTGTTGTCTGTGTGGATAAGTTGCAGATTTAAACTGTGGGTGTAGAAGACACCATTAAAATGTACCTACTTCTGGCTTAGATAGTCTTAGGTTGTTGTTTTTTTTATTGTTGTTGGCAATTGTTAATGTTGGCTAGAACGGGGTAGGTAGGGTTATGATGGCATCTTCAGTGGGTGGCTGACTAAAAGTAGATATAGCTATAGGTGGTTGAACGACGACGCGGTCGTGAAGTGCACTTTGTGATGATTTTCCGGGTTTTCTTGGAAGTATACGCTCAGACAAAGTGGCATGAGTGCGAAGTAGTTGATTGGATAGGTGTGATGAGATGAGTGCGCGAGGTCAGACAATGTTTTTTTTTTCGTCCGTTTGTTTATTTGATCTTTTTACAGTTTCACACCATTTTTGAGTGGAATGTTGCTTTTTGATTGCGAAAGTTAAATGTGTATTGACCTGCTTGTTGTCCTCTGATCCTACTATAAAGTAAAGTTCTTATAGGTGTGTTTTTCGAATACTCCAGGGTTATTTCACATCCTTAATTGGTATCAAGGCACTAGAACGTAACATCGTTTTGATGGGAAAAGCAATGATTTGCAAAAATATATCTATGAAAATAGTTGTGACTCATGAAAAGGGTATTCCAATAGGGACGGATCGAAGTTGACACTCAGTGGTGACGACGTTGTTTTGGTTTGTTCCATTACCCTAGTAGATATAGGAAACTAATATAACTTTTGCTAAAATAGGGGCCAGTTATAGCGATCACAACAAAAACATCAATGTTAAAAAAGGAGCCAAGTTCTTATGTGTACAAGAAACCTGTGCGTAAAAAGTCAACCAAAAAAAGTAATGAGATCTAAAATATATGCCAAGTTTTAAGTTCATGAAGTTTAATATCAAATATCTTAAGTAGAGTAATATCGAAACAATTCCAAATCATGACAGAAATTTGGTAATTAATGAATACTGATTAAAATTTGGTGGGTTCACTGGTCAAGTTTTCATACATTTTAAATTTGTGATTAAGTAAGTATTTAAGAAAAAACTTGCCAAGTTCATCCACCAAATTTTAATCAGTAATCATTAATTACCAAATTTCTGTCATGATTTGGAATTGTTTCGATATTACTCTACTTAAGATATTTGATATTAAACTTCATGAACTTAAAACTTGGCATATATTTTAGATCTCATTACTTTTTTTGGTTGACTTTTTACGCACAGGTTTCTTGTACACATAAGAACTTGGCTCCTTTTTTAACATTGATGTTTTTGTTGTGATTTCACTCCTTTTTGCAAAGATTTTTTGTTGCCGGGTGAAAGTTTCATAATTCTACGATAACCGAAAGTGCTCCATACAAATAATAGCAATTCTGATAAAGTGGGTGGATGGTGGAATGTGGGTGGATGCCACGCCCCCTGTATAGAAAATTCCAATTTTTCAATTTTTTTCTTTCTAAGTAGGTACCTCAAACCCTACCAACCTACCAATCTTCATTGTTCTACAACAATCGGAAAGGCTCCATATAATTTATAGATTATTTAAGAAAGTGGGTGGATGCCACGCCCCCTGATTAGAAAATTGCAGATTTTCGATTTTTTCCTTTGTATGTACCACAAGGCCTACCGTTGTGCGAAATTTCAAGTTTCTACGGTGTCGGGAAGTGCTCCATAATTTTGATGATCTGTCAGTGAGTCAGTGAGTCAGTGAGTCAGTGAGTCAGTCAGTTACGGTTTTTGCGATTTTTGAAGTCCTATATCTTGCGAACTACTAACGCTAAAGAGTTGAAATTTGGTGAGCCACCTGTGTTTGATCAGTTCAGCAAATACTCCGAATTTGAAGTTTCTGACTTTATTGGTACTGAAGTTAGAGGGGGGTTGAAAATCGCCTGAGTTTGTTCCTGTAAAAAGGGTGTAGTGAAAACATTTCAAATGATTTGGTCTGTAGAAGTGAACGGACGTGTTGGGAGGTCGCTCTGGAAAATTAAAGAGAATAAGAAAATAAATAAAATAAAGAAAAAAAATAAATAAAAAAATAAAAGGAGAGCATGGTGGACAAAAGAGGAGAATATAACGAGGAAGAAATGAAGA
This sequence comes from Dasysyrphus tricinctus, assembly GCA_963921185.1. Lineage (NCBI taxonomy): Eukaryota > Metazoa > Arthropoda > Insecta > Diptera > Syrphidae > Dasysyrphus > Dasysyrphus tricinctus. Next base: position 41,504,592 of record OY992533.1, read on the forward strand.
GTAGAGGAAGGCCGACAAACCTTAAAAGACTGTCGAGAAATATGAACATGGAATCGATAGGAGATATCAGTGGTTTATGGAAGAGGAAGAGAAACAGGCAAAGGGAGTTGAGCAACAGAATGAGGAAGGAACCAGGTATTCCAAGCTAGCAAAAAAATGCCTCGATCGCCACAGAAGAAAGAGGGAGAGGAGTCGAAGTTAGAGAGGATATTGAAGGAGATGAAGAAAGGTAAGAAGGTACGATGGAGACACTAGATGGTAAAGAAGAGGTGATGAGAAAGAAAGCCAACCTTAGAGGAAGGAGAGGGAAAGAATTGAAGAAGACTTATCGTGGAAAGAACGAAGAATGCAGTGGCTGATAAGGGAGCGAGCAGAAGAAAAGAGCAAAGGGAAGCAGGTCATAATAAGATATGGGAAACTGATAGTAAATGGGAAGACATGGGTTTGAGATGAAAAAGGGAGGTCATAAGGAAAATAATAGCTTAAGAGGGAGAACATGAGAAACAGAGTGAAAGTAGAAAAACCTAAAAACAAGAAGGGGTAGGAGGAATAGAAGAGAAAACAGAGTCAAAAAAACGGAAAAGAGAAGAAGGAGATAAAACAAGTAGAAGAGGGTCAGAGGATAGATGGAAGATAGGCAATAGGCTTCTGGAATGTTGCGTGGTAAGCGAATAAAGAAAAAAAGTTCTGGTAAAGAATCAAAGAATGGGAAATTGTAGTGATGCTTGAAACGTTGGTAGAGGAAAAGAATTGGATAAAGTGGAAATAAAACTGCCAAAGGGATATAAACGGACAAGACAGGGAGCAAAACGAAGAACAAGAAAGGAAGAGCAATGGGAGTTGGAGAAGAAATGGCAATAGAGGGTGAAGAGATTCAAGAAGGAAGAAAGATTAATGAGGAGGAAATTAAAAGCAGGGATGGATGAATGGATTATTGTTGCAACGTACTATAAATGGTGACGTAGACAAGAAGATGGAAGGCTTAAGAAGACGGGTGGAGAGTCCGTCAGAGGAAGAAAGAGTGATACCTGGGGGGGACTTCAACGCGAGAATAGGACTGGTGAATGGGAGAGTGAGGGATATGGAAGACGAAGAGAGTGGGATGAGATCGAAAAATTAACTAGTGAACGCCGAAGAAAAGAAACTAACGCAGATGAAAGGAGAATTAGGGTGGGAAATTTTTAACGGGAATATAGAGGGGAATGAGGAGGGAGAGTTCACGTATACAGGAGACAAATTTACTAAAATAAAATTTTCAGGTTTCTAGTAGAAAATACAGGGTGATTATTTCTACATACGTTTATTGATTCTTCGTTAATTTATCTTTAACAATCATAACCTCAACATTCGTTGTTGTCAGGTGCATTGCATGAACAAGTGACTTATCTGACAGAAAAGATCTTTACTTAGATTTTATAAAGTTCATTGTTGAAAACGCATTTTCACATAAATAAGTGCTGCTCATCATAGATCCTATTTTCAAGTAAAAATATTCTAGTTCGGGGAAACAATCGCCGACAATCTTTAAAAAAATCCATTTTAGTTTGTGTTCTGTACTGTACGTCACATAGTTCCAACTGAACAAAAAAAACTACCTCGTCGATGTACTTCAGGTGGTCAGAAAAGTTGCATCCTTCAAAATTTTCCATTTCCGTATAATGTTCTTTGCAACTCCGAAAAAAAGAAAAATAATTTTTTTCCGGTGACGTTTGGAACAATCTCAATTTGTTTTTGAACCCATTCACATATGCATACAAGTTGGCTATATTCTGTTGTTTGCCTTGTGATTTCAAATTTAATTCGTTCAAATGCTGTGTTGTGTCAGTTTAAATTTTAAAATGCGAGATCAGCAAGACATGCATTTTAGTTTCCATATTAGTTGTATCAGATTTTATTTCTTTATTATAATTTATATTAAAAGCATTGAGAGCACTGACCAGCACTTAACCATTGGATTTTTGAGTGCTTTAGCAGATCCCCATATGTTGCGTCAATTTCAGTTAAAAACTTACGAAATTTACGATGGCTCAAAGCTTTGTTTTCGCCCCTAACAAGATTTGTTATTTTGAGAACTATTTTCATGGCATTCATTTGGCGCAAAGATTTTCCGTATAAGGCTTCTTGGGCCTTGGGGTATGATGCAAAAGATGATTAATGGGCAATCAATGCCATTTTGTTTTACAAGTTCCGTAAGTCCTGTAACGTTTCCTGTCATAGCTTTTGCTCCATCGGTCACAACACAAGAACATTTTTGAAACCCACCGTAGTCCGTAACAGTTTATGCCAAAACTATTTTCTGATTAAAACATGCGTCGCGAGCCACATGAAAACAAGCCGTAGGCCACATGCCCTGATGCACTAAATGACGAAAGAACGAGAAGGGGTTAGAAAGGATGGGACTAGAAGATAGCGTAGAGTCGGATCATCACCAATTGGTGAACACGATGAAAAAAGGAAGAAGGAGAAGGAGAGATAAAGCAAATGAGGTAAAAAGAACAAACACGGGAAGGTGGTCGGAGGAGATGAAACAGGAACTCGCGATGAGAATGCGAGGAATGAGTTTGGAGGAGGGAGTAGAAGATTCATAGAAAAGCAGGTAGGAAAAAGGATACAGAGAGAGATTTTTTAAGTGAGGAGGTGGTGAGGGAAAAGGAAACAGAAAATGAGAGGATGGTGGGATGAAGAATGTAGGGAGAAAAAAAAGAAGTAAGAAAAGAGTTAACCCATTTAAGACGGCTACCAGTTCCAGTTGAGTTTGAAACGTGAAATTTCATACACTGTCTATTTTTGGTCTAACTAAGGGAAATCCCAAAAAAAATTTTGGAAAAGCTTATAGTTTCCCGGAAAATTCACGTTGCGTTTTCGCAACGTTCGGCGAAATGGGTAGCAAAATTATTAATTTTTTTTTTTTTTTAAGATGGAACATGAATGAAATTTATTTGAGAATTTTATGAAAAATGTAATAAATAGGTATAAATTAAAAGATACAATGAAGAAGTTTATAAGAAAGTATATGCACTATATCAAGATATGCTTATAAAGACTGGGTTTTTGTGTGGTATGCGTCGAAGCATTTTGGATGAAGCGGGATATTACATTTCTTGCAGGAAAAAACGGTTTGGCTGGAGCACTTGCGACATCGAAGACGCTTTTCTGTTTTGGTGCCTGTATGCTTGATGTCATCGAAACGAACCACTTCATTGGGATTTCCTTCCCTTCGTTGCACATGTTGAACATTTGACTCCGATCGCAACAAGGACTCTACAACAAACGTCTTAAATTCTAGTTGTGTCATTGCTGTTTCCTTAGCATTTTTTTTTTTTGCAAATACAGTGTAACTTCCATGCATTTACCAATGCTGCATCGAGTGCATTTGATAAAAGTGGCGAGTACCACTTCTTTCCTCGAATTCGTATACGATAGTTGCTTGTAGCGTTTTCGAACAAATCAACTCCTCCCATTGTTATGTTGTATTCGCGAATTGCATTTGGCATTTGAATGTTTACGTGTTTCCTCTTTTTGCGATTGATGATATATTCTGAATAATAGTATATTATAAACTTACCGATTTTTTCAAAAAATTTTCGTATTTTTCACTTGATACGCCTACTGGAGTCTTTGAAAAACCAACTCGATGGCTTTTTGACCACTTTGGCAACTCGTAATGGAGAGATGTTGATGATTTATTGGATGTTGAAGCGATGTTTTGGGATGTTGATGGATTGCTCAAATCATTTGATACAACATCGACTTCCGGTTCGTGGTATTTTTTTTGGAGAATTCAAATCGTCGAATGTACATTCAATCTCAATTTCACCCGCTAATTCATTTGGGAACACGTTTTTGTCTTCCAAAAGCTGCACATTATCATCAATCTCCTCATAATCGCTTACAGCATCAATTTTTGGAGGCAAAATTATAACATTTGTTTCAATTGCTGCATCTAAATTCAAATTAAATTCGTCTTCTTCGTAAGAACTCGGGTTCATCAATAGCTCTTCAAGTTCTCCAACTGATAAAAACTTTCTGCGATACATAATTTTGCACTTTTTTTTAACACAGATATATTTCTTAACTACACAACTTGACCGCACTACTCACAGCTTATAAGTAAAAAATAAATCGAATGCAAAAAACCTATATACGTGATGGGGCTTTCCAAAACAGCACGCGTTTATCAATTGGTTTAATTTTTTTCTGGGAATTGGAATATGCACTTGCACTCCCATCAGTACCGTACCTGAGTACAGTAGAGTTCTCTTATAGGGACCACGCTCATTAGAAAAATAAATTGTGCTTTGAGGTTTCCTATGCGCAGGAGTTACTGTCTAATTACTTCTAAGAATAAGATTGCGTGGATGGTAAAAAGGGTTTTTCCAATATAACACTGAATGAATTGCTTTTTTCTTTTCTCAGAATTAGAATACGCATCCTTTTGTTTGACAGGATGCAACAAAAATTGACACTATTTCAAAAATTCATGCAATATAATCATAAAAACACAATATTCCGAGAAAAAACCGTTTATTCTGATTTAAAAACGCAACGAAGTGCAAATATTGTTTTTAGGTTCAAATGCTACTACATTAGACGAACGTTGCGAAAACGCAACGCAGTGCTTTCACCTCACCTGTCAAGCAGGCAACTCATATAAATTGAGTCAGCTTTATTTTAGAATATAATTTGAACCCTTCTTTACGTGCCGTTGACTTTATTTTGAAAAATTATAATTTTGAAGATATTTTTGAGTGGTTCAAAAATTTTACCTAAAAATTTCGAAAATTTCCGATTTTGGAGGTGCAAAAAAACCATGAAAACAAATTTTTAGAAAAAAATCCAAAAACAGGTCGATTAGATAATTAAATTAACTTTCAAAATCACTAATCAGCTCATTCAAATTTATCATCAGTAAAGTTCTATACGTCCACACGTACGAGACGTTGCGTTTTCGCAACGTTAGGCGGAAATGGGTTAAGGAGGTGGAATAAGAGTAGCGGGACGAAGGAAAAATACAAGGTGCGAAAAAGAGAATATAAAGCGATGATTGAGAGAAAAAAAGAAAAGAGCAGGATGAGATGATAAGATAAATTGCAGAGGTCAATACCGAAAACAAAGTGTGGGAAATAATAAATAGAGACAGAAAGAAGAGAAAGATGATGGGGGAAGGGATTGAAGAAGAGGAATGGAAATGATATTTTATGAGTCTAATTGGAGGGGTGGAGGAAAGAGTAAGAATGGGAGAACAGGTAACAAGAAGAGTGGAAGACGAGACCGAAATTAGTAAAGAGGAGATCAGAAGAAAATTCAAAGAAGGAAAAGCAATGGGAATAAACGGCATACCTAGTGAGGCGTTGAGATATGGAGGAGAACGAGCGATAGAGGTAGCATGAGGAATCTGTAGGAAGGTGTGGAGAAGAGACGGATGGCCGAAGGGATTGTCCCAATAAAAAAGAAAGGTGCAGGAACAAAGGTAGAGGAATACAGAGGGGTAACGCTCATGCCATCACTATATAAAATATATACGGCGAAGAGGTAAGAGGAAGAAGCAGAGGAGAAAGGGATGATACAGCTGTGCCAATCGTTCATTTTGAAAGACCAAATCAATCAATGATTGATTGGACCAAAGATTCGATTTTTTTAATCAATCATTTCATCAATCATTCCTTTGATTATGGTATTATAGTATGTTATCGATCATTATTTAAAGAAGAATTTCTTTCTAAGAAAAAATAAATAAAAATTTTCATGTAGGCATAATTTTTAGTTTTTAAATAGGCAAAAACACAAAAACTTTCAAAAATGCGATATTAAGAAAGAGCGGCATTGTTGTATTCAATTATCTCTTTATTATAAACAAACATCTATTCATTCACAATGCCAATGAGATTGATTTGGTCCTACATTGTCCACAATGGATCCAATCGGTCAAATCTCAAATAAACGTATGTATGTACGACCTATAATATGAACGAAATGAACGATATCGTTCAACTCAATCTCAATCTCTATCTCAATCAAATGATTCTCCAAAACCAAATAATGCTCATAGTCGATAGAGATACAGACAAAATTAATAAAGAATGAAGACAAAACGAACACAAATTAGAGAAAGATTAGAGTAAACCCAAAATAAAATGGAAATGAAATGTAGCTCAGCTGGTCTGGTAGATGCAGAAATGTATATCAATTTATTTCCCTGTGGTTTGCTATTTTTTTCATTCACGTAAACAGAGATTAAGGCCTGGTTCACACGAGATTGTACCGCACGTTTTTTTATCGCATTCGGTTTTTACCGAACAAAAATCGGGTGTTCACACGATATTTATATTTATTCGTTTAAAACTCGAATAGCTGCAGTATAATGAAAATGAATGGAAAAGTTTGATTTTGTGAAGTATTTTATTTTTATCTTTTTAAGGGAAAGGGCTAGAAATCTGAAATTTGGACGGATGATAGAAAATATTGATTTAAATATGAATTAAAAAAATAAGAGTCCTAGAATTCCGTTGGACGGAGATGACGGCATTATTTGAGCGCTTTCACAAATGAACTCATATCTCTTTAGTGCATTGATGAATTTTCTTGTTGTTTTAAATATAACATATAAATAAAATTACGGTTATTTTGATACCCCATTCATTATCGTACGTGGTATATAAGCGACACAATCTTGATTAAATTGATCAAAAATCAAAACAATTGCATTGAAATTACCTGCATGGACCATTGTCCACGACCAACGACCATCCACCAGCGAGAAGATCCCGTTATCTACATGGAATTTTTTTAATTGAAATTTGATATGGATGGCTTTAAAAAATTATAGCTCCCGTTCCACTGATTGGATCTTCAAGGTTAAGGCCTTTAAAGAAAGCTGACATAACGGGCTATATTGTGTAAGAAATTCATTGAGGAGGGGCAAACATTTTCATACTAAAAGGGTGAATAAAGCCCAATTCAATTCCATTTATTTTATTCTAAATTCAAATGTTGATGAAAATTTTTATAATTTTGAAAAACTAAAAACGCATATTTATTGCCTCATTCCTCTTCTTTATTTTAAAATCTTTACCTACAAGATCCAATGAGTATCACCGGAGTTATAATTTTTTTAAACCAACCTTATCGGTCGATAAATTTTTTTTTGTGTACATCGGCTTTTCTCTCCACAGAAGCTTATTCTATGCCAACGAACAAATACCCAACAACGTGGATTTAAATCGTGTGAACGAGACTATATAAAACTATACGCCACTGGAAGACGATACGTCGCAATTCATTCGTTTTTTTTGATAAGTCCGTTGAGTATTCGATAAACGTACTTAGCTGAGTACGTTTTCTTGCCGTACAAACGTCGTGTGAAAGGCTCTATGCAAAATATATACGCCACTGCTCATTCGCACGGATTTATACTGCAAAAAATCGTGCGGTACAATCTCGTGTGAACCAGGCCTAAGATTGTGTTTTTTTTTTTCGTTCAGTATTTTGCTGTTGAAATGGATTGATTGAAAATGAGTGGAATGAACAAAACATGTGTATCTCGCTCTTTGAAAACTGAAATGATTGAAAGTGGGATCGATTGATTCGGTTTGCTGTGATTGCATTCAATCATTCTTTATAGAAAACGGGTCACAAAGACCGAATCAATCACCATTGATACAGCTCAATCAAACGGGTTTCAGAAGAAGAGTAGGAACGATAGACAATTAATTTTAATTTAATCTAATTTTAATTAAATTAAATTAAATTAAATCAAATTAAATTACTCAAAAACTACAAAAAATCAATAATGAAATAGTAAATGATTTATTTAAAAACAATCATATAGACCAATGGCAAAAAATTAAATTATATTCTTCCGCAGCAACTGCACCGAGACTTTACGGACTGCCTAAAATACATAAAACAAATATCCCTCTCAGACCAATTTCTTCCTCTACAAATGTACCGTGCTACCAAATGGCAAAACATATAGGTGGAATCCTAAAAAACATTATTTCTGACAAATACAACGTTCAAAATTGTTACAAACTAAAGGAAAAACTCCAAAACACCAATTTAGACGAAGATGACAAACTAGTTTCATTTGATGTTGTTTCACTTTTCACCAACATACCCACCTACCTTGCTATAAAGATCATCATGAAACATTGGCTTACAATAGAGAAATACACGAGAATACCAAAGAAACAGTTTCTACGAATGTTAGAATTTTGTCTAAAAGAAAATAATTATTTCCAACACGAAGAAAAACTTTTTAGTCAAACATTTGGAATGCCTATGGGAAATCCTCTATCTCCTACAGTGGCGGATATAATTCTTGATGACCTTCTCGACAATGCAACCAATAAATTAAATGATGAAAAAATAAATATTAAACACATATCCAAATATGTGGATGATATTTTTGCAATCATTAAAGATCGAGACAAAGATACAATTTTGAAAACACTCAACAATTATCACACCAAAATACAATTTACAATGGAAATGGAACAAAACAACAGCCTACCATATCTAGATGTAAGACTCTATCGAATAGACCAAAAAATTGTATTTAATTGGTATGCGAAACCTACATCTTCGGGAAGGATGATCAATTATTTATCCACGCAACCCTACGGACAAAAAATAAACACGGCAACAAATTTTATCAATAAAGTTCTAGACATAAGTGATCCGCAATTCGAAGAAGCCAACATTAAGAAAATAAAAACTATTCTCAATATGAATAATTTTCCATACTTTTTAATAAATAATTTAATTAAAAAGAAAACAAGACAAAAAACCAAACCAATAAACAACAAAACGATCAAAAACAAAACGAACGGCAACACCAGGTACTATAGCATTCGATATATACCACATCTAACTGACTAGAACTTTACACCAGACAATCAAACAAGAGAATGCATCGTATGCACATAAATCAAATGCAACACTAAGAACAATTTTCACCAACACAAAAGCTCCAATCGACAAAAACCAACAACATGATGTCGTTTATGAGGTGAGCTGCAGTGGAAAAGAGGGGGAAGTGTGCAATTTGGTTTATATAGGAACAACTAAAAGACTGTTAGGTAAAAGAATGACAGAGCACAAAGCAGACATTAAAAAAAGAAAAGAATCGACAGGTCTCTCACAACACATACTTGACAGCGGACACACAGCCAATTTTGACGACGTAAGAGTACTAGACAAAGAAAAGAGAATGAACGCGAGATTTACTCTTGAGAGTTTAAGAATTCAACAAAAAATGACGCGAACGATGAACACAAAAGAAGACAGAGATAATACAATCGTGAGCTACGCTTTGGCAATAAAATAAGTACCTGATTGCAACACTACTGTGATAATTTGTATTTGTTCCTTTAAATTATTAGTCTTGTCAAATTTATGTTAATTTATTATTTTTCTGTTAAAAAAGTTAATAAAACAGTGATAGTTCAAAAACAAAACAATTATAGCTACATGTAAAAATTTTACAAATTTTAAAGTAAGTTTGCTTTCAAAAAATATTTTCGAAAAATTGTCATTGGTGTTCATATTTTCATATTTATTTAATAAACATAGATCTACCCCTGAAGAAGTCGTGGATAGCGACGAAACGTTGGGAAAAAGATGAAATAAACTTGTTTTATTTGCATTCAAATATAAATTGACCAAAAAAGCCTACCTAAGTAATAGAACAAATTAAATTAAATTAAATTAAATTAAATTAAATTAAATTAAATTAAATTAAATTAAATTAAATTAAATTAAATTAAATTAAATTAAATTAAATTAAATTAAATTAAATTAAATTAAATTAAATTAAATTAAATTAAATTAAATTAAATTAAATTAAATTAAATTAAATTAAATTAAATTAAATTAAATTAAATTAAATTAAATTAAATTAAATTAAATTAAATTAAAATTGAATTGAATTGAATTGAATTGAATTGAATTGAACTGAATTGAATTGAATTGAATTGAATTGAATTGAATTGAATTGAATTGAATTGAATTGAATTGAATTGAATTGAATTGAATTGAATTGAATTGAATTGAATTGAATTGAATTGAATTGAATTGAATTGAATTGAATTGAATTGAATTGAATTGAATTGAATTGAATTGAATTGAATTGAATTGAATTGAATTGAATTGAATTGAATTGAATTGAATTGAATTGAATTGAATTGAATTGAATTGAATTGAATTGAATTGAATTGAATTGAATTGAATTGAATTGAATTGAATTGAATTGAATTGAATTGAATTGAATTGAATTGAATTGAATTGAATTGAATTGAATTGAATTGAATTGAATTGAATTGAATTGAATTGAATTGAATTGAATTGAATTATCGCTATAAATGATGTTGTGCTCTCGTTCTAGTGAAATTCTTATATTTGTGGATGATACGAAGATTTTCAAGACAATAAGTGCTGACCATGACCACAGTCTCTTGCAGGCTGATACTGTTAAATGCCAAATGCGACTTCTATGCTTGGGTTCATAAAACGATGGGCAAAAGAATTTAACGATCCGTATGTTACTCTTTCTCTATATAACTTGTTGTATTTATAGTACTTTATTATAAATTCTATGATGTTCCTTATTTGACTTCTTCTATACAACTGACTTAGAGCTATCTTAATACTATACGTCTCTAGAGATAGAGAGAAGATCAGCAGCTTGAGACAGTGTTACCAGCCTACATACATCATCCCCCTCTCTTAGCCATACCTTGGACAAGAAATATTTATGTTTCTAAGCGCATAGATGCATAAAGGATAAAACCTATACATTTTCGATTCTATCTCTGTATATAAAGGTAATTTGCATTTGGAAACTTTTCAATTATAAATATCTTTTCAGTTAAATTCATTTCAGACTTACATTAAATTATTATCTTTAGTATGTTCATAGATATGCGTATTTTACATGTACCAGATACATAATAAATTCATGGAAATCAAAACAAATGACAATTCATATTTGTGGATTTTATACTTAAATTTACATTTCTTTTTTTCCGTAATGTATACATTATTCGCCTATAAATTATTTAGAAATAAAAAAAAATAGAAATGATCATAATTCATGTTTGTAGATTCGATAGGCATATATATATATATATATCTATGTAATTAACTAACTTACATTAACATTTTTTTTTTTTTTAATTTCATTACTAGCTATTTATTTTTAAATAAATTTGTTAATAGAACTAATTTAATTTGTTTATTGTATTTTTTGTTTCCATTATTTCAATTTTGGTTCATATAACTTATGCTACCAAATCCTGCTACGCCTTTAATACATCTATGCACTTATTTCATGTTCATTGAGGATTTTATTTATGAGGGTCTGAAGAAATCTGGTTTTCTTACTGAGCGACCGAATCGAGTAGTGTATGTCGAGTGAGGTAATTCTTGCTTCTCTTGTCCACAAAAATCTTCATATGAATTGTTTTCTTGTTGGATAGGGTGCTGGTCAGTTGAACTATTATCTTTTTGATCACTCGGCAGAGAAGATTTCTCGGTGGAATTATGCTCGTATGGTAATCTAATCTGAGGTGCATTTAAAGACTTTCTGAGGTACATTGTATTTCACCGAATTATATTATTATCCTCATTTCTTAACCAATACGATCGCGGCGTGTTATGATGTGCTAGTACGCACCCAGGATCCCATTTTTTGTTATGTCTGTAAACTATATTATCCCCTTTTCTCAAATCGAGTTCTTTTCTCGGACGACTAACATTTACCATTCGTTTCTGTTTTTCTTTTAAAAGCTTCGGTACATTGAACGGCGTTACCTGTTTTAATTTTTCTCATGAATAGGAAGTTTTGTTCTCAATTTCCTTGACATTAACATCTCCGCAGGAGACAAACCTATTCCAGGAATCGGGGTGGATCTATAATCCAACAAAGCTAAATCTATGTCCCCGCTGTTGGCCTTCTTCAACATATTTTTTGTGATATGGACAGCTTTTTCAGCTAGTCCATTTGATTGGGGAAATCGTGGACTAGTAAATATGAAATCAAAGTTCATAAAAGTGGCAAAATTTCTCAGTGCAAACGAATTGAACGGTTGATTATCTGAAACCACTATTAGCAGTTTTGTCTCTAATATTAAATAATTCAATCCATTTTGAGTAGTAATCTATAGCGACTAAATATGATCTACCCTGAAATTCTAATAAATCAATTCCTATTTTCTGGAATGGCAATGTTGGTACTGGTTGAGGTTTTAATAAATGCTTTTTATTTTGAGGTTTAAACCTTTCACAAATTCGACATTTAGCAATAAAATTTTGAATGTCATCATCCATACGACGCCAATACATGACCTCCTTTGCCTTATTTATTGTCCTAGTAATTCCCATATGCGATTCATGTAAAATATTCAACATATCTTGAATTAAGTCCTTAGGAACCATGACACGATGATCAAAAAATACTAAATTGTCTTCTTCATAAATTCGGTCCTTTAATTGCCAAAAATGTTTCAACTCATCGCTAAGTTTTTCTTTATTTAAAGGCCATCCTTTTTTATAATTCTGTATTAATTTTTGTAACGTTTCGTCTGTTTTAGTTTTATCTTGAAATATTTGTTTCTTCGAATCACTCATATTTATACTGTGTACTATTTCCTTCAAAGGCCTTTCTGTATTGACCGTTTTATCATAAACCGAATTTCTCGATAAAAGATCAGCTACATGCAATAATCTACCAGGTACATACAAAACACTTAAATCATATCTAGCTAACTTCAACTTCATCCGTTGTAACCTGTGAGAGTGAATTTGATTTATTTCTTTTTTCATTATTGAAACCAAGGGTTTGTGGTCACTGTGGACGACAACCTTCCGCCCATATGTATATATATCGATTGAATTTCTCACACGCGTACACTATGGCCAGCAACTCTTTTTCTATCTGTGCATAGTGTGTCTCTGTTTCGGTGAGACTTTTAGAAGCATATACGACCGGCTTATCATTTTGAATAAGACAACAACCAAGACCCGATTGAGATGCATCCGTTTGAATTATAGTCGGCAAATGAGGATCAAAAGTATGTAACACTGCATGAGATTTTAAAACATTTTTCAACTTGTCTAAGATTTTGGAGTGGCTTTCAGTCCACCGAAATTCAATATTTTTTTTTAATAGTTCCCGTAAAGGTGCATTTAGCTCTGAAAAATTAGGTATAAATGAACGCAAGTAATTAAATGTCCCCATTATTTTCTCTAACTCTTTTTTATCTTTCGGGTCTTTGATTTCGAGCATTGCTTCTATCCTACAAGGATCAGGTGATATCGTACTTCCGTCGAAAATATGACCCAAGTACTTAACTGTACCTTTACAGTACTGCAATTTATCCTCATTAAATTTTATATTAATTTCTCGTGCCCTGTTTATAACTCTCTGAACATTAACTTCATGCTCACGTAACGTTTTCCCTCCCACAATTATGTCGTCGATATAAATAAAACAGCCAGAAAGATTCCCAAAATATTTCATATTTAATTTTTGAAACTTTTCAGGGGCTACCTTCATACCAAAAGGAAGAACATTGTATTGAAAGGCACCAAAGGGGGTGCTAAAAACAGTGAGTTCTTTCGAGGCTTCTGTAAGACCCACCTGCCAAAACCCTTCTTTCAAATCAAAAACCGAAAAGTACTTCATCCCATTCATAACATACCGAAAATCTTCTATGGTTGGTATTAAAAAATGTTCATCCTTCAACTGTTTGTTTAATTCACCCGGATCTAAACATAGTCTCAAGGAACCGTTCCCTTTTTCCACGACCACAAGATGATGCGACCATTCGGACGGTTCTTCCCTTCTACTAATTATACCACTTTCCTCCATCTCACTAAGCTTACACTGCACTCTATCATACAACCCTATAGGTATACGACGGGGTGGTCTATTAACTGGTATAGCGTTTGGTTTCAATATCAAATCGCATTTATCGGGAAATCTACCTGAGCCTTAAAAAATATCTTTGTATTTGGTAAAGAACTCATTTTTATCCTGTTTTTCAATCCCATCTATCCTACAAATCAAGTTAAAATCCACACAAGATTTCAATCCTTAAATCGGTGGAGTAGAACCAGAAACCACAACGTATTCTACATCTACAACCTGATTTGTATGTTCCGTACGCAATATAATTACACCAACTGTACGGATTCGAAAACCACCATAGGCTTCTAGCTTTGTTAAAAGTGGCCTGATTGAGCTCATTTTACCTAACCTTTCTACCAAGTTTTGAGATATAACATTCGCTTCAGCACCGCTATCCAACTTAAAATCAATATTTAAATCCCCAATTTTTAGTTTTTGATACCAACTTCTTACAGAACCTGAAGCACAATTAAGCACACTCACATTACTTACATACATCACCGAACCGTCATCATCAGAATCAACACAGAAATCATCAGTTTCATTGTAATTGTCTCGCACCTCGTTAACTAACCTTCGATTTGCAAAATTATTCCGATTCTTGCAAGCATTTGCAAAGTGATTTAACTTCCCACATGACATACATCTTTTGCCTTCAGCTGGGCATTTTCCAAATAAATGATATCGATTGCATTTGAAACATAGCGTGTTTGTTTTCTTACTAGTTTGATAACTCATGTGTCTCTGCTGGTCCCCTCTCTTTCTATCAAATCTGAAATTAGAACTAGAGTTAACAGAATTTACATTCAACATATTCTCGTCTCGATCACTCGCCGTTGTCTTCATTAAAGCTGCAACTGATGCTCGTTCTTTTTCCATTCGTTTCGCTTGAATTCCCGTTTCTTCAGCAACACGACAAATCTCCTTTGCTTTCGCCAAGGTTAAACTGTCTTGTTTAAGTAACTGCAATCTTGCGTTGTGATCCGTTACACCAATGACTATTCGATCCCTAATCATGTGTTCTTTTTGGGTCTCGAATTCGCAGTTCTCTGCCAATTTGCTAATATCTGCGATGAATTATTGTTCAAACGGCTCCCCATCATGTTGATACCGTGAAAAAAAAGATATCGGTCATATACAACATTACTCCTTGGTACACAGTACATCTGAAATGCTTCCACGACGATAGCAATTTTTGTTTTATCCGCCTCCGCTAATCCAAGGGTGCCAAAAATTTCGATCGCCTGTTCTCCAGCACAGGATAGAAATCGAGCAACTTGTATTTCTTCGGTTTCACTTTTTGTTTTTGTAGCAACCATGTAAACGTCCCACATAGCCTTAAACTTTCTCCAATTTTCTTTCATATTGCCATCCATTGATAATGGACCTGGCTTTTGAAAATTTGTTTCACTCATTATACTCCACTTTTTTGTTAGCCTTTTCGTTTAATAAACTTTTCCTTAGTTTGGCTTTTAATAGTCAAACTAGTACTGCGATGTGCTTTATCAGTAAGTCCTTTTTTTTTTTACATCTTAATATACCGGCTGCGCCATGTTGTATTTATAGTACTTTATTATAAATTCAATGATGTTCTTTATTTGACTTCTTCTATACAACTGACTTAGAGCTATCTTAATACTATACGTCTCTAGGGATAGAGAGAAGATCAGCAGCTTGAGACAGTGTTACCAGCCTACATACATCATAACTGTTATGTACGACCTCATCTTGAGTATGCCTCTCAAGTTTGTTCTCCATTCTATGAAACTCATAAAAGTCGTATTGAATCAATACAACATAAAATCATTTGATTCGCTCTGAAGGGTCTCCCTTGGGCTGATCCTTACAACCTCCCACCACATGAACATCGGATGCAGCTACTGCAGCTCTGAACTTTATATCAAAGGCGGGTTAATAACGACTTAATATTTCTTCATCAACTTATAAATGGCCAAATTGATGCCCCTGACTTGTTAGCCTATATTGTCATAAATTATCGCGAAGATTTGAACTTTTACACATCTATTTTCATCGAACTAACTACGGAATCCATGAACCTCTAAGCCGTATGTGCAAGCTTTTTAATTTAAGTGCGTGTTTTATTTTAAGATTATTTTATTATTCACAAATTATAAATTATATGTTTTATACTTAAAGGTGCTGCTGTTGCGTCTGCCTCGAATGATGATTAAATTGAAAAAAGAAAAAGGTAATCTTTGGAAAGAGTGCAAGCAGCAGCAGATAACGAAAGATAATAAAGAATAATAGTAAAACATAGAAAAAGGAGAAGTTGCTTAAAATTAGGGTATATTTACAATGTTCGTTTTTTGTTGAATAATTAATTATGTGTTGTGTATATTTCTATGTTTGTTGGTTGTCAACACCATTACAGATTTTTAACATTCCGCCCGCCTCAACGTCTGCTTTGGAACGTTGAATGTCTTCCTGGTCATCTGGATTAACCGGCAAAGGGCATAGTTTGACGATGGGGCGTTTTAGAATTGACGATTGAGTTCTAATAGTGGCAACCCTTACGTGTCCATCTAATCCAGGATGTACTTCTATCACTCGAGCAAGTGGCCATTTAGTTGGAGGATACCGCTCGTCTACAACCAAGACAAGTGTTCCTGTTTTGATAGATGGCATTGTGTTATGCCACTTAGCAAATTCTTGAAGACGTTGTAGGTACTGAACAGACCACCTCTTCCAAAATCGTTCCAACATCTGCCTCAGGTGTTGAAAACGAGATAGTCTTGTCACTGGGATATGAAGCAATGATGGCTCAGGTACTGTATTGATGGAGCTTCCAATGATAAAATGTCCAGGAGTTAACGCTTCGATGTCTTCAGGGTCATCTGACAACGGACAGATTGGTCTTGAATTTAGGACCGCCTCTATCTGCGCTAGTAAAGTAGAAAACTCTTCATATGTTAAAAGAGACTCACCAATAGTTCGTTTTATATGAAATTTTGCGGACTTGACAGCCGCCTCCCATTTGCCGCCAAAGTGTGGAGCTGCAGGGGGGTTAAATTGCCATTTGGTTCCATCGTTTGCTAACATGTCTATAATATGTCGGCACTCTTTGGAAGCAGATTTGAAAAGCTTTCGAAGTTCTGCGTCTGCTCCTACTAGATTAGTACCACAGTCGCTTGTAAGTGTAGCACAAATACCTCGGCGACTGACGAATCTCTTGTATGCTGCTAAGAAACCCTCAGTTGAATAGTCTGTTGCCAATTCTAAGTGAACCGCTGATGATGAAAAACAAACAAACACGATGAGATAGGCCTTATACTTCTTGGCTGCTCGTCCCCTCCAAGTTTTCAAGATAAAAGGTCCCGCGTAATCAACACCGGAATTTAAGATTGGACGTGAAGATATTGTCCGATTAACTGGAAGTTGACCCATGAGTTGTTTCGATGTTGCAGCTCTATGACGGGCACATATAACACAGCGATGAACGAATGAGCGAACGTAGCTCCGACCTCCTAGAATCCAATAATTTCTTCTTAGTGTTGCTAGCATCAGCTGCACACCACCATGGAGAGTTGTTTTATGTACGTAATTCAAGACAAGATTGGTAAAAATAGAATCTCTTGGAAGGATTATGGGATGTTTCATGTCTGGATCTATCTGCGCATTACGAAGCCGCCCGCCAATTCGCAATATTCCTTCCGAGTCAATAAATGGCGTAAGTCGATAAAGACAGCTGCTTCGGGATAAAGATTCTAAACGAGAAAGAAGATTAATTTCAGACTTAAAATAAATGCTTTGAGTATTTTTTATCCAAAAAAATTTTGTTTCTCTAATCTCAGCTGGAGTCAAAGGACTTGGGATTTTTGATGAGCTTGTGACTTTTCGAAATGATGCAACTCGTTTAAACCAAGCTGTGATTCTTAAAAGTCTTGTTAACGATGAAAAACGCTGAACTAGATCACATGTTAATGAAGTCGGCTTTCTGGTAACCCCTGCTACTAATATTTGACGTTCTTCGTAGTCGACATTAACATCTGGAGTGGGGATTAAATTTGGCCATTTATCCGAAGAATGTTGCAACCACTGTGGCCCCTGCCACCAAAGGTCACTTTCTGCTAACTGCCGAGGTGATGTCCCTCTTGAGGCAAGGTCCGCAGGATTATCCTCACCTGGAATGTGATGCCATTGTGCTTCGGGCAAATTATCTTGAACTTGATTAACTCGATTTCGAATGAAATCCTTCCATCTCGATGGCTCGCCTTGGATCCAGTAAAGAGCAGTACTTGAGTCGGTCCAAAGGTGAGTAGCAGCTGAATGTAAGTTGAGGACACTGATTATATGTTTCACGAGTTTAGTAAGCAGCAGTGCTGCTGCTAATTCAAGCCTTGGAATGGTGACTCGAATGGATCTAGGTCGTTTGGAGGACGTTTTCGAGCGACTTGGTGGAGCAACTTTTGACTTGGATGCTAAAATGGTTATTTGGACTCCATTTTCATTGATGACACGAATATATACCACGGCTCCGAGTGCTGCTTGTGAGGCGTCTGAAAACCCATGCAATTCAACTGATAATAAACCAGGAGTTATTCCCAGCCATCGAGGAATGGAAATTAAAGATAAATCATTGAGTTGATTGATAAAGCTTTTCCATCGAGCCTCAAGTGACTTAGAAATAGGTTCATCCCAATCCAGATCCGCCAGCCAAAGCTCCTGGATGAAAAGTTTTGCTCTAACCACAACCGGTGATATCCATCCCAATGGATCAAAAAGCTGAGCTGTTCTCGATAGCACTGTTCTCTTTGTATAAACAACTGGTTCTTCATGGTGCACTGGAATGAATATAAAGCGATCCAAATTAGGCTGCCAATTTAAACCTAAAGTTCTATGAACTGGAACATCATCGATGCAAAGTGATGATGATGAAGTTGCTCGATATTGTTCAGGCACGTTCGTATAAGACTTTCATTGTTAGCACACCATTTTTGTAGTTTAAACCCACCAGCTTTAAAAAGATTATAAATTTGCTTGATCCGATTCTTACCCTCTTCAACAGTGGCCGATCCATCGTACACATCATCCACGTAAGTATTTTTTGTAATAACATCCTTAACGTCAGAAAATCGATAGCTTTCATCTTCGGCTAGTTGATTCAAAACCCGGATAGCAAGAAATGGAGCAGATTTTGTTCCATACGTCACTGTGGTTAGCTCAAATTCTTGAACGTTAGAATCTTCAGCCCAAAGAATACGTTGGTATTTCCAGTCGTCTGGGTGAACTTTTATCTGCCGGAACATTTTCGTAACATCCGCAGAATACGCAAATTTGTTAACTCTCCAACGTGTAAGAACATCAGGAAGATCTACTTGCAGCTTTTGTCCTTCATGCAGAAAGTCGTTGAGTGATGTACCTATATTGGTCTTCAGGGACCCATTGAAGACGACTCTTAACTTTGTCGTGGAACTGCAACTGCGAACCACACCATGATATGGGAGATAAAACATCTGATCTGTTTGCTGAATTGGTGATGGGACTCGTTTCATATGTCCAAGTTGTTCATACTCTGCAATAAAATTTGAATAATTAGTTGCAAATTCAGTGTTTTGTATAAATTGATTTTTCATGCGATATAATAACTTTAAAGCAGGCGTTCTTGAGTTTCCAAATGATGCTGGAATTGATTTGAAGGGAAGGCGCACAGTAAATCTTCCCTCTGAATCACGTGAATGGGTACGCTTAAAAATTTCTTCACATTCCAGTTCTTCTGGAGTAAGTGCATCGATAGATGAGTAAAAAGCTTCTTCCTGCATCCAAAACTTTTTCACTAATTCTTCAAGATGGTCTTCTGCATAGCAATGAAATGATTTTGCTTCTTGATATTTGGACGATGAAAGTGATGATGCACCTGAAATAATCCATCCTAATGTCGTACGTTGTGCGATAGGTGCCCCCTCAAAACCTTTGAGAAGCCCACTTTGTATGACTTGTCCGTAAACTTCTACACCGAGAATGAGGTCTACACGTCCAGGTTGATGATATTCTGGGTCTGCTAAATCGATATTTTCTTGATGTGGCCAGTCTGTATGCCTGATAGCAGCTGACGGTAAAAGGTTGGTAAGTTTTGGTAGCACAAAGGCATCGAAGCTACAGTGGAAGTTGCTTATGCAAGATTGAAGATTAACTTTTACTACACCTTTTGATTGATGTGATGATGACGAATCACCTCCAATGCCAACAATTGATAAAGATGTATATGACCGTCGAAGTTGGAGAAGGTGGACGAGGTACTCTGATACAAGATTAACTTCTGAACCCTGGTCGAGAAAGGCGCGAACAACGTATAGCTCCCCAGAACTAGATTCGACTCGCACAAGGGCAGTTGCCAGAAGGGTTGCCGATCTTGGAGACTGATGGATACAGGTAACATTGGCGGATGCAGAAAAACGATTGATGTTGTTTATAGAGGCCTCTTGATTAGATGATGAAACTAAATTGATTGATGAGTTTGGTTGATGAATTGTTGTATGATGACGTCCTCCACATGTTTGGCATCTCCATTTTGAAAAGCATGCACTAATTATGTGCGGGCCTAGACAATTGTAGCAGAGCTTCAGTTGTTTTAAGAGTTCCACACGATTAACTTGCGATTTTGACAGATAACCTGGACAAGAAGAGATGTAATGCTCGCCTTTACAATTAGAACATACCTGTTTTGGGTGTTGTGCCGTTACATGATGTGTCTTTGCTTTTATTTGCTGTCTGGAATTGGATGAGCGGACTTTGGAACTGCTCCGCTCTGATGTAGCACGTTCAAAAGCTTGCAGCGATCGAATGCGAGTAAGGATAAAGTCTTTAAGTGCTGCCCAGGTAGGTGGTTCCGTGGTAGATCCTAATGATTTTTCCCATTCTTTAACTGATGTACCATCTAATTTACGAGAAACAATATGTGTTAGAACGTCATTCCACTGGCTTACGTCACGACCAAGCCCTTCAAGTGACCCCAAAGCTTTATTAATTTCGTTGTACAAGGTCTCCAACTTAGAAGAAGATTCCTCGTCAACAGCTTTGGCAGATATAATTGCTTGAACTGCTGAGTCAACATGTAGTCTTTTATTATCATAATAAGAGATCGTCCCAAGCAATTTGGAAGTTTGAGGCTGTAACAGAAACACCATGTAGGCGAGAAGCTGCCTTACCAATGAGACTTCCTTTCAGAAATTGAAGTTTCGTGACGCATGTGAGTGTCGGGTCTGCTCCAATAATTGCCATAAAAGAATCTTTAAATAAGGGCCATTCAGAAAATTCCCCGTTAAAAACTGGCAACGGTAATTTTGGAAGCCGGTGGTTATGTGATGTGGATATCGGATTTGCACACGTAGCAGAAAGATTTTTTCCATCTTTATTTGGAACTTCGATCAATGTATCGTGCAACGTAGACATGTGCTCCATGCTGTTTAAGTAATTCTCTTCACAATTACGATACATTTTGTTCTTAAAATAATCTTTTTCTTCATATTTTTGGCGTGAATCAGCCTTTAATGAAGCTTTGACTGTCACCACAGATTGGTGGTTTTGTTTGAAGGAATTCCAATTTTCACATAGAGCTGCTTTACGCGACGCAATTCTCTGGACGCTAGCTGTGGATCCCAGGTTGTTGAGCGAATCTTTGATGATGTCAAAAAGCTCATACTGCTGTTCTAAAATGGCGGTCAACTGTGTTGCGTTTGACATGATTATGGACTGTATCTATGTATAGTGCTTGGTTCAATAATAATTTAATTTTTATTATATATTAATCCGGCTCGAAGGACCAGAAATGTTTTATTTTAAGATTATTTTATTATTCACAAATTATAAATTATATGTTTTATACTTAAAGGTGCTGCTGTTGCGTCTGCCTCGAATGATGATTAAATTGAAAAAAGAAAAAGGTAATCTTTGGAAAGAGTGCAAGCAGCAGCAGATAACGAAAGATAATAAAGAATAATAGTAAAACATAGAAAAAGGAGAAGTTGCTTAAAATTAGGGTATATTTACAATGTTCGTTTTTTGTTGAATAATTAATTGTGTGTTGTGTATATTTCTATGTTTGTTGGTTGTCAACACCATTACAGATTTTTAACAGTGCGTCCTCCGTTGATTTTAACGTAGTTAGAATTGGATTGAAAACATTGTTTCGAACCAGTGCCCCACGATCTTGACTGTCTTATCTACTGTTTAAGATACTTTAAATGTTTTTTTATGTATTGTTTTTATTTTTGTAGTTAAGTTTAGTTTTGTATACTTTTTATTTGTAAGCATGTGTTGGTTTGCATTATTTAACTATTTTAATAACCACTAACACATGCACTTATGATGGGCTTTTGTTTGTAGGTTGTAGCTTGATCAAAGCTCTCTACAACATAAAATCGGAAGTGTTAAAAACAAAATGGAACGTTTTTTTTTATATTCTCATTATAGGCTAAACGGATTTAGATTAATTTTGTATATACAAGAACAGATTTCAAATAAGATTAAATAATATTGCATATAAAACTAGGCAAGAAGTCCAGA
Source organism: Dasysyrphus tricinctus (assembly GCA_963921185.1). Taxonomy (NCBI): domain Eukaryota; kingdom Metazoa; phylum Arthropoda; class Insecta; order Diptera; family Syrphidae; genus Dasysyrphus; species Dasysyrphus tricinctus. Next base: position 41,527,024 of record OY992533.1, read on the forward strand.
CCAAAGCCAAAGCAGGGAAATACTGTGAGGAAGTTTAACGTCGGACGGCTACCGTCGCAAGAAATAGCCAGGTCCCTTTCGATCGAGTATCTCGTACCCTCTAAAATAGTCCTATGCCACCAACTGTAAGTATCGAGAACCAGTGGAAGAATTGCCAGGAAGCCATCAGAGATGCCGCCTCTGCCATGCTGGGCCTTGCACGACCACCACAGCGAAACTATTGGTTCGACGAAGAATACCGACAAGTATATGCAGCCAAACAGCAGGCATACAAAGCGGGCACTGCATAGAAGGACCAGAGCTGCTCGCGAGCTCTACGAGTAGAAGAGGAGAGAGGAACACAAGCTTCTAAGAAGGAAAAAGAAAGAGCATGAGAAACATGCGATCGCGGAAATAGAGGGATGCCATTGCAAGAATGAAGTACGGAAGTTTTACCGAAAAGTAAAAAGAGAACCTCTCAGTGTTACAAGGTCCGTTCGTAGTAAAATCGCAGTGGGTGCTTAGGATATGGAAAAATCATTTCTACAAATTGTATAACGGCGATGACGAACCGGATTCCGCTAACATGCAGAATGCACCATTCAATCTGGACGACGCGACGCAGGCCAACAATTCCGTCCACCCGATCTCGACAGTAAAGATAGCTATATCTAAACTTAAGTCCAATAAAGCTGTTGGAGCTGATGGCCTTGCGGCTGAGCTATTCAAAGCGGCTGGCGATGAATTGGTTAGGAGTATGCACCAGCTCGTCTGTAAAATATGGTCGGAGGAAAGCATGCCCGATGAATGGAACCTCAGATTTGTTTGTCCGATCCTCAAGAAAGGCGATCCTCTGGACTGCACCAACTACAGAGGTATTAGTCTTCTTAATATCGTTTACAATATCTTCTCTGACGTACTTTGTGGACGCCTAAGGCCATTCGTCAACAACCTGATAGGTGCATATCAATGTGGCCTTAGGCAAGGGAAGTCCACCATCGACCAAATATTCGCACTTCGGCAAATCTTGGAGAAAACCCAGGAGTTTAAAACCGATGCCCACTATCTTTTCATTGATTTCAAGGCGGCGAATGACAGCATCTATAGAGACGAGCTATATAGAGCAATGTATAGATTTGGCTTCCCTACCAAACTCGTCCGTTTGTGCAGAATGACGATGGAGAATGCACGCTGCTCTATCAAGGTCGGCAAAAACCTCACCGCCACCTTTGATGCCAAAAAAGGTTTTAGGCAAGGCGACGCACAGTGGGATGAGAAGCGATTCTAGCGCGCCAAAAGTATTCTTGGGGTAATTATATGGAATAAAGACCTAATTTTGATAAGCTTTTATAGTTTTGAGGTCGTTGCAGCCGTTTTTAATATTTTTCCAGGGTGGTGTTAAAAATTAGGGACAAGAAAGTGGAAAAAAGAAAATTCTATCAGTGTTCGAAAAAAGGGTGTCCTTTAATGCAGGATTATTTGAGAAATGATTCCCAGGCGGTTCTAAAAAAAATTGTATGAGGTGGGGGGTCTGCTTCCCCCCGTTTTGGTGGGAGGAGCAATTTTCTAAAAAAAATTACTTGAAATAGACAACTAAATATTAAAAAACAACAGCAACAGTTTGAATGTCATGCTAAAGCTGTTTTTAAAACCGAAAATCGATTCTCTGTTTGACTTTATACATATGTAGTTGGTTTTGTAAATACTTTTTGAAAAAATAGTTTTCAAACTTAAAATTAAAAAGAAAAACTAAAATTATTTATTTGTTTAAACTTTTTATTCCGAGTCACTATTACTCCTCGTTTCGGAATCATGCTCAGATTCAGTTTCGTCATTTTGGAGGAATAATAAATTGCGAACTTCCTTACTGTATTCCCTTTTGTTTTTTTTGTTGTTGCCTTTCGCATTGACGAGACATATGAAAACACTCGCGACAACTTATTATAACGGAATACATTACCGACCTTGAGTCACTAGAGAGAGCAGTTTGACTTTCGTGGCTAACGTTATCTCTCATTAAAAGTTTAATAAAATTGTTAGTTGGTGGTAGTTGGTAGCGATTTTTATAGGGGTGTAAGTATACATATTGGACTAGCTAATGGAAGTATAGGTAAGAGGTTCTATGACGTTCCGGATTTTTGGCAGACTATACAAACAAAAAAAAAAAATGATATAAAAATTGTTTAAATAAAATGATTTAAATAACAAACAACCAGTGAATTAATTTAATTGGAATTGATTGTTTATAATAATGTACCGCACGTTTTTTATCGCATTCGGTTTTTTTCCGAACAAATATCGGGTGTTCACACCACATTTATATTAATTCGTTTAAAAATCGAATAGCTGCAGTATAATGAAAATGAATGGAAAAGTTTGAATTTGTGAAGTATTTTATTTTTATCTTTTTAAGGACAAGGGCTAGAAAGCTGAAATTTGGACGGATGATAGAAATTATTGATTTAAATATGAATTTAAAAAATTAGATTCCTAGAATACCGTTGGACGGAGATAAGGGAATATTTGAGCGCTTTCACATAAGAACTCATATCTCCTTAGTGCATTGATTAATTCTCTTGTTGTTTTTAAATGTCACATATAAATAGAATTACGGTTATTTTGATACCTCATTCATTATCCTACGTTGTATATAAGCGACACAATCTTGATTTTAAATTGATCGAAAAATCAATACAATTGCATTGAAATTACCTGCTTGGACCATTGTCCACGACCATCCACCAGCGAGAAGATCCCGTTATCTACATGGAGTTTTTTACTTGCGATATAGGTACTATAGGGCAAGTTTTGGATTCGTGCAAAAAAAAAATTTCGAGATAACAATCAAACATGACATTACGATGATAGAGAACACGAAAAAAGTGGGTGGCACAATTCTGTCTGTCTGTCTGTCTGTCTGTCTGTCTGTCTGTCTGTCTGTCTGTCTGTCTGTCTGTCTGTCTGTCTGTCTGTATGTACCTCAACCTACAGCCTAAACTACTGAAGCGATTTTCTTCAAATTTTGAACTTAAGGTTTTTTTGTAACTCTCCAGAGGGGAAATTGAAATTTTTTTTTTAGCTCAAAAAATAACGGTACTTGTCATACAACCGTTAAGGAAAAGCTTAATTATCTCAAAAACGGCTCCAACGATTTTGATAAAAAAAAATCAGTCTATTATTGTAGATATGGTGTACCTTTTAGTAAGAAAAAAAATCACCAAAAACATTTATTAACGGTACCTGCCATATAACGGTTTTTTTGATTTTTGGTTTTCTCATTAACCACTCATCCGATTTCAATAAAAATTTTTTCACAAAAGCTTTGTTAGAATATTAATAATACTGCATACCAAAATTTTTGAAAAAATAAATTTTGGATTTTTAAAAAAAGATTCAAATTTTTTTTTGAAAATTCAATATTTCAAGAACGGGTCAATGAATAATTTTGAAATTTCAGTTTTAAATGTATATTAATATATACTCAAAATTGGCATACCAAATTTTTTTTTTTTAAATGTTACAAAAATTTTATATATAAAAAATTAATTTTTAAGAAAACGGCTCCAACGATTTTAAATTTTTTTTTTGCATATATTCATATTTTTTCAAGTAATCAAATGGCATACTTTTTTTTGAGCTCTAAGTTATTTATCAGACTGTTTATACAATTAAAAGAACGATTTAAATATGCTTTCTATACTTTTTCTATAATTACTTAAATATTTTTTTAAGTTCTTAAGCCCCACACATCATCAATTGCATTTTTCACTTGCAGTCGAATTTTTGGTAAAAGATGGGGTCCCAGCCCTAGAACCATTCATTGGATGTACACAGCCATAATAAGGCCAATCCTAACGTACGCATGTTTGGTCTGGTGGCCAGCCTTGGAAAAGGAAACCAATCTAAAAACCATGACTAAAATTCAAAGACTTGCATGTATTGGCACAACCAGTGCGATTAGAACCACACCAACGGCAGCCCTAGAAACATTCCTTTCACTAGCCCCGCTCGATCTGTTTACGAAAGAGCTAGCGGCCAAAAGTGCTTTAAGACTTCAGCAGTGTAATAACTGGAAAAAGGGCCACTACGGTCATAGAACTATAGTGAAGTTCACTGACATAGACATTCAAACAGACTACATTACACCGCACATTGATTTCAACCTAGTAGCCATAACAGATATCCCAACCAGGAAACTCTGGAATGAAAACCGGGTCATAAATGAAAACCATGTTTCGGTCTTTACTGACGGCTCCAAGACCTTAGAGGGGGTTGGGTCAGGTATCTACTCAGATAACCCACCAATTAGCAGATCTATAAAGCTTCCAAATTTTTGCAGCGTATTCCAGGCGGAAGTACTTGCAGTTTGTGAAGCCGCAAAACATCTCTCCTCACGCGAAGTAATAAACAAAAATATTGACATCTTTGTAGACAGCCAGGCGGCAATCAAAGCCATTTCCTCAATCACTATAAAGTCAAAGCTGATAAAGCGTTGCCGGTATATGTTATCTTTACTAGGTGCAACGAACACAGTCACCCTTAGATGGGTCCCAGGACATTGTGATATATATGGGAATGAAATGGCGGATGAGCTGGCCAAAAACGGATCGTCTCTTGATCCGAGCCAAACCGACTTCTCGGTGCTTATGCCACTGGAGCAAGAAAAAAGTAGAATACACCAGAGTTTCTTAGAGGCTGCAAATGTCAGATGGTCATCCATCGACACTTGTCGGGTTTCTAGGAATCTATGGCCAAATATTTCAAAGAAAAAAACTGATTACTTACTCAAGCTAAGCAGGCCTCAATTATCTCTCATGGTTGGTGTCCTTACGGGCCACAACTCAATGGGAACCCACATGTACAGAATGGGCATCAGCTCATCGGACTTATGTAGAGGGTGTCATGATGAAGAGGCAGAGGAGGGCTCCCCTCACTTCCTTTGCGAATGCCCCAGTTTAGCTAGAACCAGAAAAGAGGCCCTTGGAGAATACTGCTTCGACGAACTGGGCGACATCTCTGTCTTGCCACTAAAGAACATCCTGAAATTCATTCAGAACTCAGGATGGTTCAAGGAGGCCCCCCACACCTAAAACTTCCTATTAACTCCCTTCCTATCCCTCCTCACTAACCATTTATACCCCGGGGAGCGCAATGGATCCACTGAGATCCGAGTGAGATGGTGCGGCTTGCCGTATTATCACCCCTTCCAACCTATACCTATACCTAAGCCCCACACAACTTGAACATAAGAGCAAGTACGTGCGATCCAGTCGTGCACTTTATTTTTATTAAAATTTGATATGGATGGCTTTAAAAAATTATAGCTCCCGTTCTACTGATTGGATCTTCAAGTTTAAGGTCTTTAAAGAAAGCTCACATATTGTGTAAAAAAATCATTGAGGAGGGGCAAAAATGTTCATACTAAAACGGTAAATAAAGCCCAATTCATTTCCTTTTATTTTATTCTAAATTCAAATGCTTATGAAAATTTTTATAATTTTGAAAAACTAAAAACGCATGTTTATCCAATGATCCAATGAGTATCACCGGAGTTATAATTTTCTTAAACTAACCATATCGGTCGATTAATTTTTTTTTTGTACATCGGCTTTTCTCTCCACTGAAGCTCATTAGGGGGGTTTACATGGCATGACAGCATCGCTTGATGGAAATGGAGGTTAGGTTAGGTTAGGTTGAAGTGGCTGCCAGTCGTGAAGACTGACACACTTTGACCATAAGTTGGTCCATTGTGACACCACATGAATCTAGGAGACCCTTTTCCTCACTCGGTGAACCAATTGGAGCTTCTTATGAAGCGTAAAAGACTACCTATGTCTAAATCTGATAGATCACTAGGATCATTGAAGTAAAAATCACCAAGGTGAAGTCTTCGTCTATGAGATAGAGCAGGGCATGTGCATAGGAGGTGAGGGATTGATTCTATCTCTTCCTCATCCAAACAGCTTCTGCAAAAGTCATTAGAGAACACGCCAAGACGTGTTGCGTGCTTTCCTATAAGACAGTGTCCGGTTATAACACCAATCATGGAGCTAATGAGCAATCTACTTAGAGATATCAAACACTTAGATCGCTTTACATCCATTACTGGCCAGATTTGTTTTGTTGCCAAACAAGTGGCGATATCGTTCCACCTAAGGTTTGTTCTCTCTAATGCATCTTGCCTCAGCAAAAGTTTACAAGTAGCGATGGGTATACCTATATCTGCCTTGGTAGGTAGAAGAGGTAGAATTGTTCCACTTTTAGCGAGTTCATCGGTCTTACAATTACCTGGGATGTCCCTATGCCCCGGCACCCAACACAGGTGAATGTTAAACTGCTGCGCCATCTCCAGCAGAGACGAACGGCAATTAAGGGCTGTTATAGAGTTAGTCGAGACTGATTCCAGGGATTTGATAGCAGCTTGACTATCCGAGAAGATGCGGATATCTGTAGTTGATATCACGTTTTCTTTCAGCCAAGATAAGGCTTCTTTGATCGCCATAAGTTCCGCCTGGAACACGCTACAATGATTAGGAAGACGGAATGAGAGACTTAATTTTAGTCTTCCTGAGTACACACCGCCACCCACCCCCTCAACAGTTTTCGATCCATCTGTGTAGATATGGACCGATTCATCATTAAAGAACGCCATATCCTCCCAGAGGGTTCTTGAAGGAATGGTGACTTGAAAGTTTGAACCGAATTGTGGTTTTGGGATGGTGTAGTCAATGTGACTAGGTAATCTGAATGAATTCAGAATGGTGGAATGGCCAATGCTATTGTTGGTCCTTGTGAGGAAGCTTGTAGGCGAATGGCCGTATTTGCAGCCACCTGTTTGCTAAAAATATCGAGGGGCGTCAGATATAGCAGAACGTCTAGAGCGGCAGAGGGTATCGTACGAAGCGCACCACTTATACATAAACAAGCAGAGCGTTGTATTTTGCTAAGTTTGTCGCAGTTTACCGCTTTATCTAGAGCAGTCCACCATACTGCAACACCATAAGTGAGAATCGGTCTAATCACCGACGTATATAGCCAATGAGTAATGCGAGGTTGAAGGCCCCATTTATTCCCAACGGCTTTTTTGCATGAGAAGAGTGCCACTGTGGCCTTTTTAACTCTTTCTTGTATATTAGGTTTCCAGCTTAATTTTTTATCTAAAATAAGACCCAAATATTTCGCTTGATCAGTAAAAGTTAATGGAATACCTTTTATAGAAGGAGGATCTACATGAGGAATTTTATATTTCCTGGAGAATAGAACAAGTTCTGTTTTATGAGGGTTGACACCGAGACCACACCGGTCCGCCCAATTGGTTAGCCTATTCAAAGCATTTTGTAAGAGTTCTTTTAAGGAAATGGAACAAGTATTCAAAATCTTTTAAAAACCATACAACATTGGCTGTCAAGCGGTTGTTTCTTGCGTTCAAATGATCAAATCAAGCCATGTTATCAAGCAATGTTGGTCCATGTGAACCCCCCCCTATTCGATGCCAAGGAACAAATACCCAACGTGGATTTAAAAACCACGAGACTATATAAAACTATACGCCACTGGAAGTTTTTTTTTTATAAGTCCGTTGAGTTTTCGATAAACGTCGCGTCGTGTGAAAGGCTCTATGTAAAATATATACGCCACTGCTCATTTGCACGGATTTATACTGCAAAAAATCGTGCGGTACAATCTCGTGTGAACCAGGCCTTACGCTGTCGAAATTGACATAATTGGACGAACAAAGCGTGATGTCAGTGGTGCTTTTTGTGAGTATTGAGAAGGAAGCCAAGAAGATGGGTTTAACGGTGGGATGACATAACGTCCGCGGCCATAATGTCCATGGACCTTAAGTCTGCACAAACGGACTTAAGGTCCATGGACATTATGTCTTCTCCATAAAGTCCATGGACTTTATATCTTTCTAAAAAGAAAAAAAAAATACGCAAAACTCCTCGGACTTTATGTCCATGAACTTAATGACTGCTTCTCACAGACATAATGTCCATGGACATTATATCTGTTTCAAGAAGACATTATGTCCATGGACGATATGTACATTGTGTGCAGACAAAATGTCCATGGACATTATGTCTTATTTTGCGAGTTAAATCCTAAATGGACATTATATCCGTTAAAACAGACATAATGTCCACCATTTTAAAGTGGGGAAAAGTTTTATGCGGGAACAATAATTGAAAAAAAGTTTTCATATACAGTATTCGTTTCACCCACCATATCAAAACTCATAACGACTTCTTCTCAAATGTCAGAAAGGAACTATGTGCTCGATGGTACCTTCTCCGTTGTGCCAGTGCCTGCTTGTGGATATAAGCAGCTTTTGATTATATACATCCAATATCAAGATCATAAGTATGTTATCATAAAAATTCAGTTTCATAGCTGCATTTGTTACTCGCGATTTGAAGTAGATACATAGAAATAAAGTATAAATTTGATAGACAATTTAGTGATGCGTGATAGCCGCGGGGGGGGGGCCACGGCGGCGGCGCGGTGGCGAGCACGACAGCGAACGCGGCGCGGCGGCCTCGCGTCGCACCGCGCCGCGGGTTCGCGAACGTAGCGCTGTGGTGCTCGCCACCGCGCCGCCGCCGCGGCCCCCGCCGCCGCGGCCCCCCCCCGCCCGCATTAAACTTTTCCCCACTTTAAAATGGTGGACATTATGTCTGTTTTAACGGTCAGTTTGAAAAACCAAACGGACATAAAGTCCATTCTTTGCAGCTTGGACAATATGTCTCTTTGTTTTTTCCAAAACAGACATTATGTCCATCTGGACTTTATGTCTGTTTCAAATGGACTATAAGTCTATTTTAAACGGAAATATTGTCCAAATGGACATTATGTCATTTTTAAAAAGAAAATATGTCCAAATGAACACTATGTCTTTTTTGAACGGACATATTGTCCAAATGGACGGTATGTCTTCTTCAAACGGACATAAAGTCTATCTGCACTTTGATCCGGTCATAATGTCCATGGACCTAATGACCGTTTGATATTGGACATTATTTTTTGACATAATGTCCATGGACTTTATGTCTGTTTGTACGGACTTAAAGTCCATGGACATTATGGCCGCGGACGTTATGTCATCCCACCGGGTTTAACGGTGGATGAAAGCAAATTGAAATATATGCTGTCAACAACAAAGGACACCCAACACCGACGTCTCGGACAGAACGTCACTATAGACAGCTATAATTTTGTAATTTTGAGGTGGTCGGAGACCACCTAGGTCTACCTAGGATCCACTATAAACTCAGCGAACGATACCAGTGCTAAGATTAATCATCATCATCAAGTTCTGTAACCCCGATTGGGGCATAGGGCGCCAACAAATCGTTTCCATCCTTCACGGTCTGCTGCAAGGTACTTTAGCTGTGGCCACGTCTTTCTCTGGGATTCTGCTTCCACTAAGACAGTTGATTTCCATGTTGTTCTTGGTCTTCCAACCCGCTGTGCACCCTGAGGATTCCATTCAAAGGACTGCTTTGCAATTTCATCGTTTGGTTTCCTCAGTGTGTGACAAATCCATTGCCATTAACGCTTTCTTATGCCGCTCTTGACTTGTCCTGCGCCACAATTCCTCGTTTGATATAATTTGTGGCCAGCGAATTTTTAGAATATGGCGTAGACATCGGTTCACAAAAGCCTGCAATTTTTTCGAGATGGTAGTCGCGACTTTCCAGGTTTCACAAGCATAAACAGCACGGATTTGACATTGGATTCGAAGAATTTCAACTTTGTACAGAGAACCGAAGGCTGCGCGAGCTTTATTTATTCTACTTTGAACGTCCAGATCCGTACCACCATTTGCTGAAACGATACTTCCAAGGTAGTTAAATTGTTCAGCCTCTTCAACTGGCGTCTCCTGTATTAAAATACGCTGATGTGTGGAGCGGCCTGTGAGCATTATTTTTGTCTTTTTGCTATTTATTTTAAGACCACTCGACTCTCCTTTTACCTTCAGAGCTTGACACATCACGTTCAGCCCGCTGATGTTATTTGCCAAGAGACATATATCATCGGCATAGTCTAAGTGACTAAGCTTTTCAAACGGCCTCCATTGAATGCCCTGCCTCTCTGAAGTTCCAACTTTGGCATCGTCAATCGCCAGTAGAAAGAGAATTGGCGATAGAACATCTCCCTGTCTCACACCCTGCCGCACTTCGAAAGAGTCGGATAGCTGCCCATTGTGCAAAACAAAACATCTTGCGTTGTTATAGGACTCTCTTATAATGGCAACAATTTTTGGGGGAATTCCTCTACCAAGAAGTGATCTCCATATACATTCATGGTTGACTCGGTCAAAGGCCTTCTCAATATCCATGAACATGAGGTAAAGCGGTGATTGAAATTCCATCGACTGCTCGAGGACGATACGCAGGGTGCTAATATGGTCGACACACGATCGACCACTGCGGAAGCCAGCTTGATGCCTCTTGAGTGTAGACTCGATTCTAACCTTTATCCGCTCCAGAATGAATGAATGCCATTAGTTTTGGAAAAACGGACAAAACTGTAATACCTCGCCAATTGTTGCAATTCTTAAGATCACCTTTCTTTGGCAACTTAACAATTACACCATCCTTCCAGTCGCTGGATAGATCAGAAGAATCCTCACTAAGAAAGGCACAAAAGTGATCCTTCCACCTGCGCAGCTGATCCTCGATTGATACCAAAAGTGTATTGGTGGTGCTTTTCTTCCCGACAGAATAGGTGTTATAGTGTGAATTTTCGAAATGAGCTTTCTGATCATTTTATTGTTAACTCTGGTGTTCCACAAGGCAGCCATTTAGGTCCATTATTATTTATTTTATACATAAATGACTTGACTTCGATTATTAAAAATTCCTCTATTCTTTTATATGCCGATGATATAAAAAATTTTAAAAGTATAACCTCTATAAATGACTGTTCAACACTCCAAGATGATCTTAATAGGTTTAGGGAATGGTGCAATGCAAACCGTCTTCTGTTAAATATAAACAAATGTAAGACAATGACTTTTACACGCAAAAAAAGTATGATAACTTATAATTATATGTTAGATTCTTCTTCTTTATGTAGATTATCTGTTTTTTCTGATCTTGGCATTGTTCTTGACACAAAATTAACCTTTGTCAACCACTTTGACTATATTGTAAAAAAGGCCAATAAAATTCTGGGATTCATAAAACGATCTCGTGATTTCCAGGACCCATATGTTCTAAAGTTTCTATACGTATCTTTTGTAAGGCCAGTACTAGAGTATGGATGCGTGGTATGGGCCCCTTACTACACTGTTCACATAAATAGACTTGAGTGTATCCAGAGAAGGTTTATGCGCTTCTGTCTTCGTTTTCTTCCGTGGTCCCATAGACATACTTTACCTCCTTATGCTCAGAGACTGACGTTAATTAATCTCCCTTTACTCTCAAAACATAGACAATATATCCAGATTTGCTTCGTTATAAAATTCATAAATGGGTCAATAGTATCTCCATCAGCTCTGTGTCGTTTGAATTTCAGCTACAGTCAGACAAACTTAAGAAGACAGTTGCCTTTATGTCCGATCTTCAGTAGAACAAACTATGGTGTGAATAGTCCTTTAAATCAATTGATTTCAGTCTTCAATAAATATTATTGTGTACTTTCTTGTATAAATGACAATGTCAAAAGTTGTAAATTCAAAGAGATCTTTTTCAATACATCATTGAAAGAGACTATATTAATTTATATTTAATGTAAACTAGTTTTATAAGCTTTCTATCGTTAGTTATTTAACGAATTCAATAAATAATGACAACTTCCTTGGATATTTGGTACAATTCCCTCATATCTCCTCTTCTTGCAGCGTTTTCCGCATTTTCTGCGAGACCGTCTAACCTCACCCTCTTGTCACGTCTCACACAGCGATAGACCATCTTATGTGCAATGCGGTACTCTCTTCGCAAGTCAGCCTTTCGTTGAACATCTGCTTCGGCATTTATTAGGATTTTCAACGATTTGCGAAGTTCGATCTTATCCCAGGTGTCTTGGGATATCCAAGAGTCTCTACGTCTCGTCTGCTTGGGTACAGTTTCGGATCCAGCCTCCATAAAAACACTTTTTATATCACCCCACATCTCATCAATTGTTGAATGTTGCATTCCGTTTAATGACAAAGCTCTGTCGTTAAGGGTTGTGACATAGTTTCGACATATGTATGTTGGTGTCATTTAAAGCATTCGTAATGAATTTTGAGCTCCTTGCTGACTCCTGCGCTGGTTTTTGTACGGCAGCGGTTCGTAGTTTGAGACTCATCAGAACCAAATGGTGGTCGCTTCCCACATCGGCATTTCTTATACTCCGGACATCACACATAGACTTCCTCCATCGCTGCTGAATCATGATATGATCAATTTGGTTTTCGGTTTGACCATCTGGATGCACCCAGGTAATTTTGCTGCACGTCTTATGCTTAAATACAGTCCCACCTATCACAAGACGATTCGCGTTACAAAAGTCGACAAGCAAGTCACCATTTTCATTCCGTGACCCCAAGCCATTTCTTCCCATCACGCGTTACAGTCCGTAATTGTCTGAACCACTTGGGCATTAAGGTCTTCCATAATGACTATGATGTCGGCTCTCGGAACATTACTGTAAACCGAGTTAAGATGAGTGTAGAACGCGGTTTTGTCTTCCTCGGTCGCTTCATTTGTAGGGGCGTAGCACTGAATTATTGTGACGTTACGAATTTTTGAACGAAACCTTGCTGTCATTAATCTCGCAGAAATGGGCGCCCAGGAGATCAAACTACGCCTCGGTTCTTCGTTCAACATAATTCCGACACCTTGTAATCTTTGGCCACCCTCTCTTTCATCTTCCCCGGAAAACAGCATTCTCGTCTGTCCAGTGTCTGATCTGTATTCAGCTCTTCCTCTCCACTTAGCTTCTCTTATGCCCAGGAAACTAATCTCTAGGCAAAACATTTCACGCTCAACCTGCTCGTATCTACCATCGCTGTACAAGGATCGAACGTTCCATGCTCCGATTTTCGTACGTATGTGGTAGCCAAAAGTAACATTTGCGCTTCTTGAAAGACTTATTCTATTTGTCAACGATTCATTTATTATTATGGCGTCTTGATTGACGCTCGTACATGAAAGATGCCGCACCCCCAAATCCGATGTGCGGTTTACTGCAACCGATGCTACAGAAGGATTTTCTATAAAAAGATTACCTCTTGGGGACTCATTTCCATTTGTTGTCATAATTCATGTATTTGCATATATCCTTCCACCATGGCGTTTTCCGAGATACGATTAATAACATACTGTTACGAATACTGCCCAAGGTTGAATGTAGTCTTCCTCAATGCTGAGCTGAATGCGATACAAAAAAAAAGAAGAATGACAGCTACGATTGCCAACAGCTGCGCATAGAAATTAATTGTAAGAGAAAAGTCGAGAATAAAAGACACGTGTTGAATTTAACCCAAGAAAAATTTTATTGCGTTTTATTTTTCAGAAATTATTCGGAATCTCATCCTAAAATTTATAACAATACATAAGCTCAAATTTGACAGGCACACCCGCCTTTTGCATGGTCAAACACATAACTGCTCGAGGCCGCCCACAATGGAAAAACAGACGCCTTTTGTAGCCGCCCAATATGGGTTACAGACGCTACCTGCTGCTGCCGTTGGCCTCTTACCAAAAAAAGCTCCTACGCCACAAGACATGCCGTTGACCGCCACCTGCAGTTCATTCGCCTTAAGGGGGCTTTTAACCATCCCAAGGACAAGTTTGTGCCCTGACCAGCATTGCTGGGTTGTCTGCTTATCCCGGCATCCATTCGGTCCCCCTGCACGTTAGCGTTACCCGCCCTCTACCACGCGGAGGTGTGTATAGGGATTTCCCTATAATTGAGCCTAGGACCATATGGCGTCCTAGAACTCTCAAGTACTTTAGAGGGCAGAGTTTAGAGAGCTGGTGCATACTACTAACCAATTCATCGCCAGCCGCTTTGAATAGCTCAGCCGCAATGCCATCAGCTCCAGCAGCTTTATTGGACTTAAGCTTAGATGTATCTTTACTTCGTCGAGATCGGGTGGACGGAATTGTTGGCCTATGTCGTCCAGGTTGAATGGTGCAATCTGCATGGTAGCGGAATTCGGTTCGTCATTGCCGTTATACAATTTTCAGAAATGATTTTTCCATATCCTCAGCACCGACTGCGATTTTACTACGATGTTCCCCTAATCGTACTTGCAGGCTTCGGTCCGGGCATTGTAACCCTGGGAGGTTCTCTTTACCTTTTGGTAAAACTTCCTAACTTCATTCCTGTAATGGCATCCCTCTATTTCCTCGATCGCACGCTTCTCATGCTCTTTCTTTTTCCTTCTTAGAAGCTTGTGTTCCTCTCTCCTCTTCTGCTCGTAGAGCTCGCGAGCAGCTCTGGTCCTTCTATGCAGCGCCACTTTGTATGCCTGTTGTTTGGCTGCATGTACTTGTCGGCATTCTTCGTCGAACCAGGGGTTTCTCTGTGGTGTCGAGCAAATCCCAGCACGTCAGAGGTGGCATCTCTGATGGCTTCCTGGCAATTCTTCCACTGGTTCTCGATGCTTGCAGTTGGTGGCATAGGACTATTTAAGACTTAAGAGGGTGCGAGAGACTCGATCGGAAAAGGACATGGCTGAAAATGAGAGAATGTGTTCTTGTTGGCTATGCGATGGCTATGCTCATATGAAATGTGCAAGCTTAACTGCAAAATTGATAGAAGGGCTTCTCAAATCTGGGAACGGCCTTCGTTGGTTTTGTAAAAAATGCAACTCAAAAAAAACATCTGACTTGTTCCAAATGTTCAAAAAAACTAAGAAGACATTTAATGAGATTTCAAAAGAGCTAAAATCAATGCAACAAAAATTGGCCGACTATGAAACGCTGTTCAATAATCTTGAGTTTGAGGATAACGAGCTGTCTCCAAAACGCAAGAAGTCTGACACTACCATTATGTGCGTACCAACAGGATCACGTCGTTCTTTTATACCACCTCTAAATCAGTCCATCACCACTATCGAAGAAATTCCGGAGATTCAGATAGTGAAGCCAGCGCTAAGTCATGTTTCTGTCGGTGATACTGCCGCTGATTCACAACCCGTCGACCCAATAGCTTCCGATATGGATGAGGGTGTTTCGGACGAGTTAGTGGCGGTGCCACCGCAGAAATGTATATTTGTTTCGCGTCTGGACCCGGATACAAGTAGTGATATGATCCTTAATTACATTAAGAAAAAAATACCTGGTGTAGATGATTCTTTCAAATGCTTAAAAATGCAATTCAACTATGAACGTCGAATTTCATCATTTAAAATTTTTGTTCCTGACTTTGCTGTCGAACCGATGCTTTCTCGGGGATTCTGGCCGAAGTATTCAGTGGCTCACGAATTTAGAAATAAGCCAAGAACTGAAAAAATTGCTAGATTTCCTGTTTGTAATCAGGACGATAACATCGCTTCTGTCTCGTCAAAAAACTAATAGTTTATTATCAGAATGCCGGTGGAATGAAATCTAAGCTGAGAAACTTTTATTTAAATTGTTTAAATGGATCTTTTGATGTTATAATATTGACTGAAACATGGCTGAATTTATCTGTACCTGATGCGGAAATTGTCCCACCTGATTATATTTTATATAGAGTTGATAGAAATGAGTCTAATAGCGTATTTAAGCAAGGAGGTGGTGTTTTGATAGCTGTTAAATGTAACTTTAAATCGGAGCTGATTCTATCTGAATTGCATACTGACCTTGAAATAATAAGTGTTAAGATATCGTTTTCACAGTCTTCTTATGTGTTGGTTGGTGTTTATATACCGTCTGGTTCTTCGTCCATGTTGTACGAGAAATATTCTTCCGCCTTGTCAAGGATCGTTGAACTTTCTTCTAACTCTAAAATTAACGTATTTGGAGATTTCAACCTTTCTAACCTTAACTGGAAGCTTGATGAAGAAACCAAGTCATCATACTATGCACTTGAACAAGGCCCACAATTTGAAAGAGATTTTGTTGAGGCAATGTTTCTAGCTGGACTTAGCCAAATAAATGGAATACCGAATGCAAATTTTCGTTTTCTTGATCTCGTCTTCTCAGATTGTCCATATATCTGTGAAGTAGTAAGTGTAAAAGACTGGCTTTTACCTAAAGTTCCTCATCATAGTGCAATACAGTGTGATATCAGATTTGAGCTGTCTGAAAACGAAAATAAGAGAATCTCGATCATCACTGAGTATAATTTTAGAAGGATTGACATGGAAAAAGTACATAACTATTTTAATCATATTGACTGGACAAATGTGTTATCCTCAGATGACGTAAATAAGGGTGTGTGTATTTTTCAAGACATCTTGAGAAATTGTATTGAGCTTTGTGTACCATTAAGGAAGAAACGACTTGCTCCTTCATCCAGCTCTTGGCTAAGTAGAGATGTAAGACGTTTAAGAAATCTTAAAAATAGTTTTTATAAGAAATGGAGAAATACACATAACATCTATTATTATAATGTTTTTGTTTACTATAGGAAACTATTTAATAATAACCTTAGAACATCTTATAAGTCTCACCTTACACAAATTAAGTGTAATATTACAAGTAATCCAAAATACTTTTGGAAATATATCAACTCTAAAAGAAAATGCTCAACTCTCCCATCATCTGTGCAATACAAGAATAAAACCTCTAACTGTGATAAAGAAATCAGTGATTTGTTTGCCGAGTTTTTCCAACAAACATATAGTTCCTGTGATATTGAATACTGTGATAATCTTAAAGAACCAATCTGTGATATACCTCTTTTAAAATTGACTGAAGCGGAAGTAGTGCAATATATTGATAATTTAAAAGATAACTGTTCGTCTGGTCCTGATTGTATTCCATCAATATTTATTAAATCTTGTAAGTCTCATATTTCATCTATAATAACGTATTTGTTTAACTGTTCGCTGTCAACTGGTGTTTTTCCTACTATATGGAAATCTTCGTTTATTCTACCCCTTCATAAATGTGGCAGTAAAAACAATATTGAAAACTATAGAGGGATAGCCAAGCTTTCTTGTCTGCCAAAGCTTTTTGAAAAAATAGTTAGTGATCATATACGTTTTTATTGTAAGAGACTGATTGCACCTGAACAACACGGCTTCTGTTTTCAAAAATCAACCACTACAAACCTATTGGAATTCACAAACCTAACAAATAGAAATATGGTACAAGGTCTTCAAACGGATGTGTTTTATGCGGATCTGAGTAAGGCCTTTGACAGAGTGAATCATGCTATTCTTTATCACAAACTTAATAATTATGGATTTCCAAAATGGATATTAACATGGATTTTGTCATACTTAACAAACCGAACACAAAATGTTTCATTTAAAAATTGTTACTCTAAAGTCATAAACGTACTATCGGGGGTCCCTCAAGGAAGCCATATTGGTCCACTGTTATTTATTTTATTCATAAATGATATACGCAACGTCATCCAGTATTCAAACATATTTATTTTTGCCGATGATTTCAAACTATCATATAGTTTTAACTCTCCAAATGGGTATTTATTCCTTCAACATGACATCGATAGAGTTTTTGAATGGTGTATATCAAACGGTATGGATCTCAATATAAAAAAGTGTAAAGTGATGACCTATTCTCGGAAAAGGGAACCTCTTCTTACCTCTTATTTTATCGGAGAAAATTTATTAGAAAGAGTGGAGACATTTAACGATTTGGGCATTCTGTTCGATACGAAATTAACTTTTAATCCACATATAGACCTAGTTACTAGCAAAGCCAGAAGTCGTCTAGGTTTAATTATGCGTTTCTCTAAGGAATTCAATGACCCGTATATTACAAAAACATTATACTGTGCACTTGTAAGGCCTATATTGGAATATTGCAGTTGTGTTTGGTGCCCAAGCTATGCAGCAGCTATTAACAAAATTGAAAGTATACAAAAACGTTTTTTATTGTTTGCCTTGCGAAATCTTCAATGGAATCCAACTCATCATCTTCCATCATATGAAAACCGCCTTAAATTGCTGAGCTTACCTACATTGGAAAAGCGAAGAGTTGTAAGCAACATTATTTTCTTGTTCCAATTGATATCTGGATCTATTGATTCTCCGGCCATTCTTAATCAACTAAACATTAATACTCATCCAAGATCAACTCGTAATCCAGTATTCTTTTACACCACATCTTCACGAGTAAATTACGGTTTAAATGAACCTATCAACAATATGTGCATTGATTTTAATAGTTTTAATAACTTAATTGATTTTAATTTATCAAAAAATATCATTAAACGATTATTACTTACTAACTAAGAAATGTAAATAAAATATTATTGTTAGTTCTTAAATCTGTGCTATGTAATTTTTGGATTGATTCAACTTAGACGTTAATTTGTCTGCAGTTGAATAAATAAATAAATAAAAATAAATAAATAAATAAATAAATAAATATTTCTTGCGACTGTAGCCGTCCGACGTTAAACTTCCTTACAGTATTTCCCTGCTTTGGCTTTGGTCTGGATATCCGTAGCATAACCTTGTCTACAACGAGGTAGTGGTCCGAGTCAACGTTGGCTCCTTGACGTTTGGACATCCTTGATACTGGAGGAGTGCCTTGCGTCGATCGCAATGTGGTCAATCTGGTTGGCAGTTGATTGACCAGGAATTCACCATGTCCCCTTGTGTATATCGAGATGCGGGAACTGCGTACTAGCTACCACAACATTTCGCCCCGCAGCAAAGTCGATTAGCCTGAGTCCGTTATCGGAGGTGGTGTCGTGCAGGCTATATCTTCCGATTGTGCCACCAAAGACGTCTTCTTTTCCTAGCTTGGCATTAAAATCACCCAAGACAATTTTAATGTCATAGCTAGGGCATTGTTCATATGTCTTGTCCAGGAGCTCGTAGAACTCATCCTTGGTGTCGTCATCTTTCTCCTCTGTGGGGGCATGCGCGCATATTAGGCTATTGTTGGCAAATTTGGCCTTGATGCGAATTGTCGTGAGGCGTTCGTTCACATAGTTGAAACTCAAGACTTCTTGCCTTAGTCTGCCTCTAACGACGAATCCACATCCAAAGAGACGCTGCACGTGGTCTATAGAGAGACAGAACATTCCACGTGCAGATCCGAAGTTCGTTGTCCTTATTTCGTTTGCTAGGTTCGTCAACAGTAAATCCGTTCGTATCCGGGGCTTGTTGTTGCTTCGCAACTAAAAAAGCTTTACGTGGCCGGGAAGTCACCCCGACGGCACGACCCCCAACTTGGAGGACCAGACCCTTACAATATAACTCCAAAGGCGGGGAGCCGGATTAACCGCTCCTTATAGGCCTGAGCTCCGAATATGTCGTAGTAGCCCGTATAAGGTGTTTACTTAGTAGTTCAACCTAACTGGAACTGTAGACGCCACCGTTGATTATATCTGGAGAATTCTTCCGCTGCCACCTGGATGAAGGAGAAGTGCCTTAGTGGGGACACTCCTTCCCCCCTCTCTCGTTTGCTGCCCCCTAAAACCGTCCACAGGGATTGGAACCCCATCTTCAGTTAAAGGTACTAGGCGGGGAGGTGAGAGTAGGAGTTGATAGACAGAGGTTCGCTTTGAAAAAATGCTTGTGGACGCTTGTGTCCTCTTGAATGCACATGTCTATCCTTTGAACATGCCAACATGATATCAAGCTAGAAAGTAACCTATCGAAAATCGGTAAATTTTACTTTACCTAATGGTTTCCATCCTTCACGGTCTGCAGCTCCGTACGTCTTTCTCTGGGAGTCTGCATCTGCTAAAACTGCTGATTTCCACGTTGTTCTTGGTCTTCCAACCCGCCGTGCACCCTGAGGATTCCATTCAAAGGACTGCTTTGCAATTTCATCGTTTGGTTTCCTCAGTGTGTGACCAATCCATTGCCATTTACCGCTCTTGACTTGTCCTGCGCCACAATTCTTCGTTTGATATAATTTGTGGCCAGCGAATTTTTAGAATATGGCGTAGACAGCGGCCTGCAATTATATAACAGCACCGCCGTTAATTCGTTGTCACAAATTCAATTTGATCGTGGAATGTTTCCCATGTGTTTTTGGGTGCTTTGCTAACTTGATGATGACTTTTTTATATAATCTTTACGTATTTTTGTTAACAGGCTTAGAAAAAGGAAAATATTTTTAATATTAGAAACAAAGACAGGCCACAAAATCTGTTAAACATCATAATATCTAAGCAAGATTTTTAACATTTTAATAAAATTAACAAAAATGCATTAAACCACTTAACCACAACAAATGCTAATACAAAAACAATCTCGAAGTAATGCAGTTGGAAGTCTTAATTTGTATAAAGACCTCTTCCTTAAAACTCTCAAGTTTTTAACTATCAATGATCAATCATCAACTTATCATCACTCCCCATTCATCCACATAAAACATCAACGCTACAAATTCGGTCAGCCTATGGCGTATTTTCCAAAGAAAATTTCATCAACCTCCCGATGTTTTATGACCTTTTCCATGATGGTCTAGCTTTATATATTCGGAGAATCTCAAAACAAAACTATTTTGATTAATTTCTGTCTATAGATCATCAACGCGTTCTGGCCCAATGCATGTTGTGGAGTATTCTGGTAATTTCGTCTTTCATACATGCTACACCATTCAGAGCCAATCCAACACCTTGTGACGCTCGAAGATATTTAACGCTATCATTTGCATCTACTTACCACACTCGAAAGATGAATTGACTCCTTGGTACTTTGTCAGTGCATCATCGCATTCAGTCTTGGTCGTTTCTCGGTGCGCCAAACCAGCATCCGAATATCTGCTTAGCTATGCAAGAGCATAATGTGATGCGCGCAAAAATAGATACCAAACGATTCGCGTATACAAACGATGCTCCTTCCACGTTTACGCCACCAGATGACAGGGCGTAGTAGGATAAACTATTTCCACTATCCGTTATGACATTTCAACTATGTATAGCGAAGGAGTAAGAATTTACAGAACGGCACACAAAATGTGCAATGGCCACAAACAAAACGACCTGCCTTAGGCTATCAATTAAAACGCACACCACTTTGCGCAAAATTTTTGCCGAAGTACTTAAAGTTTCTTTTATAGTTTCATCAAGCACATCCGGCCATATAAGAGGAAGAGACGACATTATAGTCGGAGAGCTACCAGCCACTTCGACTAACCTACTAGACACAAGGCTACAACTTTGTGTATGCTTGATTTGGGACTAGTTAAGTATGAAAACCACGGTCTGGCAGGGTTGCCGCGGTCGAAAGGTTGCCATCTGATTTTTTCAAAATGCAAAATAAGGGTCAAAATTAACCTACTCGCACAAGGCTGAAATTTATTTATAATTTAGTTTATACATTCTTATGCATGAAAAAAATTATGCCAGACGGGTTTGGCGGTCGAAAGTGCTTGCCAGACGAGCCTAAAGCTCTTAAAGATTAATAAAAGATATTGGATAACTTGAGAAATTTGTTACGTACAAGGCTAAAACTTAGTGTATTTTTTATTCGTGAACAGATTAGTCAAAAAATAAAGATCTGAGAAAATTTCCGCAATTCTAGGGTTGCCACCTATTTTTTTTCAATATGTAAAATAACTTCCAAATGCAACATATCTACTTTTAGAATGCTGATTTTGGATATTATAATAACTTATTTCTTTTTGTACATGAAAAAAAAGATGCCAGACCAGTTTTGGTGGACGAAAATAGCTTGCCAGACGTGTTTTTAAAGTTGGTATTAGAAAATGTCATTCATTAGTCAGATGTAGGTATTAAATATAACACGTTAACTGCGTATAATCCTAATACATATTAAATCAAGTCAACAAATTATGATATGGTTATTTTACTGTAGACGCAGGGTTGCCATACATTTTTTTTCAAAATTTTATAAAATTGACAAAACCGAAACACCAACCTACCTAAAGTTTTCACACATATGTAAGCTTATGCCATCTTGTATATAAAAACAAAATATTGAGAGAAGGTCGAAAGCTTCTGTCAGACAAGCCTAAGATTTAAAAAATTGGTATTATAAGAAATATCCTTTCTTGATTTTTTCTTAAATTAAAAAAAAAAAAACTGTCAAAATTGCAAACCTACCCGCACAAAGCTGATTTTTACATATATGTTAGCTGATATCTTCTTAAATATGAAAAAAAATATGTCAGACCGTACGGACGGTCGAAAGGTCCTGCCAGGCGGGCCTAAAGTCTTAAAAGATGGTATTACAAGAAATATCCTTTTCTTATTAAATTTCAAAAAACTGTCAAAATTGCAAACCTATTCGCACAAAGCTGATTTTTACTGTATGTAAACCTACTCGCACAAAGCTGATTTTTACTGTATGTAAAAATCAGCTTTGTGCGAGTAGGTTTGCAATTTTGACAGTTTTTTGAAATTTAATAAGAAAAGGATATTTCTTTTAATACCATCTTTTAAGACTTTAGGCCCATCTGGCAGGAACTTTCGACCGTCTGTCCGGTGTGATATATTTTTTTTCATATTCAAAAATATATCAGCTAAAACATATGTAAAAATCAGCTTTGTGCGAGCAGGTTTGCAATTTTGACAGTTTTTTGAAATTTAATAAAAAAAAGGATATTTTTTGTAATACCATCTTTTAAGACTTTAGGCCCGTCTGGCAGGAAGTTTCAACCGTCTGTCCGGTGTGATATATTTTTTTTCATATTCAAGAAGATATCAGTTAACATATATGTAAAAATCAGCTTTGTGCGAGTAGGTTTGCAATTTTGACAGTTTTTTGAAATTTAAAAAAAAAAAAAAAATTAATTCTTACAGTACCACTTTAGACTTTAGGCCCGCCTGGCAGGACCTTTCGACCGTCCGTACGGTCTGACATATTTTTTTTCATATTTAAGAAGATATCAGCTAACATATATGTAAAAATCAGCTTTGTGCGGGTAGGTTTGCAATTTTGACAGTTTTTTTTTTTTAATTTAAGAAAAAATCAAGAAAGGATATTTCTTATAATACCAATTTTTTAAATCTTAGGCTTGTCTGACAGAAGCTTTCGACCGTCTCTCAATATTTTGTTTTTATATACAAGATGGCATAAGCTTACATATGTGTGAAAACTTTAGGTAGGTTGGTGTTTCGGTTTTGTCAATTTTATAAAATTTTGAAAAAAAATGTATGGCAACCCTGCGTCTACAGTAAAATAACCATATCATAATTTGTTGACTTGATTTAATATGTATTAGGATTATACGCAGTTAACGTGTTATATTTAATACCTACATCTGACTAATGAATGACATTTTCTAATACCAACTTTAAAAACACGTCTGGCAAGCTATTTTCGTCCACCAAAACTGGTCTGGCATCTTTTTTTTCATGTACAAAAAGAAATAAGTTATTATAATATCCAAAATCAGCATTCTAAAAGTAGATATGTTGCATTTGGAAGTTATTTTACATATTGAAAAAAAATAGGTGGCAACCCTAGAATTGCGGAAATTTTCTCAGATCTTTATTTTTTGACTAATCTGTTCACGAATAAAAAATACACTAAGTTTTAGCCTTGTACGTAACAAATTTCTCAAGTTATCCAATATCTTTTATTAATCTTTAAGAGCTTTAGGCTCGTCTGGCAAGCACTTTCGACCGCCAAACCCGTCTGGCATAATTTTTTTCATGCATAAGAATGTATAAACTAAATTATAAATAAATTTCAGCCTTGTGCGAGTAGGTTAATTTTGACCCTTATTTTGCATTTTGAAAAAATCAGATGGCAACCTTTCGACCGCGGCAACCCTGCCAGACCGTGGTTTTCATACTTAACTAGTCCCAAATCAAGCATACAAAAAGTTGTAGCCTTGTGTCTAGTAGGTTAGTCAAAGTGGCTGGTAGCTCTTAGACTATTACTGTTTGGCTAATGAAGGAAGATCATGAGGGGTAGTATATCATCAACAGCCTTGTGGGTGTGAGCATCACGTTTACTGGAGAGAGGAATCAATATTGACAAATTGCTATACCTACTACAGAACCTAACAAATTTGACAGGACGATGTGTGCTTCTTTTATCCGCGCATTTGGAATACCTCAACGAGAAAAGCAATCTATCGGTGTAATCTTGGATTCCCAAACAATATAAATGACTGTCGATTAGAGCCCATATGAACGATCCAAGGTTAAACAAAATCGAAGAAATTAATATCACACAGCTATTATTATGCTTAATAAATCGTTTAAGCTACTCCTTCTAGGGTTTGCTTTCGACTAAGGAGATGGTAAAAAGATATCACTGAATTGAGATTTATATCTTTGCTATCGTAAGGTAGAATGAAGTAAAATTAAATATATTTCAAAAAGTTTCTCAAGGAGCAATAACTTTTAATTAGATAGAAACAGAAAAGTTGTAATAAGGGATTAGTCACGTTGCCAATTGATTCGCATGAACATTGGTTGAATTTTTGTTTAAAATCCAGGGATGGTTAAGTTTAATACTTTTTTGAAAATAATATTATGATCTGAATCAATTAATAACATATAACTTATTAGCGGAGCCCGAACCTTGATTCGTGCTAGCATATATTTCTAAATAGGTTCGTATGAGATTAATGTGTGTTCTGTCACCTTGAAATCTTTATTGATAAAGACAGTAAGACCACTGTCCTAAATGGTAACTGTGGATCTTCAACATTATGCACATATTTATCGTAGTTGTAAATTGTAATTGAGGCTAAAGAGAATATAATAACTGGCAGGCTGATGCAACATGCAACGCAAATGCTCATTCAAGAGGTGTAAGTACCTACCAACACAAATGAAAAATGTAAGTAGATTCCATCACGATTTGAGTTTATTTATAACAACAAATGCTTATTTTGAAACAAGATTTTGATAATAATACAAAAATCATAACAATGACTGCAATGAATATACATAAGTACCTACTTGATGCCATGGTGACACCACGATCTCCATCACTCATATCGGCATGGTAACTAACTGCATTGAGGCTGCATTTCGTTTCTTTTGTATTTAATTTATTTATTTTTATTTTATTTAAATATCTTATATATACAAATCTCGTGTCACGGTGTTTGTCGCCAAACTCCTCCGAAGCGACTGGACAGGTTTTTATGAAATTTTGTTTGTATATTTGGTAGGTATGAGAATAGTAATATGCATAATTTCAAATTTAACACTATGGTGTGCAAAAATAAAATGCACGACTGGATCGCACGTACTTGCTTTTATGTTCAAGTTTTGTGGGACTTAAAAACTTTAAAAAATATTCAAGTAATTATAGAAAAAGTATGAAAAGCATTTAAATCGTTCTTTTAACTGTATAAACAGTCTGATAAATAACTTAGAGATAAAAAAAAGTAGATATGCCATTTGATAACGTGAAAAAATATGAATATATGCAATCAAAAATTTTAAATCGTTGGAGCCGTTTTCTTAAAAATTAATTTTTATATATAAAATTTTTGTAACATTTTTCAAAAAAAATTTTAGTATGTTAATTTTGAGTATATATTAATATACATTTAAAACTGAAATTTCAAAACAATTCATCCACCCGTTTTTGAAATATTGAATTTTCAAAAAAAAAAAATTTTGAATCTTTTTTTAAAAATCCAAAATTTATTTTTTTCCAAAATTTTGGTATGTATTATTATTTATATTCTAACAAAGCTTTTTTGAAAATATTTTATTGAAATCGTAGGAGCGGTTAATGAGAAATCCAAAAATAAAAAAAAAAAACCGTTACATGACAGGTACAGGTACCGTTAATA
This sequence comes from Dasysyrphus tricinctus, assembly GCA_963921185.1. Classification (NCBI taxonomy): domain Eukaryota; kingdom Metazoa; phylum Arthropoda; class Insecta; order Diptera; family Syrphidae; genus Dasysyrphus; species Dasysyrphus tricinctus. Next base: position 41,552,817 of record OY992533.1, read on the forward strand.
AATATTTTTGGTGATTTTTTTCCTACCAGAAGGTACATCATATCTACAGTAATATACTGATTTTTTTTATCAAAATTGTTGGAGCCGTTTCTGAAATAAATAAACTTTTGCTTTTTCTTAACGGTTGTATGGCAAGTACCGTTATTTTCAGAGCTAAACAAAAATTCAATTTCCCCTCTGGAGAGTTACAAAAAAACCTTAAGTTCAAAATTTGAAGAAAAACGCTTCAGTGGATTAGGCTGTAGGTTGACGTTCGGACAGACAGAATTGTGCCACCCACTTTTTTCGTGTTCTCTATCATCTTTATTTCATGTTTGATTGTTATCTCGAAATTTTTTTTTTTGCACGAATCCAAAACTTGCCCTATAGTACCTATGTATATCGCAAGTAAAAATAAAATAATAACTATGTTAAATGACAAATTGAAAATTATATAAAATTAAGTCATTAGAATTTTATCTTAGATCTACGAGCTTTCAGCAACGTTGTTCTGCAGTATAAATTATCAAAAAAGATTGAAAGTTAAATATTAAATTTGAAATTGAAAGTGTGCTGTTGTTGTGTGTCGCATACACTGAACCAAAAAGGTACCTAAAATCAATGAATTTGGACATATTTTTAAAGTAAAAAATCCTGGAAAACGGTCCAAATCCAAACACCAAGTTCTTAAAAATTAAGTATTGTTTTTCATACTTGTATGAAAAGATTTAAAAGGGCATGAAAAGTTCTTATAATTTAAAATTTTTTACATAATTCCTTAGATCTGTATTCATAAACAATTTATTTAGCTTTTATGAATTAAACCTAAATTTTATGTAGCTGTTCTTTAATTTTAAGAATAATTTATGAAACGTATGAATTTTCAAAAATTTTAGCAGAAAACGTAAGAAAAATTTCATATCTTTTATGTATTAAGCTAAAATTTTAAGCTGCTGTTCTTATATATTAAGAATAAATTCATAAAACGTATGAATTTGTTCATTTATTTAATGGTTTTTTCAAACATTTTAGCTGAAAACGTAAGAAAAATTTCATAGCTTTTATGTATTAAGCCCAAATTTTAAGTTACTGTTTTTATTTATTAAGAATTAATTCCTAAAACTTATGACTTTGTTCATTTATAATCTGAACAGAGCTATGGCTCTGTTCAGGTTACCTCAAGTACGACGACAGTGGGCTCAATTTATTCGCTGTTGATGATATATTCCACGTAGATATAGGGTAAATACGTTAAGATTTGACCATGTTTACGTTCGATTAATTTGAAAATGTGTCAGAACAAAGTTAGCCAGGTTACATATAACAAATGCAGAATAAAAAGTGAAAGTATTCGATGTTCCCTGTCCTAGGACACCAAAGTACACATATTAAAGGTATAATATCATTAGAGTTTTGATTTAAATTCAGTTCTGCGGATATATCAAGATTTGTGTCAAATGCCAATATTTGTTGTTGTTTTTAAATTATAACGTTCCCAGCCATTTTTATTTCTGACAATTTCAATTTTAATTTGTTGTTGTTTTTACGTGTGTTTTTTTCCTCACGTTCACAGCCATTTTTACTTGCGATATACATATGTACATTAGGGGTGTCGGAATTTTTTTTTATTTTTTGTATTCAAAATGGGTATTGTGGATCTTGTTAAGGGATTAGAAAGAAATAATTTTTGTTCTGGGACATTTTCCAAAATGGAATTTTGAGACCCCGCGGTCGTTTTAAGGTTAAAAAACCTCAATTCGAATAAGCGGCCCTAAAAACCAATATTATATGAGGTCACAGTAACTTACAATGATTTTATTTTGCTTTTGTAACCTTTCGATAAGAAGATAGCGTTAAAATCTCCTTGTCAAAATATCATGACATAACTTTTTACATTAAATCTCCCCGAAGAATAGATCGATTTTCTAGACGTTTTGGATTATTTCTTCTAAATGGAATGCTCGAATTGGTTGAAACTTGCTTTCTTAACACTATACAGCATTTTTAAATTGTTGTTCGGTCAATACAAATGAGAAAAGGAAGCCAAAATAAAACATTATAAGTAATTTTGACAACATATTGACGAAAATTTAATTGGTTTTCCTGACCATTTTTTCGAAATGTGCTGTTTTTTACCTAAAAACGGCCGCGGGGTCTCAAAATTCGATTTTGGAAAATGTCCCAGAATAAAAAATTCATCTTTCTAAACCCTTTACAAGATCCACCATACCCATTTTGAATATAAAAAATAAAAAAAAATTCCGACACCCCTAATGTACATAGGTACTATAGGGCAAGTTTTGAATTCGTGCAAAAAAAAATTTCGAGATAACAATCAAACATGACATTACGATGATAGAGAACACGAAAAAAGTGGGTGGCACAATTCTGTCTCTCTGTCTGTCCGTACCAAAACCTACAGCCTAAGCCACCGAAGCGATTTTCTTCAAATTTTGAACATAAGCTTTTTTTGTAAGAAGGGAAATTGAAATTTTTTTTTAGTTAAAAAATAACGGTACTTGCCATACAACCGTTAAGGAAAAGTTTATTTATCTCAAAAACGGCTCCAACGATTTTGATAAAAAAAAATCAGTATATTATTGTAGATGTGATGTACCTTTTAGTAAAAAAAATAATCACCAAAAACATTTATTAACGGTACCTGCCATATAACGTTTTTTTTTATTTTTGGGTTTTTCATTAACCGCTCATCCGATTTCAATAAATTTTTTGCACAAAAGCTTTGTTAGAAAATAAATAATACTGCATACCAAAATTTTTGAAAAAATAAATTTTGGATTTTTAAAAAAAGATTCAAAAATTTTTTTTTTGAAAATTCAATATTTCAAAAACGGGTTCATAAATTGTTTTGAAATTTCAGTTTTAAATGTATATTAATATATACTCAAAATTGACATACCAAATTTTTTTTTGAAAAATGTTACAACAATTTTATATATAAAAATTAATTTTTAAGAAAACGGCTCCAACGATTTAAATTTTTTTTTACATACATATATTCATATTTTTTCAAGTAATCAATGTCATGCTTTTTTTTGAGCTCTAAGTTATTTATCAGACTGTTTATACAATTAAAAGAACGATTTAAATGCTTTTTATACTTTTTCTATAATTTCTTGAATATTTTTTAAAGTTCTTAAGTCCCACACAACTTGAACATAAGAGCAAGTACGTGCGATCCAGTCGTGCATTTTATTTATTTCCGACTGACAACCTGCGCAGTATAATACTTTAGATTTGTCTACTGTGCTAGGACACACTGGGGAATGTCATTCAAATGTCATAAACTGGTGGCTGCTTGCTCGGATTAAACATTGTAAACCTAAGAAATCTATCCTAAACAGCGAATAAGTTATCCCCACTTTCGTGGTACTTTGAGATGACCAGCGCGATGTACAGCTCCATCCGAAATCAGGCCTGAAAAATTCCTAGAAAATAATTGCGACATATGACAACAGCTCACATCCAGTTTCAAATTTAATATTTCACTTTCGATTTATACTTACGTATCTACGTTCGATTTATTTGATAATTTATTTAGCAGAACCAGAGCTGTAAAGTAATTAAGTATATAGGTACTTAAGTACAATTTAAGTACAAATACCTTGTACTTAAAATTTTTAAGTACCAGTACAATTCCTTGGTACTTGTACTTAAAAATTTCAAGTACCAGTACCGGCACTTGTACTGGTACTTAAATTCCACAAAAGTACTTGAAATTTTTGTATTGATTACATTTGTACTTTTGAGTTGTACTTAAATACTTTTCAATTCCTTTTTAATTCCAAAAGTATTTATAATTCCTTTTAATTCATTTTCGAAAAAAATACTAGAACTAATATATGTCTTAATAGTACAGGTAAAATAGGATAAATTAAACAACAAAATTAGTACCATCATGAAACTTGGTGAAAACGTTTAAGAAGGGTCTATATATACAAATATCTGTGGTTAAAGTGTGTTTTTTTGAGGGTTTGGGTTATGTTGCGATTAGTACCATAAAACCTGTGACAAATATGGTACCCTCATGAGACTTTATAAAAATGTGTTATGAACGAACAACCAGAATAAAGAGTATATACAAATATCTATATGGTAGAAGGATGTTTTTTTATGGGTAAAGCAATGTATAATACCTTTTCCAAAAACTAAAATTGTTTCCAAAAACAAATAACACCCTTTAACCAAGCCCACAAATACCCTTTCTCCCTTCATATACATATTTGAAAACGGGTTGGGATCGAAATCCCACGAACCAAAATCCCGCCGATCAAAATCCCGCCGTTTCTACTACAATGCGACAGCTCATTAATATTTTTCATTTCTATGCAATTTGTGACACCAAAAAACCTTGAAATTTTTTTGTTTGAAAATTTTATTTTACAAATTTAAAAAAATTGCTTTTGCACCAAATGTATTTTTAAGATTTTGTAAGTCGCTTGGACGCTTAGTTAAGCCGCAAATCAAGTTTAAAGGTGTCAACTTTGAGGCCTCTAGGACGTTTAGTTTAGCCGCAAATCAAGTTTAAAGATTTCTCAAAAAAAAAATCATTCATATTTCGAAGAAAATTAAAAAAAAAAAAAAAAGTTAAGAAAGTTTAGCAGCAAAACTGAATATATTTTTTTGAAAGTTTAGGAAAAAACTTTTTTTACATGCAAGGGACATGCTGCCCCTCTGCAACCTCCCTGCTTGGGCTCATCATAGGATTTGGGGGTGGGTACGCGGTTGGGTGTATGCTAAGTTTCTTTCGCATTTAAGGAATCTGGATTTAAGTTGCTAGGACGCTTAGTTTAGCCGCAAATCAAGTTTAAAAGTGTCAACTTTGATACCTCTAGGACGCTTGGTTTAGCCGTAAATCCCGTTTAAAGATAAAAGTTGATTTTTCGTATAATGCGATGCATCAATTGAGCGTCAATGTCAAGTTTTCTTGAGCAAGACTACCTTGGGTGGTGAAAATGCGTGAATAAACAGTGAGGTATGTATGGGGGGCCTTGCTGCCTTCCTGCAACCCCCCTGCTTGGGATCACTATAGGATTTGGGGTGGGTGCGAGGTTGAGTCAGTGCTGCCACTCAGAAATTTAAAAAAACATAGTTTAAAATCATGATTTTAGTTAAAAATTCATGATTTACAGGTCTGAGTTGGAAAACGGTAAAAGAGATATTAAAAATTTTAAACTACATCGTAACAAGTAAAACAAATATTTTCAAATATTTATTGAGAGCATTTATTAAAAAAAGTCAAGAGTGGAAGGAATACGAGTATAACATTAAAATAAATAATTATAATATATATACATATTTATGAGTGCTATATTATTTTTTTTTCACAGTTTCAGGTACATAGGTATTAGCACATTGAAAATCAAAAATATAGATAAGGCGTTTTTCTTTTTTAATTCAGAAATGAGCTCTGAACAGAGTCCGAGTAAGTCGAGCATGCTCTGAACATCATCTGAGCAAGTTTGCTCTGAGCACCCTGAACCATTTTTGAAACACACCTGAACACTAGCTGTCAAATGTTATGTCTTCAGCATTGAACTCTGTCTGCTCAGTCATTTTATTCTGAGCTCATAGAGCGCGCTCTGAACAAACTCGGAACACACTCAGAACAAAAAAATAAATACAAATTTTTAGCTCTGAACGCTCAGAGCTAAAAAAGAAACACAACTTTTTGCTTGACAGTTCAGGCTCTGCTCTGAATTAAAAAAGGAAAACCCCTATAGTAAGTATAAAATATTTTTTAAATTTTACGTTAGTAAGTTAGAAACTTGAATCTGGAGCATAGAGAAATGAAAAGAAGCATAATCTCTGGATTATTTTTGCTGAGAAAGTGTGTGGTCAGTAGCTAAAATGATGAGTTGTTTAACAGTATGTATTCCTTACTTCATGAATTTTTGTATGGTGAATTCACAAATATTCACAGACAAGAAATGAAATCACAGAAACAAAAATGTAGTTATGCATTTGAGTCAAAGCGTCATTTTAACTATGTTTGTGTTTGTAATGTGTTCGTCGTTTTAGGTTGTAGTGTAGCTTAGACATGTTTTTTTCAAAGCGATAATAAAAAAAAATAATAATTTTTTTTTTTGAAATTAGAAAATCATGATTTTGGACTCGAAATCATTAAAACATTATTTGGGTCCCAAAAAACATGAAAATAATGATAAATCATGATTTCTGGCAGCCCTGGGTTGAGTGTATGCAAAGTTCTTATGTATTTAAAGAATCTCGATTTTATAACTACTTTTTAGGTCCCCAAAAATTAAAAAAACGAAAAAAAGTTGAGATTCTTGCGGCGGGATTTGGGTCGGCGGGATTTTGACTTGCGGGATTCGTGTACATAATTCGTAATTTTATTTGGCGGGATTTCGACTCGCGAGATTTTGATCGGCGGGATTTTGACCTTTTTCCTTTGAAAACTCCTTAAATTCTGCATTCTGCATTCTCGTAGCAAATGAAACACTTTTACCAAGTTTCTTGAGGATACCATCCTTTTCCATTTTTTTGAAAAAATAACCACACACTTCCACATATCTTCAAAAAACACACCATTCCATGCGAAATATTTCTATCAACTCTTTTGATTCTTCATAATGTAAGTTAATACCCCATTTTCACAAAATCTCATAGGGGTACCATTTTTGTCACAGGTTTTATGGTAATGCTCCCACCACTACCCCAACTGTCCCAAAAAAGACCCTTAACCCATAGATATTTTTATAGACTCTTTTAATTATTGATTTTCATGACAAATGACCTTTGATGCCAAGTTTCATCGACGGACCATTATTTTCAACTGGTTTTCGGTAATATTTAACTTCTATACTGAATATATAGTCATCCTTACATAAAAATGACAATAACTTTTTTCACGGAGGCCATATCGACTTGGTTTCGGTGTCATTTGATTCAGCATTTAAAACTACCTTAAAAACATGTGTCATATGAATATGTTGCACCAAAGTTAATTTTTCTGTTTGATACACCACAACTTCCCCAACCCCCCCCCCCCTCTTTCCCTCAAAAAAAAAAACTTCCATGTGAAATATTTTTATAGACTCTGTTGATTTTTCATTCTCATAGTACATTTAACGTTTTCACCAAGTTTCTGATGGTACTAATTTTGTTGTTTAATTTATCCTATTTTACCTGTACTATTAAGACATATATTAGTTCTAGTATTTTTTTCGAAAAGGAATTAAAAGGAATTATAAGTACTTTTGAAATTAAAAAGGAATTGAAAAGTATTTAAGTACAACTCACAACTCAAAAGTACAAATGTAATCAATACAAAAATTTCAAGTACTTTTGTGGAATTTAAGTACCAGTACAAGTACCGGTACTGGTACTTGAAATTTTTAAGTACAAGTACCAAGGATTTGTACTGGTACTTAAAATATTTCAAGTACAAGGTAATTGTACTTGTACTTGTACTTATGCCTTAAGTACACAGGTCTGAGCAGAACAACGTTTGCCAGGTCAGCTATTATATACATACATATGTATGTTTACAAATTAATCCCTATTTTCCTTTGTCACGCCATAACTCATGAACGGCTTAACCAATTTGGGTGATTCCTTTCAGGTTATCTTTGGTATCGGTCTGGAAGTGAAGTTTGGTCAAATTTGGTCTTGCGGTTTGCTAAAAAGGTGCAGAAAAACGCACTCTGGGAACCTGTTTTCTATAAAACAAAAAACTAAATTGAGTTTGGCGGGGCGGGTCAACTAGTGTATTTATGAATAACATAACAATTATTCTTATAACCTTTATTAAATATTGTACTGTTTTTAAAAATATTGCTTTGAGTTTAATACAATTTATATCGTCATTTATAGATGAAATAACAAAATAAGTTTTATTAAATAACAATTATGTAATTGATTAAGAGCGCCATTCCAAAGTAACGGAGAAAACAATCCCAAGCTTGTAGTGAGGTTTTTCTTGTTAAGAAAGTAATTATGGTGGTTCTTGAGAACTTATCACAAAGTACACGACAGATAAGTTTCCCAAAAAAATATCAAATTAAGTAAGTTTATACAAAAAAATACATGGTAACGGAGAAGACACGTACGATTTAAAGATTTTCAGCCTTTGTCTTTAAAATTCTGCACAGTCCATCAAGATATGAAGCTGATTTTGAATGCACACTTTCATAAATCCATAATCCAACATTTTCCAAAAACCATCCTTGGTTAAAGTTTCATTTTATATAGAAGAAACATGATAGATATGGTAACGGAGAAGATTCTTTTTTGTTCATTTATATTGTAGTTTGTGTATCTTTAAATTCGATGATACCAGCGATCAAGCTAATTGAAAAAAATGTGTGTAAAATTTCATTGAAATTGGTTAACGGTAACGTGCACGGTTAAAAATTTTGGGGTAATGAACAACAACAACTTGTGTGTGTTACCACCTAATTTATAGGCTGGAGTTATAGCTATTTCACGAGAGCCACCTCGATCATCAGACTCCTTTAGTGGTGCTAAGTCTGGTTATGCTCGTATTAATTGAAAAACTCTTTGCCGTCATATGGGATGGGAGCGAACCATGAACCTTGCGATTCAGAGGTTCATTCAAAATTATTCAATATAAATTGATGTATAATGCGCAGCATGCACTGCACTTGTGTGTGAATTTCCATTTTACACACAAGACCCAACTTAAATTGTAAATTAATTCTTGACCAGTGTCAACTCATCCCCCCCCTTGTATGACCAACGAATTTATGGCATACGAATCGGTGCATGGGGAAAAAAGAAAGAAACCGACTGAACAATAACAAGCTTGTGTGTGTTAATAAAAATGCTAGTTGCTGTTGCAATTGATAAACAACGAAACCTGCATTGGGATAGAGCTAACCATGTGGCTTCAGTGGCGCGATGTGTAGTGCATCGGCCTCTGAATTATATATCGTTGTTTTGTACATTTATAGCTATTTTTAATGGAGTAACTTCTGTTTTAAGAAAATAAAAAAAAATATTTGTATATGTAGGTACTCTCTATCCTATGGTACTTAACTTAGTATAAGTGCCAAGTTTAGAGATTTCTCATCAACGTTTACGCTGTTACGGTCAATTTGAGTAAAAAAATAAAATGCACGACTGTTCAAATTGTGTGGGGCTTAAGAACTTTAAAAAATATTCAAGTAATTATAGAAAAAGTATAAAAAGCATTTAAATCGTTCTTTTAATTGTATAAACAGCCTGATAAATAACATAGAGCTCAGAAAAAGTATGCCATTTGATTACTTGAAAAAATATGAATATATGCAAAAACAAAATTTAAAATCGTTGGAGCCGTTTTCTTAAAAATTAATTTTGTATATATAAAATTTTTGTAACATTTTTCAAAAAAAAATTTGGTATGCAAATTTTGAGTATATATTAATATACATATAAAACTGAAATTTCAAAATAATTTATCAACCCGTTTTTGAAATATTGAATTTTCAAAAAAAAATTTTGAATCTTTTTTTAAAAATCCAAAATTTTGGTATGCAGTATTATTTATATTTCAACAAAACTTTTGTGCAAAAAATTTCATTGAAATCGGATGAGCGGTTGATGAGAAAATCAAAAATCAAAAAAACCGTTATATGGCAGGTACCGTTAATAAATGTTTTTGGTGATTTTTTTTCTTACTAAAAGGTACATCATATCTACAATAATACACTGATTTTTTTTTTATCAAAATCTTTGGAGCCATTCTTGAGATAAATAAGCTTTTCCTTAACGGTTGTATGGCAAGTACCGTTATTTTTTGAGCTAAAAAAAAATTTCAATGTCCCCTCTGGAGAGTTACAAAAAAACCTTAAGTTCAAAATTTGAAGAAAATCTCTTCAGTGGTTTAGGCTGTAGGTTGAGGTACGGACAGACAGACAGACAGACAGACAGAATTTTGCCACCCACTTTTTTCGTGTTCTCTATCATAGTAATGTCATGTTTGATTGTTATCTCGAAATTTTTTTTTTGCACGAATCCAAAACTTGCCCTATAGTACCTATATCGCAAGTAAAAAACGTGAAAACACAATATATTTTGTATTAAAAATTTCAAGTGCTCGCCAGCACGTTACACGTTACCCAATTTCAGTGAAAATTTACACATAATTTTATTAAATTATCTTGATCCAATTAAAGCGTGGGTATCAAACAAATTCAGACATTTTAAGAATGTGCATATGAGTTGTTGAAATTCGCGGAAGTTTTTTGACTTTTTTTTTGGTTTGCTCCTCATTTTCGTATGATCAAGTCTCCCTACAGTAGGTGGTTTAAGTCGCTCGTTCACGCTTTTTGAGACAAAAGAGATTATAAATTCTGTAACACGGGTATTTACAAAAACAATAATTATTCAAGGAATAAGATCATACCAAATTATTTAGTTTACTACGAGACAAACAAAGCACCTTCGACTAACGCCTCTTTCCCACTTCCATCTGCCTAAACTTCATCCACTTTACCTGATGCACGACCATCCTCACCTTCGACCGTCAGCGATACTACTGCTGTGACTAAAACTGAGTCAATCACAACACCATGCACTTCACCTCCATCAACATCTTTATCTTCCACCAGAATTCCAGCTGCTATCCAGTGATCATTTCTTCTTCTACATCAACTCCAACATCACCTACAATAAAACGCCCATTTTTCCTGAAAAACGCTCCGCGTAATGCTGATGTTATCTGGATCCAAAACTTTTTCAAGAAAAATTGCGCAATCTCCGATGTGGAATGCAAACGTACATCAATAAGCCGCTTCAAAGTCCTCATCCCAGTTCAGTATGAGTGGTTCTTTTCTTACCCGGACACTATTCAACTCGGAACCATGGTATTTACGAGCTGGTTTAAAGCACAAGAAGTCCAAGCCTGCAAGCAGTCATCTATTGGAATCTAATTGGAGTTTTAAACAGGGTATTTTTCCTAACTTCACTAACCCCATTCTCCAAAATTTTCAAAATAATACCACATTTCCCATTTGTAACACTCACCTTCTTCACAATTCACATGTTTTCCCACCAAATCTTCAACTTCCTAGTTGTAGCCCACGTCCCTCTCACAATCAAAACAATTTTTATCAAATGCTCAACAAAAGCGTGTGTCATTTAATATCCCTATGGATTGTGAAGAGGGTGAGGGCTCCTTACAATCCACCTGCATTCTCACCAAATTCTCGACTTCCCAGTTGTAGTACACGTACTTATCACAATCAACCTTTATTCTCACAAAATCCGCAAAATAAGCGTGTCTTTCAATTTATCTCTTCGTCCTAGTGTATCATCTCAATCCCCCTACTAACCAAATTACGTTCAATCCCACACTCTCAACCCAGATATTTCATCCTTCTCACAGATGTGCCACTCTCCTAACCTTCCATCCACATCCAATGCCAACCATTTTCAGAATCCTCTTGCAGCTCCATACCACTTCTTAGACGCCCTCGATCACCAACAGTCAAGTTAACAAACAAATGTATCGATCACAACAACGACTTACGTTCACAACAACGACTTACGTTCTTTCTCGTCTTAGAGACCACCGTATTTACTCAAATATTCGACTTTATCTTGCTTATCTTCACGTTAAACTAGACTCCGTTTGTATTGATTGTGTAACAAGAACTAATTTAATGGTATCTTTTCATCAAGAGGGACTTCCCACTAACCATGATGAGCTTAGAAAAATTTGTGTGCGTTTTCATGAAACATTCAACCTTACCCCCTCTGATGTTGCCAATGATCTATCTACTTTTGCCTCTTATGTGAATTCAAAAAGAATTTCTCACTTGCAAAGAAGTCGTTCAAACTTCAATAGCTTTTTTCGATCCTAGTCCTGTGAGCAATTCTCCTCCTTCTTACAAATAAAACCCCAAAATGTATGTCCCTGTATTATCAAAATGTACGAGATCTTCGCTCCAAATTTTAATGAAATTATTACTTGATGGGTATCATTTTGACCTATTAATTTTGGGTTCATTTATATAATTTAAATTAAATAAATAGATATTCGGAAAAAGGTTTCAAAGTGCGATCGCGGGTGCAACGAATTTGGCCCACCTTTCTGGATCATAGTACGAAAAACCCAAAAGTCTGTTAATTGAGAAACATTTATTATATTCTTCTTACATTTTATTGAACGACGTATATCCAAACAACTAAAGAAATAAAAATAAAGTTAGAAAACAAAATTAAATAACGAATTTTTCGATCTTAAAGCAATCGCGGGTGCAACATCAAATTATAGCGGGTGCAACGCGTCTAACTTTAATGAATATTTATATTAAACAAATGATATAACGGAACTGGATTAGAGATTAAGTGACATATAATGCTAGTTAGTACACTTTTCTATTAATTATTACCAAGTTTTTATCAAATATGTTAATATTTTTCGAAAATACTGGGAATATATGTATTATTGCCATCAATGATTTTTTCTGATGCTTGCAATTCTACGATCATGTTTTCAATTGGCATCATAAATTGTGATCTTACAACTCCCTCTTCAACCATATCGTTTAGACACAATCCTACGTAACAATAAAGTGTTATTTTTCTGCCGAACTTGCAGGTTGCAGGGTACTGTAAGAGAACATAGATATAAACCCGTGCAAATATCTTTTGGCAAAACTATTGCAGTGAAAATAGAACAGGTTTCAAGGCATGTCTCTGCTGGTAATATAAGAAGTTCAAGAGAGGTTGTTGGAGATTAATCTTCTGAATCACGTATATGAAAAAGGTATGTAGATATACATATGTATATCAGAAAACAGAATTTCTTTGTGCACTGATCGTATAAGTGGCTTTAAATCATCATCTTCCATAAAACTATCTGTTTCGATGATGGTATAGATGTCAAAACATCTGTGCTCTTGAAACGAGGCAGTAAGGTTCGTGTCACAGCTATGTTGGTTCCGTCTTGTGATTTAAAAAAAAATTGATTGAGAACCCAGTATGTTTTTCAATCGTTCCCATTTATCAACTAACACGTCTTTCCCTTCTTCAATTTACTGTTCAGAAAAAAGAATCAGATGTTTTTTGATAGATTTCGTGCCAGGTTGTGAAATTCATTGTTTCCCTGCCATTAAACTTATATTTTTATAAAAAAAAAAAAAACAAAATATTATATCAAAATGTTTAAAAAAAATCAACCTTGAACAACAAAAATTATAATTCAAGGCATATTTTAAAATAAAATATAATATATCACTCAATAATGGTAGTTGTCAGTAAGTTGCAGAGAGGACTGTCCATTACAAAGAAATGGTGTCTATCTGTGGGACTGAACATTAACCCCACAAAGACAACGATAGTCCCTTTTACTAAGAAGAGGCTTCTACCACGCATGAAACCTATCCGGTTGGCTGGTGAAGAAATCGGCATTCAGAAGGAGGTTAAATATCTAGGTATTACACTAGACAGCAAACTCCTCTGGAACAAACATGTCGAGATAACTGTCGGGAAAGCCACAAAGGCTCTCATGATATGCAAAAGACTTGCAGGTAAATCATGGGGCTGTAAACCAAACATCCTCAGATGGATGTACACCATGATGGTAAGACCCATCATTACCTATGGGGCGGTTGCATGGCACAAAAGAACCGAACTTACCACAACTAGGAAATCACTAGAAAGGGTACAAAGGCTCGCATGCATTTGCATTACTGGAGCAATGAGAACTTGCCCTACAGCAGCAATGGAAGTCATTCTTCACTTGACGCCTCTACACGTGGCCATAGACAGTGCTGCTAAGGGAGCCATCCTGCGATTTGCAAAGGAGGGAACTGGGACGGGGAAAATCATTGGTCTCAGGCAAAGAGACTCGATTTACAGATCCACAGAATCGAACCTTCTTGACATCCCAAGAGATGGTATGATTAAAAAGTATAGCTTCGTAAAAAACTTTCGTACGGAGCTAAGTAGCAAAAAAGAGTGGGTAGACGAAACAGTAAACTACACTCTTAAAGCAAACACCATCAAGTGGTACACTGATGGATCGAGAACGTCTGAAGGGACTGGTGCTGGAATTTTTGGGCCTCGAACCAAACTTTCGGTACCGATGGGACAGTCTACAAGCATTTTTCAAGCAGAAGTTGATGCCATAGGGAAATGTGCAGACAGAAATCTCGAAAGAAAGTACAAAAACCAGAATATTGCTATCATGTCGGATAGCCAGGCCGCACTCAAAGCACTAAGCTCATACAGCATCAGTTCTAAACTGGTATGGGAGTGTGTAGATAGGCTAAACGAACTGGGCAAACACAATCATGTCACACTCCATTGGGTACCTGGCCACGTCGGCATACAGGGCAATGAAGAGGCAGACTCCTTAGCGAAAATAGGGGCAATGACACCCCTAACGGGACCAGAGCCTTATTGCGGAATAGGAGAAAACGTGATAAAACATAAAATCAAAATAGAAGAGGAGGCAAAAAGATCAAGGATCTGGAACGAACTCCCTAAGTTGAGGCAGGCTAAACTCCTACTTGGAAATTACAACCAAGAACGATTCCAGTCCTGCATCAGCTTAAATAGAAACAAGCTTAGAATAATAACCGGGCTCCTCACAGGCCACTGCAAACTAAGGAGACACCTCCACATCCTTGGCCTGGAAAACAGCGCCACGTGTAGATTCTGCAGTGCTCATGAGGAGACACCCGATCATATACTAGGTAAATGTGATGCACTTATGCATCAAAGACATAGGTATCTGGGAAATCACCAGATAAAAGAGAGCGAACTATCCTCTCTAAATGTACTCCAAATAATAAAATTCCTTAAGGAAATAAATTTGGAGGATGTGCTGTAGAATGAGTAACCTCATCCAGCTCCAGAACGGGGGCACAATAGATCTTAATGGTCGCAGTGCACTTACACCCCGAACTCTTTCATTCATTCATTCAAGTTGCACCCGCGATTCTAATTTCACGATCGCGGGTGCAACCAATTTGAATCAATGTTTTTTCAAAGTTCAATTTACAATTTACTCCTGATACGACTGATTTAATTTTGTTTTTGTTTTTTTCTTACTTTCACAAAGTTTCAAAACGAAAGCACCTTATTTTTGTGAAAAAAACAAGCTTTTATATATTTTTTATCGCGGGTGCAACAATCTTACAATGTCTTTTTGCGATAAATAATACTAAAAAAGTAATAACAAATATTTCAATATTTGTATATACAATATATTCGTATACAAACGAATTAATCACATTTGTGACCACAAGTCTTACAAGTGAATCATTACCTCAAACTGTCGGTAATATCTATTTCGCGCTTTTTTTTAACAGTCTTGATAATTGGAGTTTGCACCGACCTTTCGTAAGACAGTTTTGCGAAGCGTACCTAAACAAATGTTTTCTTTAAATTTGGTGAACAATTATTACCCCCTGCGGGTAAGGGGCAAGAATATACCCGAGGTAGGCATGCCTGTCGTAAGAGGCGACTAAAATCCAAAAAAGGCGCGCGCCAAAAAAGACTCAGATAAAACAGAAAATCTTGAAAAAGATAATAACGAACTTCGACGAAGACTTGATGAAGTAATGGAACTTTATCAAGAGCTAAAGAAAGAAGTCGATCTTCTTCGAAAAGAAAATGAGATGTTGAAAGGCAAAAATTCTCAAATAAACTCCAAACCTAGCTTGCCAGAAGTCAATAATTCTAGATATGAAACAGACGAAGAAGAGCTAGCACGTGAAACGGAAAAGTCCTCAAAGAAAAGATTAAGTAAAAAGCGTAAAGCTGGCTCTTCACCTGAGGCAGCCTCGTCTTTTGAAATAATAGTTTCACCAAAACATGCGACAGTAAAAGAAAAACCTGTTAAGGAACGGCCCCCGCCACCGATAAATGCTATCGGTATTGAGGAGTATAACAAGTTGCAAACCATATTAAAGGCATTACTACCATCGGCTTTTAAAGTTATTTCGCTCAATAACAACAAATGGAAAGTATGTGTGAAAGACCCCGAAAGTTATCGCCTTCTGTCACGAAAACTAAACGAAGAAAAAGTAGAGTGGTATACCTATGAAAATAAGTCGGAAAGACCCTTACGTGTTGTGGCGAGAAGCTTACACGCATCATGTTTAAAAGACGATATCATTA
The DNA here is from genome assembly GCA_963921185.1 of Dasysyrphus tricinctus. Lineage (NCBI taxonomy): Eukaryota > Metazoa > Arthropoda > Insecta > Diptera > Syrphidae > Dasysyrphus > Dasysyrphus tricinctus. Next base: position 41,568,918 of record OY992533.1, read on the forward strand.
GTGATCTAAAAGAGCGCAAATTCAAAATTTTAGATGCAATTAACATCGTCAAAAGAGAGAAACAGACAAAAGAGGGTGAAACAAAAGTGGTACAGCGTGGTCTTCCACTATTTATACTTTCGTTCGATAAGACTGAAAAACTAGATGAAATTTATAAAATCAAAACAATTCTAAACATCGTAGTTAAGATCGAACCTCTAAGAAAGAGCACAAGGTTAGTCCCTCAGTGTAAACGCTGTCAAGAATTCAATCACACCCAAACTTATTGCAAAAAAGAGCCAAGGTGTGTAAAATGCGCCGGAAAGCATTTAACCGTTGACTGCATCGGAAAAAGTGAAAGTCCACCGACGTGCATTAATTGTAATGGAAATCACCCGGCAAACTATAGAGGCTGCGAAGTAGCTAAAGAATTACAAAAGCGGCGATCGAAATCTGCCAAAACACAAAGAAACCCACAAAGGCAAATAGAAACCGTAATTCCCAAGACTTCCAAATCTAGTAAAGCTCCAAAACCTAGTATCCGTAAGGAAAAGAAAACAGTGTCAATACCTTCGGAGAATATATCAAAGCAAGGAAATGCAGAAACATATGCCCAAATAGCGGCCAAAAATATACCCGCAAACAACGACACTGAAACAGACCCGGTTTCAAGAGTCTTTTCAATAATTCTGTCGAAACTTGAGGAACAATGTGACACAAATAAACTTATCTTTGATAGGTTAAGTAAGCTCGAAAATTGTTTTCGACCCAAATCTCTCTCAAAAAAATTATGATGGAAAAGTTTAAAATTCTTACCTGGAATGCCAACGGATTATGGCAAAAACTTGGAGAATTAGAGATGTATATGCAGGAAAATGATATCGACATATGCTTGATATCAGAAACGCATGCCAAAAATGAATCAAATCTTAAAATCCACGGGTTTCTTGACTACCACGCTGTTCATCCTTCAAATAAAGCAAGGGGTGGATCATCGTTATATATAAAAGAGTGCATTGAACACTCAATAGGCCTGAAAATAGAGGTAGAATCGATGCAATTGAGTAGTGTTCAAGTTAGAACTAAAAACATTCTTCTCAATGTCTCCTCGATATATTGCCCTCCGCGTTGCAAAATCGATAAGAGTGAATTTACGACATTGATAAAGTCGCTAAGCCCAAACTTAATTGTTGGTGGCGACTTTAATGCGAAGCACATCTTTTGGGCTTCAAGATGCATATCTCAAAAGGGTCGAATGCTCTATGAGGCAGGAATGGAAAATAATTGCGATTTTCATTCGACTGGAAAGCCAACTTACTGGCCAACTGATCCGTCAAAAATACCTGATTTAATCGATTTGTTTATGGTAAGAGGAATACCCTCCAACCGTATTGAAATTTCAGAAGGCCATGATCTGTTCTCTGATCATTCTGCAGTCATACTCACTATGAGCGAAAGCCTTGTCAAAATTGAAAAACCACCCAGGTTAACAAACGGTAAAACCAACTGGGAAGGATTTAAGAAAGATATCGAGGACAACGTTGAATTGAGGGTATCATTACAAACGCCTCTTGAGCTTGAATACGCAGTAGATACCTTTGTTGATATAATACAAAAGGCAGCGTGGAATAACACACCTTATCAAAGGGTTACGCCGCGCTATAAAGATATAAAATATCCGCAGGAAATAAAAGACTTAATAAAAGATAAACGAAAAGCACGTAAGAAATGGCAGCGAACCCGTGCTCCTCAACACAAAGCTCATTTAAATCGCTTGTGTAATATGCTAAAAACAGCGATATCAGATTTCAAAAACCGTGAAGTTGAAAATTACCTTGAAAGCTTGTCAGCTGGGAAAGAATCCAACTACTCACTTTGGAAAGCTATAAAAACAACGAAAAAACCAAAGCTTCCAGTACCCCCGATTAAGAAAAGCCAAAACGAATGGGCTAAAAGTGACAAAGAGAAAGCGGCGGTATTCGCCGATTACCTGGAAGAAACATTTAAACCTTCCGATGGGCAAGCACTCAATGAAAATATTAATATGAGTTTTAGCTCAAGTGAAAATTACAGAACCAGAAATGCTACGCTTGCTGAATTGAACAGAGAAATAAAGAAGCTAAAGTCTAATAAAGCTCCGGGGTATGACTTAATAACAGCGGAAATATTAAAAATGCTTCCTAATAAAGGATTAATTAACCTCCTTTATATAATAAATGCCGCTCTAAGGCTAGAATATGTTCCAAGCCAATGGAAAGTTGCGGAAGTCATAATGGTTTTGAAACCTGGTAAACCATCTCACGAAAAGAATTCTTACAGACCGATTTCGCTTCTTCCAATAATATCGAAAGTTTTTGAAAGAATACTACACCTGCGCCTACAGCCTATAATAGAAGAGAAACGATTAATACCTGAACATCAGTTCGGATTTAGAAGCAAGCATTCAACAATTGATCAAGTGCATAGAATAACTGACGTAATTGAGAGAGCTCTTGAAGAAAAGAAAATCTGTTCGACGGTCTTTTTGGATGTGTCGCAAGCGTTTGACAAGGTGTGGCACGAAGGCCTCAAATTCAAATTACGACAAGTTCTGCCTGAAGGACTTTATAAAATTCTTAACGAATATCTAGAAAACAGACTTTTTCGTGTAAGACACGGAAATGAATATTCTAATTTCAAAGAAATAGTGGCTGGGGTACCACAAGGTAGTGTTTTAGGTCCAGTTCTGTACCTTCTATTTACACGTGATATACCTCAAACAGAAGACACTTTCGTAGCAACGTTTGCTGATGATACTGCAATACTAGCAGTAGGCAAAACGATTAACGAAGCTACGATTAAATTACAAAATGCTCTTAATAATGTTAATGAGTGGACAAAAACATGGCGAATAGCGCTAAATGAACAAAAGTCAGTCCACGTGGACTTTACGTATAAAAAAATAAATAGATTGCCCGTCTTTCTTAATACCGGTCGTGTACCATTTGCGAATGAAGCAAAATATCTGGGAATGACTCTAGACGCGAAATTAAAATGGAAGCCGCACGTAAAAAAGAAATGCGAAGAATTAAAAAGTAAATTAAGAGATATGAACTGGCTACTCGGTAAATATTCCAAGCTTAGTATTGATAATAAGTTGATTTTATACAGGCAGGTACTTAAACCTGTCTGGACTTACGGTATACAACTCTGGGGTTGTACCTGCGATACAAATTTAAATAAATTACAAACGTTTGAAAATAAATTGCTTAGGTCATTTGTAAATGCACCATGGTATATAAGAAACGAAGATCTTCACAGGGATCTCGGGATTCCTACGGTTCGAGACGAAATTAAGAGTTTCGCGCGAAAACATAGAAATCGGCTATTAGATCACACTAATCCAACGATTATTGACATTCTTGACGAGTCGAATTTAGTACGCTGTCTGCAAAGAACAAAACCTTCCGATTTAGTGCGGTGAACACAAAACCGCTTTAAAATCGCGGAATAAGCAGAAACTTTCACCGGAAAGTTACCTGCAACACGTTACTTAACTTCGTTAAAAATAAATTGCTAGATAAGTTTAAACTTAGTTGCAATCGGGAAGTGGAGGTGGTTTTAGTGTAGTAAGAATCTCACACTTCTATGAGCACGCGTTTTCCGGTCCTCATAGAGCCTGATGCAGGTTTTGCGCCTACCCACGGTCAAAAAAAAAAAAAAAAAAAAAAAAAAAAATATTTTTTTGTTGATAAATAGAGTCCTTCTACTATGAATTGTTATCAAAAAAAGTAAAAAATATTGTATTTTAAAAATTTATGCCGAAAATCGTCTCCAGCGGAATCGCTCTAAGGCTTCTTTGGGTGGAAAATCATTTTTTTAAATGGTTTTAATGATACCTCACAAGGAACCATTTTTTTAATTTTTGATTTTCTTCACAAAGAACAATTTTTTTAATTTTTGATTTTCTTCAAAACGGTACAACTAATTTCAATTATTTTTGTATACAGAAGCTTCCAAAAAATATAAATAGTCTTGTGTACCAAAATTTTTGAAAAAATATTTTTTTGGATTTTTAAAAAATGTTTCAAATTTTTTTTTTTGCAAAATCAAATATTTCGAAAATGACAGGATCGATTTTTTTGAAACTCGATACATAAGAGTTTTTTAGTACTCTCTAAAAAATTTTTAGAAAAAACTTCACATTTATGAAAAAATAACGGTACTTTCCATATAAAAGTTAAAAAACCGCAAAGGAAAATATTTTGTTGCTTAAAAACGACTCCCACGATTTTGATTAAACTTTTTTCATAAACTAATATTAGTACGATCAACCACCAAAAAATATAAAATTTTACACTTAGCAACTATTAATAGTAAGTACCTGTCATAGAACGTATTTTTTTCTATTTTGAATTTCCTTGTTACCGGCTAAATGGATTTGAATGATTTTTTTATATACAAATTTAGATAAGATTAAATAATATTGAACATAAGAGCGAGTACGTGCGACCCATTCGTGCACTTTATTTTGTTTTGAGTTCCAGCCCACTTATCGATGTAATGTGTTTGCAATATAATCCTAGGAGTTCCCGATTCTAACACTTTTCTAACAAAAAATTCGATTTTTTTTTTCAAATTTGAGCGATTTTTCACGAATTTTGGTAAATGACATGCTGACATTTTTTGGGAGCTGGGAGAAACGGGAACTCCTTGGATTATATTCTAAACACATTAAATCTATATTCTGAGATCAATAAGTGGGCTGGAACTCCCAAAAAAAAACCAGCATACCAGGTCGTTTACCGAAATTCGTGAAAAATCACTCTAATTAGGTATTAAAAAAAATTATAATTTTTTTTAGAAAAGTGTTAGAAACGGACACCTCAGATAATATTGTAAACAGATTATATTTAGCTGTAAAGATCATTCAAAACTTGAAACTTTAAATTTTCTTTGAAATCTAAATCTAACGTATAAGTACTAACGCTTTTTAATTTTTCTAGATGTGAAGGTCACAGACATATTTTTGTAGGTATAGGGAACTCTGAGAGGTGTTCGACTTCACTGAAATTTTATATTATATTTCGATAATTAATGTGCAGCGTGAAGTTAGCTTCCCATTTTTTCAAATCTATTTTTTGTGGTGAAATCGAACAGAACTACATATTTTGGAAAACTATCAGGAATTATATGACTCAGGTGCATGTGACAAAAACTCCAAAGAAAAAAATTGATATGCTGACATCTGATATGCTTACTTCACGGACACTGCGAAATTGACACATTTCGGTTTTAGTAAAAATGTAGTATTAAAAGAAAATTATAAGTATTTCATGAAACACAATAGACCAACTTAAAAACTAATAAAATGAGATTTTTAGTACCTTAAGGCTTTTAAGTATGTTATTAACATTTATGAGGCCGTGAGTGCAAAATTGACGTAACGCATTGTTCGGAGAAATTGATCCTTTTGTCTCGTATTTTTACATTAAGGTATGCATCAAAAGTCATCTAAACCAAAATTCTTAATCACCATGCCCCACCAAACATATTTCACTGTTTATTCGCTGGAAGGCTTTGTCATACTTAATTACAGTGTTACATAGTTCCCTCTTTATTTTTCAAAATGTGTACTTAGTTTTCATAAGGAAGTGGACTACTTTCTCACTTCGTTAAAGTGGACTTAGTTCCCATTTAATCAGAACTTAATACCCCGGTGGGCTGAGATCCCGGGGGCTTAGTTCCCTACTGCACCAGAATTATTTTCCATTCTTCTATTCCTTCATCCTTCTAACTATAGTGCCTTTATGTTGTATTTAAAAGACCTAAGGTAAAACAGGTAAACGTAGGTATAGTTTTAATTATTGTTATTGTTATCAGAAATAGACTAATGTTGTTTCTTTTTAACGAAGAAGCTCGGTATGTTTTCCCAATAACTTATGATCACTTCTTTTTTATATTTTGTAATCATTCAAATTTTTTTCAAAAAAAATCAGTGCCTCATGAACCTACATATAAGAATAACATTTTTTGAGCCCAACTGTTTTACCTGGGCGAAACGCATTTGGACTAAGGGTCGCAAAAAACTTTTAATTTGAATTATGTTCAATAGTCCACAAAACATAGACAAAAATACATTTTTATTATTTCCGTTTTTCTTCATATAATTTTTTCATAACCAAAACCAATTGACAGTAACTATGTATATGTGCAAACATAAGAATAAATTTAACTTCACAGTTATATTAGTTTGACTTTCTATAGAAATCAGATATGCCATCCCTGCTCTATAAGTATATACCTATGTACCTAAATAACTTTGAAATCACCAAAACCTTAAATCAGCTTGTCCTTTATTTCGATGAACTAGGAGTGGCACTTGACCACTTGACTTTTAGGCAGTGCGACAACTTTTCCTCCGCATATTTTCCGCGGGCAACCCTTTACGTCACTTTATCCTTTTCAAGTAAAGTAAGTTTATTTTACAAGTGTCATTTATACTTGGTTGCTGCATAAAAAAATCCTTAATTAATGCAGGAGGAATTGATGAATTCATGGCACACGTGCCGTCCTGCATTTTATTCTTCATTATTATCCGTCTTCGTTTACAATCAAACCGCCCCTTTTAGTCAACTTCATATCTGCAAATACACTGGCATGTTAGTCAATTACTAATTCTCTTTGTAGAGTGTCCTTTCCCATGCCACAATCAGCTCCAAATCAATTCAAATATTTCCCCTTTAATGACGTTCTGACAGATACAATTCTTGTTGATTAACTCAGCAGCGTTTTCCAAAATTCCAAGTGGCGGCTAAGTCTTTAGAGTTTTACCAATCATTCGATTCATTCCGATTGATTTTGAACACGAGGTAAGAAAGGTGCCGCCAAAGCGAAACACATGCGATTTGCGGGTGATTAATTACGACACGTTCCATTTTGTTCCATAAAAACATCACATCTGCAACTGCAAGACTTAATCCGCGTTTGACATGGCTCACACGAGCGATTGGCCTTGAACGCTGCAGGCTCAAAATTGTTCACATTCTATTCGAAGAGATCGTAATGTGGACAATAAGGATATCGGACCAGATCAAAGAGCACACCGACTACCCATGGATTAGCGCAGGACCTAGGAAATCCAATTATTTCTATAAAAAAAAAACGGTGCAATGAACGTCGATCAGTATCAGACTAGCTGGCTGGAAATTTAATCATCAAGTCAAGCTCGGGCAAGCCTGTATGAAGCCTAAACTAACAACCCACTGTCTACAGAACATGCGACCAAAGCCCAAACGCCATAAATTACATGCAATTATGCTAATGAGTGTGTTTGTTGCAATAAATATTTGTCACTTTGAAATTTGTCGCTTAGACACTGCTTAAGTGTTTGCTTGGTGCGCTCTATTTGGACTGACGGCCACCCACCTACGTGTCTCATTTAGACACTGGACCGTCAATATATCACAATGTGGGTATAATGCATTTTAAAATTAATTTAATAAAGTAGTCTTGCAGATTAATGGCAATGTGAAAGTAACTTATCGTGGAAAATCATCTATCCATTGAGAGATGTAAGTTTTAATTACCAAAAATTTAACAAAAAAAATAATAACACAATAACAATAAACATAATATTATTGTTTGAAAATTATAAATCCACATTTTTGCCATTTGGTTTATTTTAAATCTATACAGGGCATCCCGCAATTACCGCCACCACCGCACAATGGGCACAAATAGTCGATTTGGTGGCTAAAAATCAAATTGTTCATGTCTTCAAAATACTCAAGTTTCATTATAAGTCAGTAGATAAATACTCATACGTGCAATATGTAAAATTTTGTTTTCCTGAATATGACCAGGTTATAAGGGAAAAAGCACCTCAGACCTAGAAAAAAATTGTATTCATTTAAAAAAAATTATCTAGCATGGTTTAAAACCACGATTTTTAAGAAAACCCTTTTAGAAAACGATCGGACAAGCCTCGGATACGGACGGATTTACTGTTGACGAACCTATCAAACGAAATAAGGACAACGAACTTCGGATCTGCACGTGGAATGTTCTGTCTCTCTATAGACCACGTGCAGCCGAACATTTAGCGGAGGCCCTAGACTTCTACAAAGCAGACATCACCGCCATCCAAGAAGTGCGATGGGATGGACCAGGCAAGAGAAAAATGAAAGACTGCGATATCTACTACGGTGACTGTTACCGACCACAAGGGCAGCGTCTCTTTGGATGTGGATTCGTCGTTAGAGGTAGACTTAGGCAAGAAGTCTTGAGTTTCAACTATGTGAACGAGTGCCTCACGACAATTCGCATCAAGGCTAAATTTGCCAACATTAGCCTCATATGCGCGTATGCCCCCACAGAGGAGAAAGATGACGACACCAAGGATGAATTCTACGAGCTCCTGGACAAGACATATGAGCAATGCCCTAGCTATGACATTAAAATTGTCTTGGGTGATTTTAATGTCAAGCTAGGAAAAGAAGACGTCTTTGGTGGCACAATCGGAAGATATGCACGACACCACCTCCGATAACGGACTCAGGCTAATCGCCTTTGCTGCGGGGCGAAATGTTGTGGTAGCTAGTACGCAGTTCCCGCATCTCGATATACACAAGGGGACATGGTGAATTCCTGGTCAATCATCCGCTAACCACATTGCGATCGACGCAAGGCACTCCTCCAGTATCAAGGATGTCCGAATGTTCCGAGGAGCTAACGTTGACTCGGACCACTACCTCGTTGTAGCTAAGGTAATGCTACGGATATCCAGACCAAAGCCAAAGCAGGGAAATACTGTAAGGATGTTTAACGTCGGACGGCTACAGTCGCAAGAAATCTCCAGGTCCTTTTCCGATCGAGTCTCTCGCACCCTCTTAAATAGTCCTATGCCACCAACTGCAAGCATCGAGAACCAGTGGAAAAATTGCCAGGAAGCCATCAGAGATGCCACCTCTGACGTAATGGGCTTTGCTCGACCACCACAGCAAAACCCCTGGTTTGACGAAGAATGCCGACAAGTACATGCAGCCAAACAACAGGCATACAAAGCGGTGCTGAATAGAAGGACCAGAGCTGCTCGCGAGCTCTACGAGCAGAAGAAGAGAGAGGAACACAAGCTTCTAAGAAGGAAAAAGAAAGAGCATGAGAAGTGTGCGATCGAGGAAATAGAGGGATGCCATTGCAAGAATGCAGTTCGGAAGTTTTACCAAAAGGTAAAGAGAACCTCCCAAAGTTACAAGGCCCGGACCGAAGCCTGCAAGTACGATTAGGGGAAGATCGTAGTAGAATCGCAGTCAGTGCTGAGGATATGGGAAAATTATTTCTGCAAATTTTATAACGGCGATGACGAACCGAATCCCGCTACCATGCAGATTGCACCATTCAACCTGGACAACGTAGGCCAACAATTCCGTCCACCCGATCTCGACGAAGTATAGATAGCTATATCTAAATTTAAGTCCAATAAAGCTGCTGGAGCTGATGGCTTTGCGGCTGAGCTATTTAAAGCGACTGGCGATGAATTGGTTAGGAGTATGCACCAGCTCATCTGTAAAATATGGTCGGAAGAAAGCATGCCCGATGAATGGGACCTCAGCATTGTTTGCCCGATCCTCAAGAAAGGCGATCCTCCAACCAGGAGTTTCAAATCGATACCCACCACCTTTTCATCGATTTCAAGGCCGCGTATGACAGTATTTATAGAGACGAGCTATATAGAGCAATGTTTAGTTTTGGCATCCCTTCCAAACTCATCCGTTTGTGCAGGATGACGATGGAGAATGCACGCTGCTCCATCAAGGTCGGCAAAGACCTCACCGACACCTTTTATGTCAAAAAAGGTTTTAGGCAAGGCGACGACTCGCTGTCGTGCGACTTCTTCAACATCGTTCTTGAAAGAATAGTGCAAAACTCTCACGTCAAAGCTAGAGACACAATCTTTCAAAAGTCCGTCCAGTTACTTGCTTACACTGACGACATTGACATAATCGGACGAACAAAGCGTGATGTCAGTGGTGCTTTTGTGAGTATTGAGAAGGAAGCCAAGAAGATGGGTTTAACGGTGCTGTCAACAAGAAAGGACACCCAACAACGTCTAGGACAGAACGTCACTATAGACAGCTATAATTTTGAGGTGGTCAGAGACTTTGTCTACCTAGGATCCGCTATAAACTCAGCGAGCGATACCAGTGCTGAGATCAAACGAAGAATACTCTTGCCAATCGCTGTTTCTTCGGGCTAAGAAGGCAATTGAGAAGCAAAGTCCTCTCTCGAGCAATTAAACTATCCCTGTATAAGACGCTTATCATCCCAGTCATGATATGGTGCAGAGGCATGGACACTGCTAACGGTGGATGAGAACGCGTTAGGCTGTTTTGAGAGGAAAATTCTCCATATCACCCTCTAGCAGGTGCAATATCACCCGGTATTTTAATTTCTCTTAAAAATATGTTTTTTTATAAAAGCTTTCGTAATCAATCTATTTTTTTATCTTTTAAAACTAACTACAGAACATACATATAAAAGCTTAAAATAAAAACCATTTTTACATTTTGAGTTATAAAGAAAATTAAAAATGGGTGCCATATCACCCAGCTTTACCCTACCATCATCCCAAAAACTTTTAAACTTTTGTCTATTCTTTCTAAACTAGGTGAAGGCGCTCTCCTTGCTCATCACAATATATTGAAAAATACAACTGAGGATTTCTCAAAAAGTTAAAGGGATATTGGAACGATTAAAGCTGAATTTTGAAGATTAAGATTAGTACTTTCAGAAATTTGTACTATTAAAAAAATAAAATCGATTCGCATAGTTACATAACCCCAAAAATGGCGAGAAAAGGGTTTTTGTGTTATCTTATCGCAGAATGTAGGCCTGCCGTCAGAGTCAGACTAATTATTCATAATGCAAAAATGTACTTACCTAATGAAAAATGTTATGATTGGAAATGGAGCAGCTGTAAATGGTGTGTTTCAGCTGCCATTTTGAAAGAAGCTCCTTAACCTATATTATATCAAGAGCGTCACACTGTATAAAAAAGTTGTAAGGGTATTTTTAAATGGAATACAAATACCTTTCTTTTTATCCTGAATGTTTTTTGTATTATTTTTAAACATATAGCAGTCGCAGATCGTGCTGAATTTAAGCTCCCAAAATTTCTCTCCAAACACTAGCTAAAATGGTAACTATATTTTAAAATAATATTTTTGTGGTAAAAATATCACATAAAACAGCTGTTTTCTGCGAATACAAATGGAATGGATTTTTCTCTTTGGCTTTGTCAATTCATTTTCACCAAAATCTCATGAATAAAATAAGCTGTCTCAATAAATCTTGATAAAAATGTGGCGAACAATTATTTCGTGTCCTAAATTTTGACAGATGTGTAAATGGTGTACAATTGCAAATAAAAATTTAAATTTTTAGCTGTTACAAGGTCTCAAAAATAGCAAAAAAAGCTATTTTTGGTCATTTTCTAACGGGAACTTCTTGAAATAACGACTGTTGTAAGTAAGATGGGATTAGAAAATTGTTTCGAACCAGCAGTGACAGTGAGTGGTCAACCGTGAACGGTCGTGTTTGTTTTTACTTTTCTATAATATTTTACTTGAAATGTTTTGTTTGTTATTTACATATGTACAGTTTGGAAGAAAAAATGAGTACATGCTCGTAATTCATGCACTTATTGTTGCATAAGCGCGAAATGAAACGGAACAAGGGTTTTACACCAAATGATGCTTCTTTAGCAATAAATAAGCCCGATTGCCGATGAACTGCAAGAAGAACCCTCAACGACATTGGTTATATCTCAGCGGTTAAAAAACAAAAGCCTGCACTGTCGGTTAAATTGATAAGGTGCGTTTATAGTTCGCCAGAGAAGACATAAATTGGACAGTAGGTAATTGGAAACGTCTATTGTAGTCAGACGAATCAGAATTCAATCGGTTTGGTTTCAGTAATAGCTTATAACATTAAGAGGCTCATTTTAACCAAAATTGACGCCAGGGTGTGGGTAGGTAGGTGAGGGGAGGGAAAGGAAGGAAGGGGATTATGGAGGGCTTTAGATGTGGGTGGACTCCTTGAACCATCCTGAATTCTGGATGAATTTTAGGATATTCTTAAAATTTACCAGTGGCAAGATGAAATGTTGCCCAGTTCGTCGAAGAAGTATTCTCATTAGGGCTGCTTTCCTGGTTTAAGCTAGGCTAGGGCATTCACAGAGGGAGTAAGGTGAGCCCTCTTCAGCCTCATCGTGCTGACAACCTCTGCATAAGTCCGACGGCTTGATACCCATTCTGCTTATGTGGATCCCATTGAGTTGTGACTCCAACCAGGAGTGACAATTGAGGCCTGCCTATCTTGAGTAAGTATTCAGTTTTTACTTGCGATTATAGGTACTATAAGGCAAGTTTTGGATTCGTGCAGAAAAAAAATTTGAGATAACAATCAAACATGATATTACGATGATAGAAAACACCAAAAAAGTGGGTGGCACAATTCTGTCTGTCTGTCTGTCTGTTCATCTACAGCCTAAACGGCTCGATCGATTTTCTTCAAACTTGGTACATAGTGGTTTTTGGTGATTCTGCTGACGTTTTTTTCATTTTTTTTTTAGAGCCAAAAATAACGGTACCTGCCATACAATTTTTTTTAGCAATTTTACATACCTAATACTATTTTTCTCAAAAACGGCTCGGAAACTTATTTTCTTCAAAACAGTACGACCGATTTCAATTATTTTTTTTATAAAGAAGCTTTCAATAAATATAAATAGTTTTTTGTACCTACCAACATTTTTGAAAAAATATTTTTTGGATTTTTAAAAAATGTTTCAATTTTTTTTTTGGAAAATCAAATATTTAGAAAACGACATGATCGATTTTTTTGAAACTTGATACTTGTGAGCAGAGATCAGAAATAAAACTCAACCTTTTGAAAGGTTCTTCAATAACTCTCATTTGTTGTCATTTTCAATAAAAATCACTCTTTAACCTTTATTCTAAAAAAGAAATTTTTTCGGTCAAGCTCTGAGAGAAACCTTTATTTTGATTTTTTTTCTGTTTCGGTCAACCAGTGAGATTTATCACTGAGAGAAAAAAATAAATCTCATCTGCAAATTGATCATTGAGAATCTCGCTGTTAGTATGAATGTTTAAATTTTGTAGGCCTGACATGGAGAAATGCATTTAATTAGGCTATTTAGTCATCGGTGAATACCTACTCATGGATAATGAGCAGAGTTGTAATAATCTATTTTTTGAAATGCATTTTGGCTTGCATTAATTATTAAAGAAAAACAATTAATGAATTGTGAAAATATTTTGCAGTAAAAAAAATGTTAATGTAAACTCAAAACTTTGTTGCATTGAAATGTTAATGCAGAATAAAAATGTTTTGCATTAAAAAAAAAATGTTAATGCAGGCCAAAAATTGTTTGCATTAAAAAAAAAGGTTAATGCTAAATCGAAAATTTGTTGCATTAAAAAAAATGTAAGAATATTTTTTTGTTAAAATCGTTAAACTACGTCCATAATATTTAAGGGCATGATACGTAGTAATGATGGGTAGGACACGAATTTCAAATGAGTTTGTATTTGATAGGACGTAGATTCACATGAACACGATTTTTGACAGATGTTAAAAAGTCAACATCAAAATTTTGAAAAGCCGAGTATGCCAATCGATTAAGAAGGGGGGTATTACCTAGTGTTCCCGCCATCGCTGTGGGACCACTAGAACACATTTTATTCGATAGGTTAAAAACCAACATCAAAATTTTGAAAAACCGTGTATGCCAATCGATTTAGAAGGGGGGTATTACCTAGTGTTCCCGCCAACGCTGTGGGACCACTAGAACACATTTTATTCGATAGGTTAAAAACCAACATCAAAATTTTGAAAAACCGTGTATGCCAATCGATTTAGAAGGTGGGTATTACCTAGTGTTCCCGCCAACGCTGTGGGACCACTAGAACACATTTTATTTGACAGGTGTTAAAATATCAACCTCCAAATTTTTAAAAACCGAGTATGCATAGGTTATACGCCCCTTCTTAATCGATTGGCATACTCCGTTTTTCAAAAAAAAAATTATTTTATTTTATTGACATGTTTTTTTCAATGCAAACAATTTTTCATACTGCATTCCAATTCTATTTTTTTAATGCAGAAAATTTTTGATCCGCACATTTTCACATTGCATTAAAATTTTATTTTTAATAAAAAATGCATTTTTTTCATTGAAATTTTACCAACTCTGATTATGAGTGATTTTATGCAATAAATCGTAAAAACCATTTTTGATTTATTTTCAGCGAAAAAGGTTAAAGGTTGACCTTTTCCATTTATTTTTTCGCAAAAAACTCAACCATTGAGAGATATTTCTAAGAATTAAAAATAAATCTCAACCGATAACCTAAATTTTAATTTTTTTTAAATAAATGTCAAACCAAAACCGAAATCTTTTTAATGGAATGTAGTTACTCTCAGAGAGAAACCAATTGAAAATAAAGGTTGACAGTTATTTCTGATCTCTGCTTGTGAGTTTTTAAGTACTCTCTAAAATATTTTTATAAACAATTTTACATTATGAAAAAAATAACGGTACCTTCCATACAAAAGTTAAAAAACCGCAAAGGGAAATATTTTTTGTCTCAAAAACGGCTCCTACGATTTTGATTAAACTTTTTCTATATACTAAAATTAGTAGGATCTACTGCCAAAAAATATAAAATTTTACACTAAGCAACTATTAATAGTACCTGTCATAGAACGTGTTTTTTTATTTTGAATTTTATCGTTATCGGCTGAACGGATTTAGATGAGTTTTCTTATATAAAAATTTCAGATAAATTTAAATAATATTGCATATCAAAATTTTCAAAAAAAAGTTTTTGAATTTTTAAAAAAAGTTTCAAAATTTTTTTTTGAAAATTCGATATCTCAAAAACAGGTTGACAATTTTTTTTCAAATTTTGTTTTTATAATACACATAAATATTAACTTTAGATTTGCATTCCAAAATTTGTTCTTAAAAATATTTTAAGAATTTTATATATAAAAAATTAGTTATTAAAAAAACCGCTCCAACGATTTAAAATTTTTTTCCCATACAATCATGTTCAATCACGAATTAAGATGGCATTCTTTTTGTTCAGCTCAAACTGTCGAAGGAGTTGTCTTAGCCAATTTAAATGCCGTTTTTCATGCTCCTCTACATTTGTCTCGCCTTATTTGCATGTTTTTATATCCAATTTTCTTAAACCCACAGTGTCTTCAACATAAGAGCAAGTACGTGCGACCCAGTCGTGCATTTTATTTTCCTTGAAACCCTACAAGTGCCAATTGATGACCATCGGACATCTGCAGCCTCAAGTAACCTCTGGTGAATTTAACTTTTCTCTTTTTCCAGTGGCATATATCACTGAAAAAAAATCGATCATTGAAACAATGAACGGCTTACATTGACCACTTTTTCATTGCGGCAATATAAAAAACATTGCGACAATGAAAGAACTCGATGAATTTTTTTTGTCCAAAATACACTTTTCATTGCTTCAATGAAATCACGTTCATTGATTGACTTTCATACAAAAGTTGAAGAAAAATTTTAATGAACCAATTTCAATGACAATTTTCATAGCTCAATGAGTTTTACAATGACTTTTTCAATGAAAGTAGGACATTGAGCAATGAAAATTTGTTCATTGAAATTGCTCTTCCATTTTTGTTTTCTCGCAATTAATTTTCGAACGCGATTTTTATAATTTTCAACAAATAAATGTACCTAATCCAAGAAAATTCGAATTTTCATTCATTTTATGTATTTATACAATTTTACTATGTATTAGTCAATACATATATATATATATATATATTTATATATATATATGTATATACATATATTTAAAATATATAAATATAAATATACCGCACTTATTACATAGATTTTTAATAATAATTTCGTTCAGCCAATGAAAAATTTTCATTAAATTTTATTCATATGTACTAAAGAAAAATTAAAATGAACTTTTTTCATTGGCTCAACGAAATTATTATTGAATCTATGTAACAACGTGGTGTATTTATATGATGGTATATTTATATTCATATATATATATTTGTATGAATATAAATATGACGGACGTTGTTACATAGATTTATTAATAATTTCGTTGAGCCAATGAAAGACTTCATTTAATTTTATTAATTTTTAAGAAAAATTTTAATGAACTTTTTTCATTGACTCAAAGAAATTATTATTAAATCTATGTAACAACGTGTTATATTTACATATTATATATATGAAAATTTTAATGATCTTTTTTCATTGGCTCAACGAAATTATTAATAAATCTATGTAACAACGAGGTATATTTATATTCATATATATATATATATATTTGTATGAGTATTAATATGACGCACGTTGTTACATAAATTTAATAATAATTTCGTTGAGCCAATGAAAAACTTCATTAAATTTTATTCATTTTAACGAACAATTTTAATGAACTTTTTTCATTGACTTAAAGAAATTATTATTAAATCTATGTAACAACGTGTTATATTTACATATTATATATATGAAAATTTTAATGATCTTTTTTCATTGGCTCCACGAAATTATTATTAAATCTATGTAACAACGTGGTATATGAATATTCATATAAATATATTTGTATGAGTATTAATAAAACGCACGTTATTTAATAATAATTTCGTTGAGCCAATGAAAAACTTCATTAAATTTTATTCAATTAAACGAAAAATTTTAATGAACTTTTTTCATTGACTCAAAGAAATTATTATTAAATCTATGTAACAACGTGTTATATTTACATATTATATATATGAAAATTTTAATGATCTTTTTTCATTGGCTCAACGAAATTATTATTAAATCTATGTAACAACGTGGTATATGAATATTCATATAAATATATTTGTATGAGTATTAATATAACGCACGTTATTTAATAGATTTAATAATAATTTCGTTGAGCCAATGAAAAACTTCATTAAATTTTATTCAATTAAACGAAAAATTTTAATGAACTTTTTTCATTGACTCAAAGAAATTATTATTAAATCTATGTAAAAACGTGTTATATTTACGTATTATATATATGAAAATTTTAATGATCTTTTTTCATTGGCTCAACGAAATTATTATTAAATCTATGCAACAACGTGGTATATGAATATTCATATAAATATATTTGTATGAGTATTAATATAACGCACGTTATTTAATAGATTTAATAATAATTTCGTTGAGCCAATGAAAAACTTCATTAAATTTTATTCATTTTAACGAAAAATTTTAATGAACTTTCTTCACTGACTCAACGAAATTATTATTAAATCTATGCACAACGTGATGTATTTACATTATTTACATATAATATATATATGAAAAATTTTAAGGATTATATGAAAAATCGACTTTTATCTTTAAACGCGATTTGCGGCTAAACTAGAAGAGCTAGGCCTATCAAAGTTGACACTTTTAAACTTGACCTGCGGCTAAACTAAACAGCCTAGCGACTTCAAAAATGCATATTCGTGTTCTAGGAAGTGCCAGGTTTAACAAAATCAAAAAAAGTTGGTAAAAAAAAGTTGTTTTCCAAAACTTAAAATTTTTTTTTTCAGATTTTCGGCTAAACTTAGCGTCCTAGCGACCCAATGAATGCATATTCGTAATCTAGGAAGTACCACCTATCAATTGATGCATCGCATTATATGAAAAATTGACTTTTATCTTTAAACACGATTTGCGGCTAAACTAGACGTGCTAGGCCCATCAAAGTTGACACCTTTAAACTTGACTTGCGGCTTAACTAAGCAACTTAGCGACTTCGAAAATGCATTTTCGTGATCTCGGAAGTGCCAAAGCAAAAAAAGTTGGTTAAAAAAGTTTCTTCCAAAGTTTTCAAAAAAAATATATAAATTTTTGTTGTCAAATCTACACAATAGGGCAGGCAGCTTATAAATATACATAATTTTATATCCGAATGAAAATAGTGTGTTCAAAACATTACTTTTCGCGCAAGAACTGTACACCTACTTAGCTTTAGCTCCGTTTAGTTAATACTTTTGCAGTTTCTACACAAATCAAAAATATTTTCAAAGTTTGAAAGATGTTCCCTGTTTGTTCTTTTTTCTTATGCCTTTCCTATACAGTTACCGATGGCTTTTCCTATAAAAAAGCATCATGGCAAACGAAAAATTGTATGTGAGAATGTATTTAAACTTATAACGCAAAGTATTAATAATATCATGGACAAAAAATTGGGAAACAACATACAAAAATAATTCAGAGTTGCTGAACCCGTGTAAACATAGCTTTATATTGCATATATATCTTGATAATCCCAGAACGTTTCTGTTCAATGGATAATAAAGTATTGGTTGGCGCCATTTTGAAATATGGCATAAAAATGACCTGCGCACATCTATTTGCATTGAGACAACGCAGATCATCATTGGCATGACGTAACAATTTACATTGATTTCATATGACGCCGTTTCGTTCCATTCTCACTGCAGCCAATCAAAAACAGCGCGGTTAATTCTGCATTGAGACAATGTATGTCTGCATTGTCATAATGCAATCATTGCATAGGAATAGGATGCGGCTTTGTTTCAATCTCACTGATTATTTAAAGTTAAGATCACATTAGCTCTGATTTTGCTTTTAAAGTTCTTCCAGAAAATTAAGCTTGATGAGCAAAATATTATGGACATTTTAGTAAATGTAGCACATCAAAGTCTTTTAATCAAAATTCTTGCATACTATTATGCTTGCTGGGAGTAAAACCCAATATTATGGAAGTTAAATAATTGTGTTAATTTATACTTTTGCAGTTTCTACACAATCAAAAATATTTTCAATGCTTGAAAATGTCCCCTGTTTGTCCTGTTTTCTTATGCCTTTCCTATACAGCTACCGTTCGCATTTACATTGCGAATTAACTAAGCGACCTAGCGACTTCAAAAATGCATATTCATGGTCTAGGAACAACCACCATTCAATTAATACATCGCATTATATGAAAAATCGACTTTCATCTTTAACCGCGATTTGCGGCTAAACTAGACGTGCTAGGCCTATCAAAGTTGACACTTTTAAACTTGACCTGCGGCTTAACTAAACAACCTAGCGACTTCAAAAATGCATATTCGTGTTCTAGGAAGTGCCAGGTTTAACAAAATCAAAAAAAGTTAGTAAAAAAAAATTGTTTTCCAAAACTTAAAAAATTTTTTTTTCAGATTTTCGGCTGAACTTAGCGTCCTAGCGACCCAATGAATGCATATTCGTAATCTAGGAATTGCCACCTATCAATTGATGCATCGCATTATATGAAAAATCGACTTTTATCTTTAAACAAAGTTGACACCTTTAAACTTGACTTGCGGCTTAACTTAGCGACTTCGAAAATGCATTTCCGTGATCTAGGAAGTGCCAAAGCAAAAAAAGTTGGTAAAAAAAGTTTTTTTCCAAAGTTTTCAAAAAAAATATATAAATTTTTTTTGTCAAATCTACACAATAGGGCAGGCAGCTTAAAAATATACATATTTTATATCCGAATGAAAATAGTGTGTTCAAAACATTACTTTTCGCGCAAGAACTGTATACCTACTTAGCTTTAGCTTTGTTTAGTTAATACTTTTGCAGTTTCTACACAAATCAAAAATATTTTCAAAGTTTGAAAGATGTTCCCTGTTTGTTCTTTTTTCTTATGCCTTTCCTATACAGTTACCGATGGCTTTTCCTATAAAAAAGCATCATGTCAAACAAAAAATTGTATGTGAGAATGTATTTAAACTTATAACACAAAGTATTAATAATAGCTGTGTTTTTTTGCAGGTCCATATGGAGTTTGGTGAAAAAACGACATCGGGACATTTCAACATTTTTGTTTACCTTTCGCATTGGTCTGCCATTTTGTTTTGAATTGTCTTACCAACAAATATTTGTCATTTCTATATAAATCATCGATAACACAACGATAATCGTAGTACGGCGTTACCGTTTTTTATCGGGACAAAAGTTAACTCCAGATAATTATCTGGACTTATCTAACTCTATATGGACATAGTTGTTGTTGTATTTAACATGTAAATTGTTTTGCTCTGTTGTCGTTTTTTTCACACAATTTTATTTGGACTGCAAAAAAACACAACTAATATCACGGACAAAAAATTGGGAAACAACATACAAAAATTATTCAGAGTTGCTGAGCCCGTGTAAACATAGCTTTATTATGTGTTTCACAATCTCAAAACGTTCCTCGGCATTGAACTTCTTCGCGCCTCGGGGTTTATTTCTTCCTATTCTTTCAAGTGATCCGTAATGTGAAGACGTGTTGTCTTAACGCGAGTGTGAAAAAGTTATAATTAAAAAATAAAAGTGTTTCTTCCTCAATCAATAAAACGTAAGTGTTTAGGTACATTTAATAACCTTTTATAAAAATATGTATTTAAAGTATACCTTATCATATAAATCTAAGCTTTTTTATAATAAGCAAAATATAAAAAAAATCCACCCCTAGCGTCTTTTGATACATATAGATTTCATAATTAAATACGTAAATCGAGCTGTAGTTTCAAAACTACTTGCTTCTTCGCGTAAATTTAAATGGTTTAAAGTTTTGAATTAGATCTTCCTCGTGGTTACAAACTATTTTTTCAAATAAATAAAGTATAAGAAAAAAAATCTTCCTTTGATACCTATTACATTCATATGAAAATCATAAAATTCATACAAAAACCGAACTGGAGTTTCTAAGCTACTTGCTTCTTCGCATTAATTTAAATGGTTTATGGTCTTGAATTAGATCCTATTCGTGATTCTAAAATTCTTTTCTCAAATTAACAACATATAAAAAAATTGATCTTTTGATATAACATTCATATGGATTTTATGATTTTCATAGATACACCAAAGTATAGTTTCACAACTACTTGCTTCTTCACATTCATTTAAATCGTTTAAAGTCTTGAATTAGATCCTCTTCGTGGTTACAAACTATTTTTTTTAAATTAATAAAATCTAAAAAAAATCGTCATTTGATACCTATTACATTCATATGAAAATCATAAATTTCATACATAAACCAAGCCAGGCGTGGATACAGGGGGAGGGCAATGGGTGCAATTGCCCCCCCCTGAGCAAGATCGAGCGAACGAAGCACAAAAAAAGAATTTAGTAAAATGTAATCAAAAAATGTTTTTTCGTTTATAAAATGAATTCTTGACAGTCAAAAGAGGACTTCATATTTTTATTTTCCGATGTATCTCACGTCTCCGTCTCCCAGCTGAGCCTTACCTTTATAGCTACGAGTAAAACACACGTGCAGCTTTTTCTGGTTCTAATGGGAGCAGACATACTCAAGTGCTGCATGTAGCCCAGAGCTGTGCACAATATTTCCAAATTTGCTACGCAGTGTTGCAGCAATGAGTGGTTGTTCGTCAGCCGCTGACCAAGTTCAGTGAAGAAAAGTACCGCTATGCACAAAAAGCCTTCAAATCGACCGATTGGAAAGCTTATAACTTCTGTTTTAGATGTCCGATCTTCAAAGCTAAGGGGTTTAATCAAAAGATCAATGTCAATGTATAACATTTTTTGAGAAAATATTTTCATACTAGAAATCAGATTGAGTTGAAAATCAATTTCATTTTCATTTTTCAAAATGCATGTACATGAAAAATTTAAAAATTTTGAAAAATAATGTTTTTAAAAGTTATTGCCCAGACTGTCCTCTACAAATTTGTTTGTGGTTTTTAACAGTTAAATGTAAAGGGAGAGGTGACAGGGGCACTTATCAAAATTGTCAACCTTAAAATTGATTTTAATTTCAGAAAAAAATAACAAAATCCTGAAAATACGTCGATGTAATAAGCTGTAGAAAAATCAAACTTTGCTTTGCAAGGCTCTACAAGATTAGAAAAAGCCTTAACAATAAACTACATTTGTGAATAAAAATTATTGAGAAATATCAAAAAATTTTGGTTGATTAAGTCCTTTTTATGATAAATATTTAAATGTGCATTTACATTTTAGAAAGTACTTTCACTAGACAACTCTCGAAAGTGACTCTTGGATATTTGGTGAGCTAATTTCATGACTGTCCTCTCTCTGTCCTCTTGCGAGTTTTACTCTCGAGAGCTTCTTCAGAGCTGACCGCCGTCTTTTTCCTCTCAAATGAATACGCACCTTAAAAGTATGCAAAGTTTTTCGAATGCGGCAATGTACACAGCGATGAATGCTGCACAACAATTTTAGCCTTCTGATGGTAGAATTTGTGAGGATTTTGTTTCGTGGATGCGTTGTGAGAAACCAGGAAACAATGACAACAGTCACTGCCAAAGAGAAGTTGGAAGGAACTTTTAGACCTAAGGATAGTTGTTTTTGGCCGTTTTTACAGACGTCAGGTCAACGGCTGTTTTCTAAGAAGTCATTTGCGTCAAAAATGCATTTGCAGATTGATCTCTAAGGCAAATTGCTAAAGCCATATCTTTGAAAACATCATCTGCGGTGCAGCTGTGCAGTAAAAAAAATCGAGTTGAAAGCAAAAAAAATGAGAAACAAGAGAGCATGTTAGTAAACATCAAATGCTTTTGCGAGCAAGTTGAATGACGTTAATGAAACCAATTTTGTGCAAGCAGGACAATTGCATATGACGATTGCAATCTGCTTAAAAAAATGACGATCATTTGATGATCATATTGACTTTGATTTGACCTTTTCGAAAACGGCCAACGTCAGTTCGTATGTTAAATGAATGTTATTTTTTGACGTAAATATTGCTTTTGTTTGCACAAAGTCTTTTTTATCAACGTCATTCAATGTTCTTGCAAGTAGATTTGACATGTTCTCTGTCCTCTTAATATTTTTCTCGTCAGCTCAATTATTACAGCAAACACACCATGCTACAGCCACAAAGTGCTTAGCTTCATTTCACAAAGTTCCAAAGTAACCGCTGTCGAGACACCTGTATAGCAGTTATGGAAGAAGTAATTGCGTTCTTCAAATTTCAAACCCACATCGCTTTGATTGACCAGGTGTGGAGAGTGGTATAAAGTGTACTTCAATTTTCTGTAGACTTCATCAAGATTGTGGAAACTCATGAAAATTGCCCCCCCCCTGAACGAAATCCTGGATCCGCGCCTGAACCAAGCCGTAGTTTCAAAACAATTCGCTTCTTCGCATTAATTTAAATGGTTTAAGGTTTTGAATTAAATCCTATTTGTGATTCCAAAATTCTTTTTTCAAATTAACAAAATATAAAAAAATTGGTCTTTAGATATAACATTCATATGGATTTTATGATTTTCATAGATACACCAAGGTGTAGTTTCAAAACTACTTGCTTCTTCACATTCATTTAAATCGTTTAAAGTCTTGAATTAGATCCTCTTCGTGGTTACAAACTATTTTTTTTAAATTAATAAAATAAAAAAAAAAATCGTCCTTTGATACCTATTGCATTCATATGAAAATCATAAAATTCATACATAAACCGAGCTGGAGTTTCAAAGCTACTTGCTTTTTCGCATTAATTTAAATGTTTTAATGTCTTGAATTACATCCTATTCGTGATTCCAAAATTCTTTTTTCAAATTAACAAAATATAAAAAAATTGGTCTTTTGATATAACATTCATATGGATTTTATGATTTTCATAGGTAAACCAAGGTGTAGTTTCAAAACTACTTGCTTCTTCACATTCATTTAAATCGTTTAAAGTCTTGAATTAGATCCTCTTCGTGGTTACAAACTATTTTTTTCAAATTAATAAAATATAAGAACAAAAATCGTCCTTTGATACCTATTACATTCATATGAAAATCATAAATTTCATACATAAACCAAGGTGTAGTTTCAAAACAACTTGCTTCTTTGGATTCATTTAAATAGTTTAAGGTCTTGAATTAGATCCCTTTCGTGATTACAAAATTCTTTTTTCAAATTAACAAAATATAAAAAAAAAATCGTTTTTGGATATTATATTCATATGAAAATTATATATTTTATAGACAAACCGACTGTATACTGAAACCAGAAGTTGCTACGATTGCTGTCCGTGCTAAAGTTCCTTATTAATCAATTAAAGGTAAGTGTTTAAGTATTTTTATTATTTTTATAAAAATATATATTTATAGTAAACGTAATCATAAATCTGAACATTTTTTTATAACAAAATATAAAAAAATCCACCCTTAGCTTCTTTTGATACATATAGGTTTCATGATTTCATACACACATCGAGCTGTAGTTTCAAAACTACTTGCTTCTTCGCATTCATTTAAATGACCCTTAGTCTTGAATTGGATCCTTTTCGTGGTTACAAACTATTTTTTCAAATTAATAAAATATAAGAACAAAAATCGTCCTTTGATACCTATTACCATTCATATGAAAATCATAAATTTCATACATAAACCAAGCCGTAGTTTCAAAACAATTTGCTTCTTCGCATTAATTTAAATGGTTTAAGGTCTTGAATTAGATCCTCTTCGTGATTACACAACTTTTTTTTCAAATTAACAAAATATAAAAAAATTGGTCTTTTGATATAACATTCATATGGATTTTATGATTTTCATAGATACACCAAGGTGTAGTTTCAAAACTACTTGCTTCTTCACATTCATTTAAATCGTTTAAAGTTTTGAATTAGATCCTCTTCGTGGTTACAAAAAATTTTTTTCAAATTAATAAAATAACGGGTGATTTTTTAGCTGGTTTGGTTTTGGCAACACTGGTTTTGACAGCTGACGTGTGTTTAGTACCTTGTGTCACTGTCAAACAGCTTCAGTTTGGTTTGCAATTTAACCATGGATCGTCTTACAAATGAACAACGCTTGCAAATTATTGAATTTTACTATCAAAATTCGTGCTCGGTTCGAAATGTTTTTTTATCGAAAAATTGTGTTCAGCGATGAGGCTCATTTTTGGTTGAATGGGTACGTAAATAAGCATAATTGCCGCATTTGGAGTGAAGATCAGCCAGAAGCATTGCAACAGCTACCAATGCATCCCGAAAAAGCCACTGTTTGGTGCGGTTTATGGGCCGGCGGCATTATTGGGCCATATTTCTTCAAAGATGATGCGAATCACAGCGTTACTGTCAATGGTGAACGCTACCGAGCGATGATAACAAACTTTTTTTTTGCCCGAAATGGAAGTTCTTGACTTGCATGATATGTGGTTTCAACAAGACGGTGCCACATGCCACACAGCACGCGAAACAATGGCGCAATTGCGAGGCGAGTTTGGTGAACAGTTAATTTCACGTTTCGGGCCGGTCAATTGGCCGCCTAGATCTTGCGATTTGACACCATTAGATTATTTTTTGTGGGGGTATGTCAAGGCTAATGTCTATAGGGACAAGCCCGCTTCGATTGACGCACTGGAAGCCAACATCCATGCATTCATTCGTGAGATACCGGCCGATATGTGTGAAAGAGTATGCCAAAATTGGACTCAGCGGATGGGCTACCTGAGACGCAGCCGCGGTCAACATTTGCATGAAATTATCTTTAAACATTAAATTGCAAGGTTCAAACTATCGATTCAAATAAATATTTCATTAATTTTTTCGAATTTTTTGTGTTTTTTTTTTTTTTAAGTTCTAAACCTCTTAAAAAATCACCCGTTATAAGAACAAAAATCGTCCTTTGATACCTATTACATTCATATGAAAATCATAAATTTCATACATAAACCGAGCAGGAGTTTTAAGGCTACTTGCTTCTTCGCATTAATTTAAATCGTTTAAAGTCTTGAATTAGATCCTCTTCGTATAAACAATAAATCGATATATTTCTTGATTTTGTGGAGTTTAATGAATAAAATTCAATTCAAAGGTAATTTGTGGTTTAAACTCCAAAATGCGTTTCGCTCAGGTATAGATGGTGGGCTCATAAGTGATATTATTTACATGTATGTATATTATATTTTGCATAATTTTGGACTTAAAAATTTTTCCATATTTTTCCCATAAAAAAGGACTCAGAAATGTTTGCAATGTTTTGGACCTAGGAATTTGTTTAAAAGTTTTTTCCCATAAAAAAAAGATTAAAATTTCTGCATAGAGAAATTTTAAGTTTATCTACCTTCAAGACTCACAAGTAGCATAGGGAAATGTATTCAAGAGGTAGAGGACCATTTACTCCATCTGGCAAAGAGGTCGGGGGCAATACAGCTCTTTGTTATAGCTATCGGGGATACAATT
Organism: Dasysyrphus tricinctus; assembly: GCA_963921185.1. Classification (NCBI taxonomy): domain Eukaryota; kingdom Metazoa; phylum Arthropoda; class Insecta; order Diptera; family Syrphidae; genus Dasysyrphus; species Dasysyrphus tricinctus. The sequence continues at coordinate 41,595,140 of OY992533.1, forward strand.
TTAGATTTAAATGAATTTTTCGTTTTTTTCGACGGTGTTAAATACAAATTTAAAAATTTTATCAGAGCGGTCGATGTTTGCTTTAAAATTTTTCATGTCATTAATTTTTCCTTTTCGAACTCTATTCAAAATTATTTTTATCTAATTTCTGTTAAAATAACTTTTTTCCGATTATCTCTTCACTAAGAAAATGAATTAGACAAATTTTCATTATTTTTCCTCTAGAAAAAAGACGGCGGTATTATATTATCATATACACGGAAAGAATTGAAAAATCACCAATTGAAAAATTTGCAGTTGCAATTTACGAATCATTTTTAATTCGTAAATCAAGACATTTTAATCCCAAATTAATACAAAAATTGGTAATTTAACAGTCAAAACGTAGCAATGTACAAAATTTGTTTCTTCGTGATTTGCAATTAAAATCCATGATTCAAGTTTGTACTTTTCATAGCAAAATACAACTGTTTTGGCGTAATTTTCACTCTCCAAAAGCATAATTTCACAAACAGCATTTAAAAATATTGATATGCGATAAATATTTAGTAATTAACATTGCACAATCACTGAATTACGTTTTTTTGTCGTAATTCGAAACTCCATGAGAATAGTTGCAAATCACCAACAAAAAATTCCTAAATCACGACTTTCTTGTCGCAATTTACTTCTCAAAGAAATAAAGCACCACAACATGGCAGGTAATCTAATCATTAATGTGTGACACCAACGATCTGTAATGCAAATTGGCCTGGTGGTTGCATGCTCGCTCCGCAACTGGAGGGTTGCGAGTTCAAATCCAAGCAGAGTCAAGCGTAAAGTATTTATTTCAAATAAATTAAATTAAATGTGTATACCTGCATAATGAAGGGTAGAGCAGGATTGATCTTTCCAAGTGGCAATATCACGAAATAAAAGTGGTGATCACAAATCTTTTTTGCTAATTTTCAAATTGTGCAATTGAGGAATATTTGGATCAAATTGCGATTTGTTGTTCGCAATTTTTGTTTTCTCTCGATGGTATAATTGGTACTTAAGAGGGTTGATTTACGATTTTTAAGTATCAATATCTTCATTTTGGTCAGTTTTGCAAATTGCAAACAAATAGTCGTAAATTACGAAATCCCGAGCCAAGGTATAAATCGGGATTCATTTTTCGTAATTTGCAGCTCATTTTTCGTGATATGATCCAAGAATTCTTTCCGTGTATTATATAAATGGTATTTATTATACATAGATTATTATACATAGACGAACTCAAGAATTCCAACACTATCTTATGCTGACATGAATTGGTGAATTGGTTCTGGCCAAATTCTCCCGGAAATGCGTTTTTGGGCGTTTTAAGACATTTGGCAAAGCACTCGAAAGGTATCTCAAAAGAAAGGTCTTGAGCACCTGACTTAGAAATGTCTGCATAATTTTGGACCTAGAATTTTTTTTTAAATGTTTCCCTAGAAAAAAGACTTGGAATTTTTTTTTAAATTTTTCTCTAGAAAAAATACTTAGAAATTTTTGCATAATTTTGGACTTTTTTCCCTAGAAAAATTACTTAGAAATGTTTGCATAATTTTGGACTTTAAAATTATTCAAATTTTTCCCTAGAAAAAAGACTGAAATTTTTGCATAATTTTGGACTTCGAAATTTTTTTTAAATTCTTCCCTAGAAAAAATACTTAGAAATTTTTGCATAATTTTGGACTTATTTTGGACTTAGAAAATTTTTAAAAATTTTTCACTAGAAAAAATACTTAGAAATGTTTGCATAATTTTGGACTTAGAAAATTTAAAAAAAATTTTCACTAGAAAAAATACTTAGAAATTTTTGCATAATTTTGGACTTTTTTCCCTAGAAAAATTACTTAGAAATGTTTGCATAATTTTGGACTTTAAAATTATTCAAATTTTTCCCTAGAAAAAAAATGAATTTTTGCATAATTTTGGACTTCGATTTTTTTTTTAATTTTCCCCTAGAAAAAATACTTAGAAATTTTTGCATAATTTTGGACTTAGAAAATTTTTAAAAATGTTTCACTAGAAAAAATACTTAGAAATTTTTGAAGAATTTTGGACTTATAAAAATTTTTCAAATCACAGCAGTAGCACTCAAGTTTACCATCAAAGAAAAAAGACTGAAATTTTTGCATAACTGGACCTAGAAATTTTTTAAACATTTTTCCCTAGAAAAAAAATAAATGAATTTTTTGAAATTTCTCAATTTTTCAAATTTTTCCCTAGAAAAAAGAAATTTTTGCATAATTTTGGACCTAGAAAAATTTCTCAAATTTTTCCCTAGAAAAAAGACAGACATTTTTGCACAATTTTGTGCTTAGAATTGAAAAATTTTTCAAATTTTTCCCTAGAAAAAATACTTAGAAATTTTTGCATAATTTTGGACTTTGAAAAATTTTTAGTTTTTCCTAAGAAAAAAAGACTGACATTTTTGCATAATTTTGGACTTACAAATTTTTTAAATTTTTCCCTAGAAAAAATACTTAAAAATTTTTGCATAATTTTTGACTTTTTTCCCTAGAAAAATTACTTAACAATGTTTGCATAATTTTGGACTTGAAAATTTTTCCCTAGAAAAAAGACTGAAATGTTTGCATAGTTTTGGACTTCGAATTTTTTTTTTTATTTTTCCCTGGAAAAAATACTTAGAAATTTTTGCATAATTTTGGACTTAGAAAATTTTTAAAAATGTTTCACTAGAAAAAATACTTAGAAATTTTTGAAGAATTTTGGACTTATAAAAATTTTTCAAATCACAGCAGTAGCACTCAAGTTTACCATCAAAGAAAAAAGACTGAAATTTTTGCATAATTGGACCTAGAAATTTTTTAAACATTTTTCCCTAGAAAAAAAAAATAAATGAATTTTTTGAAATTTCTCAATTTTTCAAATTTTTCCCTAGAAAAAAGAAATTTTTGCATAATTTTGGACCTAGAAAAATTTCTCAAATTTTTCCCTAGAAAAAAGACAGACATTTTTGCACAATTTTGTGCTTAGAATTGAAAAATTTTTCAAATTTTTCCCTAGAAAAAATACTTAGAAATTTTTGCATAATTTTGGACTTTGAAAAATTTTTAGTTTTTCCTAAGAAAAAAAGACTGACATTTTTGCATAATTTTGGACTTACAAATTTTTTAAATTTTTCCCTAGAAATAATACTTAGAAATTTTTGCATAATTTTTGACTTTTTTCCCTAGAAAAATTACTTAACAATGTTTGCATAATTTTGGACTTGAAAATTTTTCCCTAGAAAAAAGACTGAAATGTTTGCATAGTTTTGGACTTCGAAATTTTTTTTTTATTTTTCCCTGGAAAAAATACTTAGAAATTTTTGCATAATTTTGGACTTAGAAAATTTAAAAAAAATTTTCACTAGAAAAAATACTTAGAAATTTTTGCAGAATTATGGACTTATACAAATTTTTCAAATTTTCCCCTAGAAAAAAGACTGAAATTTTTGCATAATTTTGGACTTGAAATTTTGTTTAAATTTTTCCCTAGAAAAAATACTTAGAAACGTTTGCATAATTTTGGTGGTTACAAAAAAATTTTTTCAAATTAATAAAATAACGGGTGATTTTTTAGCTGGTTTGGTTTTGGCAACACTGGTTTTGACAGCTGACGTGTGTTTAGTACCTTGTGTCACTGTCAAACAGCTTCAGTTTGGTTTGCAATTTAACCATGGATCGTCTTACAAATGAACAACGCTTGCAAATTATTGAATTTTACTATCAAAATTCGTGCTCGGTTCGAAATGTTTTTTTATCGAAAAATTGTGTTCAGCGATGAGGCTCATTTTTGGTTGAATGGGTACGTAAATAAGCATAATTGCCGCATTTGGAGTGAAGATCAGCCAGAAGCATTGCAACAGCTACCAATGCATCCCGAAAAAGCCACTGTTTGGTGCGGTTTATGGGCCGGCGGCATTATTGGGCCATATTTCTTCAAAGATGATGCGAATCACAGCGTTACTGTCAATGGTGAACGCTACCGAGCGATGATAACAAACTTTTTTTTTGCCCGAAATGGAAGTTCTTGACTTGCATGATATGTGGTTTCAACAAGACGGTGCCACATGCCACACAGCACGCGAAACAATGGCGCAATTGCGAGGCGAGTTTGGTGAACAGTTAATTTCACGTTTCGGGCCGGTCAATTGGCCGCCTAGATCTTGCGATTTGACACCATTAGATTATTTTTTGTGGGGGTATGTCAAGGCTAATGTCTATAGGGACAAGCCCGCTTCGATTGACGCACTGGAAGCCAACATCCATGCATTCATTCGTGAGATACCGGCCGATATGTGTGAAAGAGTATGCCAAAATTGGACTCAGCGGATGGGCTACCTGAGACGCAGCCGCGGTCAACATTTGCATGAAATTATCTTTAAACATTAAATTGCAAGGTTCAAACTATCGATTCAAATAAATATTTCATTAATTTTTTCGAATTTTTTGTGTTTTTTTTTTTTAAAGTTCTAAACCTCTTAAAAAATCACCCGTTATAAGAACAAAAATCGTCCTTTGATACCTATTACATTCATATGAAAATCATAAATTTCATACATAAACCGAGCAGGAGTTTTAAGGCTACTTGCTTCTTCGCATTAATTTAAATCGTTTAAAGTCTTGAATTAGATCCTCTTCGTATAAACAATAAATCGATATATTTCTTGATTTTGTGGAGTTTAATGAATAAAATTCAATTCAAAGGTAATTTGTGGTTTAAACTCCAAAATGCGTTTCGCTCAGGTATAGATGGTGGGCTCATAAGTGATATTATTTACATGTATGTATATTATATTTTGCATAATTTTGGACTTAAAAATTTTTCCATATTTTTCCCATAAAAAAGGACTCAGAAATGTTTGCAATGTTTTGGACCTAGGAATTTGTTTAAAAGTTTTTTCCCATAAAAAAAAGATTAAAATTTCTGCATAGAGAAATTTTAAGTTTATCTACCTTCAAGACTCACAAGTAGCATAGGGAAATGTATTCAAGAGGTTGAGGACCATTTACTCCATCTGGCAAAGAGGTCGGGGGCAATACAGCTCTTTGTTATAGCTATCGGGGATACAATTTTAGATTTAAATGAATTTTTCGTTTTTTTCGACGGTGTTAAATACAAATTTAAAAATTTTATCAGAGCGGTCGATGTTTGCTTTAAAATTTTTCATGTCATTAATTTTTCCTTTTCGAACTCTATTCAAAATTATTTTTATCTAATTTCTGTTAAAATAACTTTTTTCCGATTATCTCTTCACTAAGAAAATGAATTAGACAAATTTTCATTATTTTTCCTCTAGAAAAAAGACGGCGGTATTATATTATCATATATTATATAAATGGTATTTATTATACATAGATTATTATACATAGACGAACTCAAGAATTCCAACACTATCTTATGCTGACATGAATTGGTGAATTGGTTCTGGCCAAATTCTCCCGGAAATGCGTTTTTGGGCGTTTTAAGACATTTGGCAAAGCACTCGAAAGGTATCTCAAAAGAAAGGTCTTGAGCACCTGACTTAGAAATGTCTGCATAATTTTGGACCTAGAATTTTTTTTTTAAATGTTTCCCTAGAAAAAAGACTTGGAATTTTTTTTTAAATTTTTCTCTAGAAAAAATACTTAGAAATTTTTGCATAATTTTGGACTTTTTTCCCTAGAAAAATTACTTAGAAATGTTTGCATAATTTTGGACTTTAAAATTATTCAAATTTTTCCCTAGAAAAAAGACTGAAATTTTTGCATAATTTTGGACTTCGAAATTTTTTTTAAATTCTTCCCTAGAAAAAATACTTAGAAATTTTTGCATAATTTTGGACTTATTTTGGACTTAGAAAATTTTTAAAAATTTTTCACTAGAAAAAATACTTAGAAATGTTTGCATAATTTTGGACTTAGAAAATTTAAAAAAATTTTTCACTAGAAAAAATACTTAGAAATTTTTGCATAATTTTGGACTTTTTTCCCTAGAAAAATTACTTAGAAATGTTTGCATAATTTTGGACTTTAAAATTATTCAAATTTTTCCCTAGAAAAAAAATGAATTTTTGCATAATTTTGGACTTCGATTTTTTTTTTAATTTTCCCCTAGAAAAAATACTTAGAAATTTTTGCATAATTTTGGACTTAGAAAATTTTTAAAAATGTTTCACTAGAAAAAATACTTAGAAATTTTTGAAGAATTTTGGACTTATAAAAATTTTTCAAATCACAGCAGTAGCACTCAAGTTTACCATCAAAGAAAAAAGACTGAAATTTTTGCATAATTGGACCTAGAAATTTTTTAAACATTTTTCCCTAGAAAAAAAATAAATGAATTTTTTGAAATTTCTCAATTTTTCAAATTTTTCCCTAGAAAAAAGAAATTTTTGCATAATTTTGGACCTAGAAAAATTTCTCAAATTTTTCCCTAGAAAAAAGACAGAAATTTTTGCACAATTTTGTGCTTAGAATTGAAAAATTTTTCAAATTTTTCCCTAGAAAAAATACTTAGAAATTTTTGCATAATTTTGGACTTTGAAAAATTTTTAGTTTTTCCTAAGAAAAAAAGACTGACATTTTTGCATAATTTTGGACTTACAAATTTTTTAAATTTTTCCCTAGAAAAAATACTTAGAAATTTTTGCATAATTTTTGACTTTTTTCCCTAGAAAAATTACTTAACAATGTTTGCATAATTTTGGACTTGAAAATTTTTCCCTAGAAAAAAGACTGAAATGTTTGCATAGTTTTGGACTTCGAAATTTTTTTTTTATTTTTCCCTGGAAAAAATACTTAGAAATTTTTGCATAATTTTGGACTTAGAAAATTTTTAAAAATGTTTCACTAGAAAAAATACTTAGAAATTTTTGAAGAATTTTGGACTTATAAAAATTTTTCAAATCACAGCAGTAGCACTCAAGTTTACCATCAAAGAAAAAAGACTGAAATTTTTGCATAACTGGACCTAGAAATTTTTTAAACATTTTTCCCTAGAAAAAAAAATAAATGAATTTTTTGAAATTTCTCAATTTTTCAAATTTTTCCCTAGAAAAAAAGAAATTTTTGCATAATTTTGGACCTAGAAAAATTTCTCAAATTTTTCCCTAGAAAAAAGACAGACATTTTTGCACAATTTTGTGCTTAGAATTGAAAAATTTTTCAAATTTTTCCCTAGAAAAAATACTTAGAAATTTTTGCATAATTTTGGACTTTGAAAAATTTTTAGTTTTTCCTAAGAAAAAAAGACTGACATTTTTGCATAATTTTGGACTTACAAATTTTTTAAATTTTTCCCTAGAAAAAATACTTAGAAATTTTTGCATAATTTTTGACTTTTTTCCCTAGAAAAATTACTTAACAATGTTTGCATAATTTTGGACTTGAAAATTTTTCCCTAGAAAAAAGACTGAAATGTTTGCATAGTTTTGGACTTCGAAATTTTTTTTTTATTTTTCCCTGGAAAAAATACTTAGAAATTTTTGCATAATTTTGGACTTAGAAAATTTAAAAAAAATTTTCACTAGAAAAAATACTTAGAAATTTTTGCAGAATTTTGGACTTATACAAATTTTTCAAATTTTCCCCTAGAAAAAAGACTGAAATTTTTGCATAATTTTGGACTTGAAATTTTGTTTAAATTTTTCCCTAGAAAAAATACTTAGAAACGTTTGCATAATTTTGGACTTAGAAAATTTTTAAAAATTTTTCCCCAGAAAAGACTTGGAAATTTGCATAATTTTGGACTTTAAAATTTTTTTAAAATTTTTCTCTAGAAAAAAGACGAAATTTTTGCATAATTTTTAAAATGTTTTCCCTAGAAAAAAAGAGAAAAAGAAATTTTGGACTTAAAAATGTTGTTAAATTTTTTCCCTAGAAAAAAGACTTAGAAAATTTTTGCATAATTTTGGACTTGAAAATTTTTCCCTAGAAAAATGATAAAAATGAATTTTTTGAAATTTCTCAATTTTCCTAATTTTTCCCTAGAAAAAAGACCTAAAAATTTTTACATAATTTTGGACTTAGAAATTTTTTTTTTAATTTTTCCCTTAGAAATATTTGCATAGTTTAAGATATTTTCAATATTTTTCCCATAGAAAAAAGACTTATTAAGAAAAGAGACTTAACGAAAATTATTATTACTCGAATTTTTTAAGATCAACATGGACTTCCAAGCTTTGTGCGGAACAACCTATTCTTTGATGGACAACTTTGACCAATATTTTGAACATCTCATGGATTTCTTGCGATTGGAAAACAATGTTAAAGACAAGGAAACGAAAAATTCTTTGGATTCTCTAAGTTCAGAGAATGATTTTGGTGTAGGTAAGCTTTCGCTTCATATTTTTATATTCAAGCTTAAATACAAAAAATATTACTTTGGTGTAGGTAAGCTTTCGCTTCATATTTTTATATTCAAGCTTAAATAAAAAAAATATTACTTAGCCAAAAAATGTAAATTTAAAATATAAATTAAAAACAACATGAAACATTAATTACATAATTTCTTCTTTCTTCCTTAGAGTCAAAAAATGTCATGCTTTTAAGAAGCATGCACGGATATTTCGTGCCCACTAAGAGAGCTGTTTATAAAGACAACACGGGCAGCAGTAGCACTCTCAAGTTTACCATCAAAGACTCACAAGAAGCATTCGTGTACATAGGGAAATGTATTCAAGAGGTTGAGGACCATTTACTCCATCTGGCAAAGCGGTCGGGGGCAGCCTATAACAGCCCTTTGTTATAGCTATCGGGGATACAATTTCAGATTTAAATGAATTTTTCGTTTTTTTTCAGCGGTGTTAAATACAAATTTAAAAATTTTATCAGAGCGGTTGATGTTTGCTTTAAAATTTTCCATGTCTTTAATTTAGAATACCCAACCGCCTGTTCAACCTTTTGGAACTTTATTCAAAATGATTTTTATCAAATTTCTGTAAAGTCACCTTGTTCTAAGCATCATTTTTTCCGATTATCTCTTCACTAAAAAAAATGTAAATTTCAATTTCAAAAAAAAAAATTATAAACTTAAAAAATTATGTAAATTTCAATTTAAATGCAATTTAAATTTCAATAAAACAAACAATTCCGAGTAAACTACTAAATAGATGATCTTTTTCTGTATTCAAGATGAATACGACTTCTTTTAAAGACTTTTCAGCTGAAATTTCAATGGAACAACGTAAGAAATACATAGCCCCGATGAAAATAGTTCATTCAATCAATGAACAGAGGACACTGGCCCAATGATTTATATACATTAGGTCAATGAACTAAAATAATTCAGACAGTGAAAATAATTCATAGAATCAAAGAAAAAGTTACAGTGGCGCAATAAAAGGATTTCATAAAATCAATGTAATTAAGTTTTGGCTGAAAGAACTAATTCATTGAATAAATTAAAAAATTTCATTGGTTCAATGTAAGAAATACATAACCGCAATGAAAATAGTTCATTCAATCAATGAACAAAGGACATTGGCCCAACGATTAGATAAATTAGGTAAATGAATTAAAATAACTCAGGCAATGAAAATAGTTCATTGAATCAAGGAAAAAGTTACATTGGCCCAATGAAATGATTTCATTAAATTAATGTATTTAAGTTTTGGCTGAAAGAACTGAGTTCATTGAATCAATGAAAAAATTTCATTGGTTCAACGTAAGAAATACATAATCGCAATGAAAATAGTTCATTCAATCAATGAACAGCGGACATTGGCCCAACGATTAGATAAATTAGGTCAATGAATTAAAATAATTCAGATAATGAAAATAATTCATTGAATCAAAGAAAAAGTTTCATTGGCCCAATGAAATGATTTCATTAAATTAATGTATTTAAGTTTTGGCTGAAAGAACTGAGTTCATTGAATCAATGAAAAAATTTCATTGGTTCAACGTAAGAAATACAGAATCGTAATGAAAATAGTTCATTCAATCAATGAACAGAGGACATTGGCCCAACGATTAGATACATTAGGTCAATGAATTAAAATAATTCAGACAAAGAAAATAATTCATTGAATCAAAGAAAAAGTCACATTGGCCCAATGAAATTATTTCATTAGATCAATGTAATTAATTCCTTAAATCAATGTACAAAATTCGTTGAAACAATGAAAAACGTTCATTCAACTTACGAAAAACTACCCAAACAAAATTGAATTTAAGTAATTAAATATTGATTCAATGAAAAAAATTCAGTGACTCAATGAAAATTCATTGATTCAATGAAACATATTCACTGGCCCAACTGCGTGTGTATGACAAAAAATTATATTTAATGTAAATAATTCATTGTTTCAATGTAACTGAGTATTTGCCTCAATGATTTATGCATTTCTTTTCAAAAAATATTCAATTAACTTTTTTCATTGCCATGATGTAAATTCATTGGACGATGAATTCTTTCATTGAGCAATGCACAAGCATGCATTGGAACAATGAAACTCTTCATTGGCTGAATTTTAATGCAAAATACATTGTCGGAATGCAAAAATGCATCAATATAATGTACATATTTGGTTCAGTGTAAGCAACGAGAAATCGGTTTGGCTCGGATCAAGAGACAATCTGTTTTTGGCCAGCTCATCCACCTGGCTGTCTACATATAAAGATGTCAATATTTTTGTATATAACTTCGCGTGAGAAGAGATGTTTTGCGGCTTCACAAACTGCAAGTACTTCTGCCTGGAATACGCTGCAAAAATCTGGAAGCCTTAAAGATCTACAAATAGGAGGGTTATCTGAGTAGATACCTAACCCAACCCCCTCTAATGCTTAGAGCCGTCAGTTAAGACCGAAACATGGTTTTCATTTATGACCCGGTTTTAATTCCAGAGTTCCATGGTTGGGATACATGTTATGGCAACTGGGTTAAAACCAATGTGCGGTGTAACGTAGTCTGTTTGAATGTCTATGTCTGTGAACTTCACTATAATTCTATGACCGTAGTGGCCCCTTTTCCAATTATTACACTGCTGAAGTCTTAAAGCACTTTTGGCCGCCAGCTCTTTCGTAAACATATCGAGCGTGGCTAGTGAGCACCGGTCTTACAAGTGCATAGTGAAGTGTTTTAAATATGTAAGGATCATGAAACTCCTATGAGAACCTCATTATAAATCCAAGACGGCCCCTTGCTTTGCCGACTATTGAATCGATATGAGGGTTAAATGAAACTTTACCATCAAATAGAACTCCTAAAATTAGTAAACATTTCTTATGTATTAAATAGGACATTTTCGATGAAGTAAAAGGATTAAGATAGACATCCGTGAGCAAGTCATTATCTTGCATTTTTTGGTCTTTAGATCCATTCCGTTTTGTAAATTAAATTATAGAAATGTTTTATTCGAGGTACTGCCTCTTGCGAAGAACTGCCGAACCCTCAAAGAGTATACTATTGTCATGAATAAGTGCTTCTCATCTAGCCGTTCGTAATTGGCAAAAAACTGTAGGTCCCCTCCATTCCTGCCAATAACACGCACACAGGAATTTTTGAGAGTTGTAAGTCACTAGACCCTGGTCAGTGGCGTATTTAAAGATTTGGTGCCCGGGCCAATACAATTTGGCGCCCCATCAAAAAGTCATATAACAACAAACAGAATTTTAATATTTTTTTGACGGCACAAAAATTAGTTAAATCATTCATTAATAGCACTGTCATAATCGACCGATTCTGCTAAGTCAGAATTAAGGATTTAAAGAGATGGCTTAACTGACGTCCTTTATTTTGGTGGACACTTTTCGGTGGAATAAAATAATTTTGATATCTGAATTTGTAGCTTACTAAATGCATATTTTTTGCGCAAACCATATATTTTCCCCGTGAATTTTCTTATTATGTATTAAAGTTTCCGCTTAAATAAGTCTGAATTTTCCCGGTGAATACGGTACGAATATAAATTTGTATTTGTTATTTAGAAAATTAAATGCTTACTTGCTCCGATTTTGCAGCTCTAAAGTTTTTGAATATTAAAGTTTCTGCTAAACAAGAATGTAATTACCGAACAAAAATAAAGCTGAAACAACATCTATGCAAATGCCCAATTTAAGCCAATTTCTTCCATATCCAAGCTAATACTTTAAAACTTAGTGTGAAAACATAAACATAGTACAGGATGTCCACCGGGAAGGTATACTACTTTTTTTTGCCTCCATTTTGGTAAACAGTAGGCTTGACAGTTCATATTTGGCAGTCGTGAAGTAGACACGTGGCAAATTTATTATGGACAGATATTCGATAAACCAACGTGTTTTAATCGTTAAAACATTTTATCAAAATCAATCATCGATTACTGTGACGATGATAAAGTTACGTGAAATTATTGGGAGAAACAACGTGCCAATAAAACGCACTATTTACCGTGTAATGAATGATTTCGAAGAATGGAAAACCCTCAAATTATTCATCAGTCACCTTTGCATCCATTAAAAGTTACAGTCTGATGAAAATTAAAACGGCGTAACGGTAACTGTGAATGGGGAACGATATCGTGATATGATTGAAAACTTTTTAACGCCACAACTGCATGCTTTGGGCTTCATTAATATGTGGTATCAACAAGACGGTGCCACATCGCATACAGCCAGGATTACAATGGAATTACAGCGAGACCTCTTTCCACAACAAGTTATTTCAAGAAATGGTGATGTTGATTGGCCTCCACGGTCACCTGATTTGACTGCTCCGGACTTCTTTTTGAAAAGTAAGGTTTATGCAAACAAACCAGAAACGCTTGAGCAACTCAAACAAAATATTCGTGATGAAATTAATGAAATGCCGCGTGAAATGTGTGAGAATGTAATGAAAAATGTGTTCAAAAAGGCTCGCATTTGTGAGACTAATGCTATGTTTCCACCAAAGGTTTATCTCAGTTAAGATTAAATAAATCTATTTGGTGTTTTCACCGCACAAAAAGATTTAAAAAAGATTAAGTCTGACAACACCTTCAAAAATGCAAATGGCGCTTCAATTTTTCTTATGAAGTGCGAAAGAGACAGAATGTTTGATTCGTGTCAAACAATGAAGAACTGAATCGAGTCTCGAATGAATCGTTCAGCACCATGTTAAAATAGGTTAGTTCGATTTGTAAAACTATTTGTCCTAGGAAGATTTAACAAGATTTATTTCTAATCTCCAAGATTTAGGAAATATATTTGTATGGTAAATCTTCAAGATTTAAAGAAGATTTGAGGTAAATCTTATTAAATCTCAGATTAGCATTAGGTGGAAATGTGGCATAACAGAGGCGGACATTTACCTGATATTGTATTCCATACATAATTGCCGACGTTAAATAAAACATTTATTAATATAAGATCCATTCTCTTTCATTTAAACAAAAATTATAAACAAACAAAGTAGTATACTTTCCCGGCGGACACCCTGTATATGTGGGATCAATCGTTATTGTTGAAATGATTAAAATTTGTCCATTAAATAAATTGAAAAAGCTTAATTCGAATACCCCATATGGCCCACTAGTTATGTTTCCTATTATACCTATTCAATGAAATGTCAAATATTCACTCTAATCACATCGTGACAGAAAAAGCATTAGAATTATCCACCACCTTATACCTACCTGGTTGGCATACGGGAAGATTCCATTTCCTTTTACTTTGATGATGAGCCCAACAGATACGGATGAAGAAAAACGCGTCATGACGGAAAATCTTTATGCCTGGAGGACCATTTCGCCGAACAAATGTCCTAAGTCCTCGTTGAAGCAGGGTGAGAGTTGTTTTTTTTTTTGTACTTTTTTGCATTTTTTTCTGAATATCTATACAATAATTACCACTCTACCGGAATGTTTCTAAAATATCGTGTTTTCTTATGAAAAATATGGAATCAATACGAAAGCCGTGGAGGGTCGTGCCAGCAGAGGGTTTTTTTTTATTAATGCCGCGTGTATAATTCTATGTTGTAATAAATTTAAACATTTTCCTAAAAAAAATCAATTGAAATCTTTGAGGGAATGAGGTGATTCCTGATGAGTGTAGAGTCTAAAGCGCTAATCCTCCATGAAAATCTTACCGAAAGAGGGTGGCTAAGTTGTACATATACATAATTATGTTTTCTCCCAACTTTCAGGATGATTTACAAGACAAAGTAGGAACACGGAAAATAAAGATGATAAAAAAGAATCAAAGAAAAGAAGGTTGGTGGTTGAGAATGGCTGTGTACTTATTTTTGTTTTTTTGATTAGAGATGAATTTTTAATTTTTATCTGGTCCTGTAAGAGTATCTTTCATCTTTTAAATGCACCACGACCAACGACCAGAAGAACAAAAATCAAACAAAAAAGTTTGAAGTTTGGGAGAACACTTAAATGATTTATGCTTAGAATACTTCCAACGTTCTACCTACGTACATATTTACTGGGGTTGGCTGCTTATGCATTATGCTTATGTATATTCTAGATTCTAGCTGTCAAAAATAATGCTCTTGTGAAAAATAGATTTTAAAAGTCAACGTATTTTGTATGTCAATTGGTGTCATGTTAGATGTCTAAAACTATCACACACCCCATATTATTTACAGGTTAGATCATTTAATGACCGCATTCTATCTGTCGGATATCGATTAAATGCGCAATTAATTATGAATATACATATGTACATATATTGTAATTCAAATTCGAACGATGGGAACCAAACCAGCAATGATGAGGATAGCGAAGGAAAACCCTGCTGGTTGCTTCTTTGTTTTGAGTTTGTTATTGCCGATTGTGCCCAAGGACGGATTTATGTGTAGAATTACAAATCTAAGGGCATGTTTCACATTCTCTGAGTAGGTAAAGTTCTGATTAGTTATTCGACACATAAATTCTGAGGCAGAGTCATATGTTCACAAATAAAAAATTGTTTACTTACTTATTAGGGTGGATCGATTTTTTTGTTTTGTTTTATTTTCGGTTTTGGCTACTGATAGGAAGTTGCTTTCACCAAAAACGAATAAAATTATATAATTACATTTTTCGGAAAATTTCATTTTATATTGCCCCAAGCCTTCTGAAAATTCGAAAAAACGTCATTTTTTTGGCATTAAATCATATGGGAAAAAATTAAGTAAAATATTAATTTCCTCTTTAATTCGGGTTTTATTACGCTTTGAAGATCAAAAAAGTTACACTCTTAATGAAATATTTTCTTTAACAAAACTTTATTAATCATTTTGATCATAAGCAAAGTATTGAAAATTGAAGATTAAACAATTTTATAATCTTTTTTCGAATTGAAAACAGGCAATATTTTCCGAGATTCAAGTCTTGTTCTTATAAAACCATCTCTTCTGATAGGACCGCATACAGCAGCAGATGCCTCTGTTACAATTTTTACACATCTTTTTACGTAGCTTGAGTGTGACAAGGAAATTCTGTCAGAAGTGGCAACATCACTGAATCAATTTTTGCTGGCGTTTTAATACATTCTTTGATAACCTCACTTTCAATTTTTTTCAGCAGTGGTGGTTCGGTAATATTAACCTGCTTCCAAGCGATGATGTCGATGTAGTCCTTTGCATTGAAGTTAAATTCTGGAACTTTAAAAATTCTTACATTAGAATCCAACGAGTCTCTACATTTAAGTATTCTTCGCAGAGCTAACATCTTAATTGATTCTCGATCGTCACCCAGCATCGTAAGTAGTATGTTTTCTGGATGCCCAAAAAAACCATTCCTTTGAATCACAGGATCTATTACAGCTTTTAAGTGTTCGGGCATATATCTTGAACGAACAATACGTTTATGCAAGTGTTTCGATCCATAAATGCAACTTGGCTTTGTTTTTATGGAAAACCACATCGGAGCGTATACTTTCAAAATAAAATTAACAAGATGTAGCAGATTTTCAGTCGGAGAGTTTGTAGAATCATACAATCTCAGAATTCTATTTGCCGTGGTAAGCCACCTTGAATGAACAATTTTCCCGGGGTTGTTTTTAGAAAGGCTTTCGTTGCATTGACCAGAGTTAATAGCGGCACAAATCTGGAAGAGGTATGATTGATCGGTGCTTAAATCTTTTGCATTCGATATATCTGGTAGAGCACAGCTTATGGCTTTAAAGATTACCAAGGGCAGAATCTCACAGTCTTTTAAATCTTTTCCTATTGGTCCTATAAATAATTAAAAAAAAAAACACCTTAAAATAACTCCACTTGAGTCGGCACAAGTTTGTTTTCTTTTTGTTTAAGAAATTAAAATTTAACAAATAAATAACACAAACAAAAAACAACAAACGCGTAACTAACCTGAATGCATTTCGAAGCTTGTGCGCTTCATCATCAGCAATCACGACTAAACGTTGGTCATCAGAAATTGAAGAACTGTATGTATCTCCTGTTGGACTATACAAAACACAGCTATGGGCAAAGGTCACGAACGTAAAACATTTGTCTATACTTTGTTTTGACAAACTATATTGAGAAGGCAAGATTCAATATTGCCGTTGTCTAAATTAAGTGCATCAGGGTCTTTTTGTATGAAGAAAGATTCATATGCATTTAATCTCCTGTGGTCATTCACTTGTTTGAGAAGAGTTAAATTGTCGATGTTTATGTTTTCATGTCCATGTTTCAACATATGAGATGCGATTGCAGATTTTAGTGGCTGGTTGAGGCGAGTATGCATCATATGTTCTTTAAACCTAGTCTCAATACTCCGCTTGGTTTGACCATAATATTTAATAATAATAATAATAATTTTAACTATATGCCTGTAAGACCTAAGGTCTTTTAAATGCAACCTGAATTGCACGGCACTAGTTAGAAAGAGAAGAAGGATAGGAAAGATTTGGCGCAGTGGATTGAGATCAAGGTGTTTATTATCTCATTAAATCTCACGGGTGGCGTCCAGTTAAGCTGGGAGAATATAGAAAAGAATGCTGCCCAGAATGGGGCTCGAACCCACACCTCTAAGTTAGCAGTCAAGCACTACATCCACTGCACCATTGCCACCCGCATTTATTATTACAATCACCACATTCAATTTTGTAAACACCCGACTTGTTCAAAAATGATGTCTTGTCTTTTGTAGAGTCCAATGAATTTACCAATTTGTTATCGTTTTTATAAACAATATCTAATTGATGATTGCTAAAGACTTTTTTCATTTTATTGGTTATTTGGGGTACGAAAGACAGTGCCACTCTTTTATTTTGATTATTGTCTTTTTGTGTGAAAAAAGTTGTCATATTGAAATTGTTCACTTTTCGCGTATGTTTATAAATTAATTTATCTATCATTTGTTCACTAAAACCGTTTATACGAGCTGTTGTTTTAATATATTCGTACTCTTTTTTGAAGTTGATTATTGAGAGCGGTAGCAGTGGCGATTCCTCTCAGTTCGTCTTAAATACACGTACTACAAACAATTTGTTTGTATTAAAACTTGAGAATAAAATATCCTTTTATGTTGATAAAAAAACAACACCCCAATCCGTTTAAATCATTATAATACCAGCAAAACCCATTTAAATCGAGCCATTCACTGCAACCCCTACGTGCTCTATTAATCCCATACAAAGTAGGAATCGCTTTTAATACTATTTTTCTTTCAATATTGGCCGTGTTGGCTACACAAATTTGCGCCAACAAATCTATACAAACTACATATTATTCCCGATGTGCTGTGTCACTCTATCTTTAAGAACAGTATAACTTTTTAGACTTTCGCGGTTGTTAATAGACATAATAGATAATTATTTTTCGGATTAGCCGCGTAATAAAAGTTTAAAGAGTGCACTTTGGTACTCACCCCGAACGTTTCGCATCAAATTGCATTGAGCGTGGTCACCGGGAAACTGCTCTTGAAATGTTATAATGTATTAGATTGACTACGCAGGTTGTAGCTGTGCGTAGGTGGTTCTATCTCATGATGTTGTTGTTGTTGTTGAGGTGCAGCTTGTTGGGAGCAAACAATGCTCACTACATCGGAGGGTGTTTTAAGTTTGAACTGGGATGCCGGTAAGGTGTTAATGACGGGATCCCAAGAACGTGAAAGATTAAAACTGTCATCTCGATTGAAATTTTGGTTGCGTTTTATTTCAATCGCCTCCCGTACCAGCCGTGGGATGTAGTGGGTTTCTTGAGCTAAAACCTTGGCTTGGTCAAAATGGATCCAGTGGTGTTCATCTGGATTGTCCAAGATGTGCTCACAAATTGCCGACTTCTCCCGCTGGTTCTTACTAACAGACCCACAAAAATACCCACACAGGCTGGCTCTATTGAAAGAGCCAACGCCTGGGTAGAAAAATGTGAGTTGATTGCCGACCAGTACCCACCAGTGGAAAACCTAGTGATCTGAAGAAAATATTTTAGTTCGAATTTTATATGGTTAACTTGAAAAAATCATAACTCCCATTCTACTCATCCGATCTTCAAGGTTAAGGTCTTTGAATAAAGCCAAAATGACACGCTACATTGTGTGAAAAAATCATTGAAAAGAGGTAAGAAGTTTCATACTAAAAGGGTGATTAAGTCTGCCTTCAATTCGATTTGCAGCATTCTAAATTCAAAAGTTGATGAAAAATTTCACAATTTAAAAAAAAAAAAAATGCTTATTTTTTGCTTATTTTCTCTTCTAAGATTATGTTATACAATGTTTTACCATCAAACCTACATGAGCGACGCTAAAATTTTTTTTAAATGATTTCTTACAAATAAAATGCATTTTAATTAAAAAACTGATCGACATAGCTCCATTAATATAATGATTACTCAAACAAATCTGCATGAACCTTTATAATTAAGGTTTTAAAATACTGTCATATGTTACTTACATAATCGTTAGATTTAAAAAAAAAAATTATTATTTTTTACATGAAAACTATGAAAAATATGTAAAAACAAACTGAGGTAAAGTTTTTGTACACTTACTTAATGGCATTAATATCTAAAAATTTCATATAAATATTGAATATAGAAAACAAATTTTAATCAAGTATTTAAATTTAGTATAAAGACTAAATATATGTCGGTAATCACAAAGTTGTATATCCAACACCAGAGCAGGAATTTAATATTATTTGAATTTAATACATTGAAAATATGCTTTGTTGCACATTGTTCCGGCCTCACTGAAACGTTAATAACTTTTTTAATTAGATACTTACGGATTTTAATGAATCAGATTATTTCGATTAACAATTAAAAATACTTTTATTTTAATGTATCATACATTATTGTAAACCACGGAAAAGCTAAGAAAAATGTACACAAAAAAAATACCTTTAATTTTTGCATATGAAAATAATTGAAAGAATTCGGTATAAATGTAACTTATCATCTTATCAACATTGGTAATTTTTTTTAATATTCCAAAATGAGGTGTCAAATAATGGATTATAATAATTTAAATTATTTTCAGCCAAACAAAATTATAAAAAACTTCACAAGAAATTTTAGGGAGAAACAAACTTAGGGCATCTATATAAATATTTGCTTTTCGAGCACATTTACCTGAAAAATACATAACTTGAATATTAAGAAACTAAAATACACCTTATTTATGATTTAGTATTTGTCTTAAGAAATCAGAAATATCTTAATTATAAGGCTCAATTGGAAGTAAAATATCAAAAATGTGTCTTTAAAAAAGTCTCACATTAAAAACTACTAGATTAATCCCCCTTTTGGCAAACTATATGGCTTATATTTATCAACCAAGTCCACAAAATGGATTTAATTTTTCAAAATTCTTTTTCTCAAACCTTAATAAAAAATTTGATTATGAAACATTGTTGTACGTTGCTCAAAAGCTTGAGTGTTGATTTTCAATTTATTAATCAATTATAAGAAGAACATTTTGATAATTTCCAAGGTAGCCGTAGAAACCAAATAAAATCAAAAATTGTCGATCCAACTGCATTAAATTTGCTATTAGTCGAGAAATATTGAGAGATTAATCCTCAATGTTTTAGAGCGTTACAGTTTACAGGTTACATTTTCATAAAATTTGAGTAGCTGAGAGGCTTCGAAAGGCTTAAAAGCATGTTTTTTACTATATTTCCAATAATTTCATCCTTTTAAATATAATATGTAATAATTTGGACTATTGTGTCAATAGGGAAAGAAAAAGTGAACATTTTTAGGAACCGGTTCTCGAAATTTTTTTGAAAATAGAGTGACGACTGAATTTTATGTAGGTATAGATAAATGAGTTGAATTAAAACTCATTATAGAGGAAAAAAATAAAAATGTTGGCTTTTATTACATTCAGCTTTGATCAAAGGATTATTCGTAGCCAACCCAGAACTCAAGATCAGAAATCGCCACTGAGCGGTAGACGACATAATCTATGAACCATCGAGTGGTAGGCGGCTACTTTATGTTGGATTGGGCAAAACGAATCGCTAGTAATGGTTCTCATGGTGCTTGTTGGTTTATGAAATACACCGAATTCAATGTTTTCATTCACATATTGAAATTCCAAATCTAAGAAGGCTAGTTTTCTATCCTTTTCAGTTTCATATGTGAATTTAATTGTTTGGAATTGGCTATTCAAAATATCCAAGGTTTTAAGAACATCATCTTTATGCACCACTGAAAAAAACATCATCTACATAGCGACGCGGTAAAAGGTTTTGATTTTTTAATTTCATTTCGAAAGTTGACATAAACATTTCCAAGATCAATGGGCTAAGTGGGTTACCCATGTTTGTACCAAACTCTACACTTTATATTTTTTCCCGAAACTGAAAGAATTTTTTGCACTTAATTTAGACAACGGCAATATTGAATCTTGCCTTCTCAATATAATTTGTCAAAACAAAGTATAGACGAATGTTTTACGTTCGTGACCTTTGCCCATAGCTGTGTTTTGTATAGTCCAACAGGAGATACATACAGTTCTTTAATTTCTGATGAACAACGTTTAGTCGTGATTGCTGATGATGAAGCGCACAAGCTTCGAAATGCATTCAGGTTAGTTACGCGTTTTTGTTAAATTTTAATTTCTTAAACAAAAAGAAAACAAACTTGTGCCGACTTAAGTGGAGTTATTTTAAGGTGTTTTTTTTTTTTAATTATTTTAACTTAATTTATCGAACTTCACGCCGTTCAACATTTATTCGTTAGTAAGGTCCTATAAAGCTTCGTGGTCCAGTCGTTGCACCATCAAGATACTCAAACTAGTGTCGCAATGTTAGTTCATTCGCATGAAGTTGGCAGGTGAACCACTGCAAAGGTCTCTGTAACTGTTGTTCTAAGTATCTTATTACACCTCCTTTAAATCCTGTATTGACTGCGGTTCCATCACATCCAACTACAACAAATTTTTCCAAGTCCACACCCTTTTCACTTAAAAAGTCTTTTATTTCCTTGCTAACTGTGATTGCTTTCCCACTTGATAAGGAAATGTGTCCCATATACTCTGAGTTTGGCTCCTTGACTAGACTTATGTGCTCTTCGGAAACAATTTTTCTTTTGAGAGAATCTATCATTGAAAGAGTTCTATCCTTTCGCCCATCAAAGTATAGTCCAAATGTTTCTTCGATTGATAAGGGCTTCTTGACAAGAATACTCCTTTCCTTTTCTCGAACTCGTATTATTTTATTTCGGTCTACTACATTACCAGTGTCCTCCTTCGATATAAGACCAGCATCTTGAAGCGTTGCAGTTACTATTGCTGCTGCAGCCCTATCTGAAATGCCGTATCTATCAACAGCATGAGCGACAGAAGGCATCGAGGATTTTAAAATTTTCTTTTCGATCTTTTCTTCAGGCAGTCCTGGCGAGGACGTTGTCGGCTCGATTTCTAAAAAGATCTACTCATCAACTTGTTCTAGTTTTTCTTCAGAGGAAAACTCATTTAAATCTACCTGGATATCATTAGACGGATCAGTTTCACTTTCATTAAGGTGTTTTTGTTGTGCGGTTTCATACTTTCTTTTTCGGCTTATTTTGTTTTTTTAATGGAGGTTTTAACGTCTATGCTGCCAATGCCCATTTTCCTTTCAGTTCGTTGGTCTATTAAAAAAGGCCTTTCCATTATTGGAACTTTAAGTTGTTTCTCACATTTACATTTATCAAAATTATCACATTTACAGGCGGCTATATCGAATAAGGATTTTGCTTCGGCCTTAAAAAAATGA
The DNA here is from genome assembly GCA_963921185.1 of Dasysyrphus tricinctus. NCBI lineage: Eukaryota > Metazoa > Arthropoda > Insecta > Diptera > Syrphidae > Dasysyrphus > Dasysyrphus tricinctus. The sequence continues at coordinate 41,617,237 of OY992533.1, forward strand.
AGGCGCTTCTGATATGATTCCACGTTTTTCCTTGATTTATAAGGTTTGAGTAAATTCCTGTAACTTTCATGGTACTGCCTTATCTTTCTTATTATTGAACGATGTTCAGTAGTAGGAATCGATGATATCTGCCAGAGTTTCAATATTTTTTCGGCGATCTCCTCACAAGTATCCGTAGCCAAATTTTTAAACTGAGTTTTCTTATTGCGATTTACCCACAAATAACATCGTATTATATCTTCCTTGGTCGGCAACATATAGGCTCTGAAATCTTGTCCATTACCAAAAACGGGACACAATAAATCACAACGCAGAGTAGGCACAGACATTTTTTTAACTCAAAAGAAAAGCACAATTCAAAACAACACATTTGCAAGGAATGAAAAAAATAGATTTAAAGCTATTTAAACGAAAAATAAAATGCACGACTGGATCGCACGTACTTGCTCTTATGTTCAAGTTGTGTGGGGCTTAAGAACTTTGAAAAATATTCAAGTAATTATAGAAAAATTATAAAAAGCGTTTAAATCGTTCTTTTAATTGTATAAACAGCCTGATAAATAACTTAGAGCTAAAAAAAAAGTATGCCATTTTATTACTTGAAAAAATATAAATATATGCAAAAAAAAAATTTTAAATCGTTGGAGCCGTTTTCTTAAAAATTAATTTTTTATATATAACATGTTTGTAACATTTTTCAAAAAAAAATTTGGTATGCCAATTTTGAGTATATATTAGGTAATATACATTTTAAACTGAAATTTCAAAACAATTCATCAACCCGTTTTTGAAATATTGAATTTTTAAAAAAAAAAATTTGAATATTTTTTAAAAATCCAAAATTTATTTTTTCAAAAATTTTGGTATGCAGTATTATTTATATTCCAACAAAGCTTTTGTGCAAAAAATTTCATTGAAATCGGATGAGCGGTTAATGAGAAAATCAAAAATCAAAAAAAACCGTTATATGGCAGGTACCGTTAATAAATGTTTTTGGTGATTTTTTTCTTACTAAAAGGTATATCATATCTACAATAATACACTGATTTTTTTTATCAAAATCATTGGAGCCGTTCTTGAGATAAATAAGCATTTCCTTAACGGTTGTATGGCAAGTACCGTTATTTTTTGAGCTAAAAAAAAAATTTCAATTTCCCATCTGGAGAGTTACAAAAAAACCTTAAGTACAAAATTTGAAGAAAATCGCTTCAGTGGCTTAGGCTGTAGGTTGAGGTACATACAGACAGACAGACAGACAGAATTTTGCCACCCACTTTTTTTCGTGTTCTCTATCATCGTAATATCATGTTTGATTGTTATCTTTAATTTTTTTTTGCAAGAATCCAAAACTTGCCCTATAGTACCTATATGGCAAGTAAAAATTCAGGTATGATAAAATGACGTATGTCTGGCGGCCCTGGGATCTTACTCTATTAGTGTAGTGAATTTTTAAAATTTGCACACTTATTGTTTCTAGGAACATTTTGTATGATTTTTGATTTTTAAATACATATACAAGAGCCGGCAGCATATTTTGAGAGTAGATGTATAACCAAAATGTGGGTATGAGGACTTACAGGTACATTTATCGTGATATCGAATACCGAAGTCTGGTAGGTTTTTCATTCAGTCGTTGGGTGGGTAGGAAGATTTAAATCCAATTAGATTTCTGTCTATGTATTATGGTCCCCCAACACTTCAATTCAATTTTTAAAGATAGGAAATGATACTCTGTCATTTTTCCAAAGTTTAAAGACTTTAATCTTGATGATCCGATCAATAAGAGCATTGATTTAAGCTTTTTAAGCAAATCTTATCAGCATTTTTTTTTTAGACTTAATTTTGTTGATTTTTGTTTTGTTTTGTATCTCCAAAATAGCCTTTTGAATAGACCTTTTAAAAAGGAACAATTACGTGAAAGGGTTTTTATTATTGAATATGTTTGCTTGGCCCATAAGCATGCTTAAAACCGAAAATGCTACTAAATTCACCCATGCTGGTATAACTCGAAAACTAAGCCGAATTTGACAATTTTACACTTAATACTTTTTGTTCAAAATTAAATTTTCTATCGAAATGGATAGTTTGAAAAATTTCTTAAAAAAAATTAAGCAGGAAAAGTAAACAAAAACCAACATAAGAAAATCGAAAAATCAAAGATTTTTAATTTTTTTTTCTAAATTGCGCATAACTTTTTTCAGAACAAGGACATGCATGAACATGAGGATCTTAAGGCCTTAATATGACATGTTAAAAAACCCATATTATTTCAAAATTGACAGAGATATAGCCATTCAAACTTAACCATTTCTTATCATTTTTCGCAATTTTTGCCCGAAAGCCTATTTTTTAGTACTTTATGACAAATTTAACGTTCCTAGTACCTAGTACCAAATCTTATGTTAATCGGACCAGCCGTTCTGTCTGTAGTTCTGAAAGCATTTAAAAACAGCCGAAAAACGAAATTGCGAACTTGCATACTTTTAAAAAAATCTCTATAGTTGTAATGTCATATTATATCAAAATTTTGATTTCGGACACTTTACGAAAGTGAAATTTACCATATTGTACAGAATAAAATGCACGACTGGGTCGCACGTACTTGCTCTTATATTCAAGACCCTGTGGATTTAAAAAAATTGTATATAAAAACATGGAAATTATGAGAGAAAAATGTAGAGAAGCATGAAATACGACATTTAAATTGGCTAAAACCACTCTTTTGACAGTTTGAGGTGAAAAAGAAGAATGCCATCTTAATTCCTGATTGAATATGATTGTATAGACAAAAAAAATTTTAAATCGTTGGAGTGGTTTTTAAAAAAAATAATTTTTTGTATATAAAATTCTTAAAATATTTTTAAGAACAAATTTTGGTATGCGTTACTTTTTCATAAATGTAAAATTTTTTCTAAAAATATTGTAGAGAGTAATAAAAAACTCTTAAATATCGAGTTTCAAAAAAATCAATCATATCATTTTCGAAATATTAGATTTTCAAAAAAAAATTTTGAAACATTTTTTAAAAATCCAAAAAATATTTTTTCAAAAATTTTTGTACACAAAACTATTTGTATTTTTTGGAATTTTTCGTATAAAAAAAATAATTGAAATCGGTTGTACCGTTTTGAAGAAAATCAAAAATTAAAAAAATGGTTCTTTGGGAGGTACCATTAATAACCATTTTTGAAAAATGGTTTTCCACCCAAAGGAAGCCTTTTCTAAAATAAATTTACTGAATTTTTTTTAAGAAAAGTTGTCGAGCCGTTTTTGAGAAAAAAGCGATTATGTAAAATTGACAAAAAAAATTGTATGGCAGGTACCGTTATTTTTGGTTCTAAAAAAAAAATGAAAAAAATGTGTCGGTAGAATCACCAAAAACCATTATGTACCAAGTTTGAAGAAAATCGATCGAGCCGTTTAGGCTGTAGACGAACAGACAGACAGACAGACAGAATTGTGCCACCCACTTTTTTGGTGTTCTCTATTATCGTAATATCATGTTTGATTGTTATCTCAAATTTTTACTTGCGTTTATAGGTACTATAAGGCAAGTTTTGGATTCGTGCAAAAAAAAAATTTTAGATAACAATCAAACATGATATTACGATGATAGAGGACACGAAAAAAGTCTGTCTGTCTGTCTGTCTGTTCGACTACAGCCTAAACGGCTTGATCGATTTTCTTCAAACTTGGTACATAGTGGTTTTTGGTGATTTTGCCGACAAGTTTTTTTCATTTTTTTTTTAGAACCAAAAATAACGGTACCTGCCATACGATTTTTTTTAGCAATTTTTCATAATCGAATTTTTCTCAAAAACGGCTCGACAACTTTTCTTAAAAAAAATTCAAAAAATTTATTTTAGTAAAGGCTTTGTTTAAGTGGAAAACCATTTTTCAAAAATGGTTATAACTGGTACCTCCCAAAGAACCATTTTTTTAATTTTTGATTTTCTTCAAAACGATAAGACCGATTTCAATTATGTTTTTATACTGAAGCTTCCAAAAAATGTTAATAGTTTTGTGAACCAAAATTTTTGAAAAAATATTTTTTGGATTTTTAAAAAATGTTTCAAAATTTTTTGTTGGAAAATCAAATATTTCGAAAATGACAAGATCGATTTTTTTGAAACTCGATATTTAAGAGTTTTTTAGTACTTTCTAAAATATTTTTAGAAAAAATTTTACATTTATGAAAAAATAACGGTACCTTCCATACAAAAGTTAAAAAACCACAAAAGAAAATATTTTTTTGCTTAAAAACGGCTCCAACGATTTTGATAAAACTTTTTCTATATACTAAAATTAGTATGATCTACTACAAAAAAATATAAAATTTTACACTTAGAAACTATTAACAGTACCTGTCATAGAACGTATTTTTTTATTTTGAATTTTCTCGTTATCAGCAAAACGGATTTAGATGAATTTTTGTATATACGAATTTCAGATAAGACTCAATAATATTGCATATCAAAATTTTCAAAAAAAAGTTTTTGGATTTTTAAAAAAAGTTTCAAATTTTTTTTTTGAAAATTCGATATCTCAAAAACGGGTTGACAATTTTTTTTCAAATTTTGTTTTTATATACATATAAATATTTACTTAAGATTTGCATACCAAAATTTTTTCTTACAAATGTTTTAAGAATTTTATATATAAAAAATTAGTTTTTTAAAAAACCGCTCCAACGATTTAAAATTTTTTTTTCCCATACAATCATATTCAATCAAAAATTAAGATGGCATTCTTCTTTTTCACCTCAAACTGTCAAAAGAGTTGTTTTAGCCAATTTCAATGTCGTATTTCATGCTTCTCTACATTTTTCTCTCATAATTTCCATGTTTTTATATACAATTTTGTTTGATGTTCAAAGGGTAGACACGGTGCATTCAAGAGGACACAAGCGTCCACAAGCTTTTTTTCAAAGCGAACTTTTGTCTATCAACTCCTACTCTCACCTCCAAGTGGTGAACATCGGGTGCCTAGTACCTTTAACTGAAGATGGGGTTCCAATCCCTGTGGACGGTTTTAGGGGACAGCAAACGAGAGAGGGGGGGATGAGTGTTCCCACTAAGGCACTTCTCCTTCATCCAGGCGGCAGCGGAAGAATTCTCAAGATGGAATCAACGGTGGCGTCTACAGTTCCAGTTAGGCTGAACTACTTAGTGAACACCTTATACGGGCTACTACGACATATTCGGAGCTCAGGCCTATAAGGAGCGGTTAATCCGGCTCCCCGCCCTTGGAGTTATATATATAGGGTCTGGTCCTCCAGGTTGGGGGTCGTGCCGTCGGGGTGACTTCCCGGCCACGTAAAGCTATTTTAGTTGCGAAGCATCAACAAGCCTCGGATACGGACGGATTTACTGTTGACGAACCTAGCAAACGAAATAAGGACAACGAACTTCGGATCTGCACGTGGAATGTTCTGTCTCTCTATAGACCACGTGCAGCCGAACATTTAGCGGAGGCCCTAGACTGCTACAAAGCAGACATCACCGCCATCCAAGAAGTGCGATGGGACGGGCCGGGCAAAAGAAAACTGAAAGACTGCGATATATACTACGGTGACTGTTACCGACCACAAGGGCAGCGTCTTTTTGGATGTGGATTTGTTGTTAGAGGTAGACTGAGGCAAGAGGTCTTGAGTTTCAATTATGTGAACGAACGCCTCACGACAATTCGCATCAAGGCTAAATTCGCCAACATCAGCCTGATATGCGCGCATGCCCCCACAGAGGAGAAAGATGACGACAAGAAGGACGAGTTCTACGAGCTCCTGGACAAGACATATGAGCAATGCCCTAGCTATGACATTAAAATTGTCTTGGGTGATTTTAATGCCAAACTAGGAAGAGAAGACGTCTTTGGTGGCACAATCGGAAGATACAGCCTGCACGACACCACCTCCGATAACGGACTCAGGCTAATCGACTTTGCTGCGGGGCGAAACGTTGTGGTAGCTAGTACGCAGTTCCCGCATCTCGATATTCATAAGGGGACATGGCGAATTCCTGGTCAATCAACCGCCAACCAAATCGACCACATTGCGATCGACGCAAGGCACTCCTCCAGTATCAAGGATGTCCGAACGTTCCGAGGAGCCAACGTTGACTCGGACCACTACCTCGTTGTAGCTAAGGTAATGCTACGGATATCCAGACCAAAGCCAAAACAGGGAAATACTGTCAGGAAGTTCAACGTCGGACGGCTACAGTCGCAAGAAATCGCCAGGTCCTTTTCCGATCGAGTCTCTCGCACCCTCTTAACTAGTCCTTTGCCGCCAACTGCAAACATCGAGAACCAGTGGAAAAACTGCCAGGAAGCCATCAGAGATGCCGCCTCTGACGTGCTGGGCTTCGCACGACCACCACAGCGAAACCCCTGGTTCGACGAGGAATGCCGGCAAGTACATGCAGCCAAACAACAGGCATACAAAGCGGCGCTGCATAGAAGGACCAGAGCTGCTCGCGAGCTCTACGAGCAGAAGAGGAAAGAGGAACACAAGCTTCTTAGAAAGAAAAAGAAAGAGCATGAGAAGCGCGCGATCGAGGAATTGGAGGGATGCCACTGTAGGAATGAAGTTCGGAAGTCTTACCAAAAAGTAAAAAGAACCTCCCAAGGTTACAAACCCCGAACCGAAGCCTGCAAGGACGATCAGGGGAACATCGTGGTGGAATCGCAGTCGGTGCTGAGGATATGGAAAAATCATTTCTGCAAATTGTATAACGGCGATGACGAACCGAATTCCACTAACATGCAAATTGCACCATTCAACTTGGACGACGTAGGCCAACAATTCCGTCCACCCGATCTTGACGAAGTGAAGATAGCCATATCTAAACTTAAGTCCAATAAAGCTGCTGGAGCTGATGGCCTTGCGGCTGAGCTATTCAAAGCGGCTGGCGATGAATTGGTTAGGAGTATGCACCAGCTCATCTTTAAAATATGGTCGGAAGAAAGCATGCCCGATGAATGGAACCTCAGTATTGTTTGCCCGATCCTCAAGAAAGGCGATCCTCTGGACTGCACCAACTACAGAGGCATCAGTCTTCTTAATATCGCCTACAAGATCTTCTCTGCCGTACTTTGTGAACGCCTGAAGCCATTCGTCAACAACCTGATAGGTCCATATCAGTGTGGCTTTAGGCCAGGGAAGTCCACCATCGACCAAATATTCGCACTACGGCAGATCTTGGAGAAAACCCAGGAGTTCCAAATCGATACCCACCACCTTTTTATCGATTTCAAGGCCGCGTATGACAGCATCTATAGAGACGAGCTATATAGAGCAATGTCTAGCTTTGGCATCCCTGCCAAACTCGTCCGTTTGTGCAGGATGACGATGGAGAATGCATGCTGCTCCATCAAGGTCGGCAAAGACCTCACCGATACCTTTGATGTCAAAAAAGGTTTTAGGCAAGGCGACGCGCTGTCATGCGACTTCTTCAACATCGTTCTTGAAAGAATAGTGCAAAACTTTCACGTCAACACCAGAGGCACAATCTTTCAAAAGTCCGTCCAATTACTCGCTTACGCTGACGACATTGACATAATCGGACGAACAAAGCGTGATGTCAGTGGTGCTTTTGTGAGCATTGAGAAGGAAGCCAAGAAGATGGGTCTAACGGTGAATGAAAGCAAAACAAAATATATGCTGTCCACAAGAAAGGACACCCAACATCGACGTCTCGGACAGAACGTCACTATAGACAGCTTTAATTTTGAGGTAGTCAGAGACTTTGTCTACCTAGGATCCGCTATAAACTCAGCGAACGACACCAGCGCTGAGATCAAACGAAGAATTACTCTTGCCAATCGCTGTTTCTTTGGGCTAAGAAGGCAATTGAGAAGCAAAGCCCTCTCTCGAGCAACTAAACTGTCCCTGTATAAGACGCTTATCATCCCGGTCCTGATGTATGGTGCAGAGGCATGGACACTGCTAACAGTGGATGAGAAGGCGTTAGGCTGTTTTGAGAGGAAAATTCTCCGGGTGATTTTTGGTCCCGTCTGCATAGATGGGGAGTGGAGAAGAAGATACAACCACGAACTGTATGGGCTGTACGGCGACACCGACCTAGCCGCAAAAGTGAAAAGCCAACGACTGAGATGACTGGGTCATCTAGAGCGAATGGACACCAATGCTCCGGCCCGGAAAGTCTTTGAATCCAACCCCGTGGGACAACGCAGTAGAGGTGGACAGCGTAAAAGGTGGCGCACGCAAGTGGAAGAGGACCTCAACCAACTTGGTGTTTGAAACTGGAGACAGCTAGCTAGAAACCGAGCCGGCTGGAAGAAGCTTGTTGGTTGAGGCCCTGGTCCACCCCGGACTGTAGCGCCACCTTAAGTAAGTAAGTAAGTATACAATTTTTTTAAATCCACAGGGTCTTGAACATATGAGCAAGTACGTGTGACCCAGTCGTGCATTTTTTTTTTTTTGCACGAATCCAAAACTTGCCTTATAGTACCTATAATCGCAAGTAAAAACTATGGCTGCTTTGATTAATTTGAATTTTTTCAAACGGGAAATTCCCGCATAGTGGAAAATTACGAATTTGTAACGGAAAAGTGGCAAGTTGCTTAGTAATGAATTCAATTTAATATAAATAAGCAGATTTAGGTAAATTCACTTAAAAATTAATAAAAAAAAATTGTATATGCAATGAATGTTCAAATTTCAAGTTGCTTGGGGCAGTATTAAAAATAGTTCAATTTCAAAAATATTTTGGATTTGGTAAATGTACCTATGGATACAACTTTTAGACCGCGGCCCATTACTAATCGACGAATTTTATTTTTGTCATACTAAAACGATCCACCCTATTACTTATCCGGCTCCCGATCCATGAAGGGTCTCTGCTTGAGATATTGCGGTCTTCCATCGGTTGTGGCCCCTTGCACGCTCCCTCCAGTCGTCGAGACCAAGCGCTCTTGCGTCTGTGAACGCCTGGTCCCTATAGCGGAGGTTCGGTCTTCCTGGTCGTCTCGAACCTGGGGGATGGGATTCGAAGATTTTCTTGGCTGGAGCGTTGTTCCATTCGCTTGTTTTGGCTCTTTGGACTACATCCACATCTTGGTACAGCTCGTAAAGTTCACGATTGAATCTTCTCCTCCAATCGCCCTCTTCGCATATAGGACCAAATATCCGCCGAAGAATTTTTCTCTCGAAAGTGCCCAGTATCAATTCCCCTTTTTTACTTACCGTCCAGCACTCGGCGCCGTAGAGTAGAACTGGTAAAATTAGCGTTTTGTATAGCGTGCACTTTGTCTATCGAGAAAGGAGTTTTGAAACGCAGCGGTTCGCTAGGGTAATTCTTCGTCGGATTTCCACTAAGGTGTCGTTCGTGGGATTGATGTTTGTTCCGAGGTAGGTGAACTCCTTGACTACCTCGAAATTACTGCTACCAACAGTGAGGTTTTGTCCTAGGTGATGGACAGATGAGGCTTTGTTTGTTGATAGCATATACTTTGTTTTGTCCTCTTTCACTTCAAGACCAACGCGTTTCGCCTGTTCATCAATAGCTGTGAATGCTTCAAGTACAGCTCTCTTGGAGCGGCCGATGATGTGGATGTCGTCCGCATAGCCAAGCAGTTGAGAAAACATGTTGAAAATAGTGCCTTCCATGTTAACACCACTCTTGCGCACTATCTGCTCCTGGACTAAGTTGAAGAAATCACATGATAGCGCATCTCCTTGTCTGAACCCTGTACACGTCTGGAATAACTTGGATGAGCTGTTACTCATGTGCACGTTGCACCGCGTATTTTGTAACGTCATGCAGCATAGCTGGATCAGTGTTTTTCGTGATCCCGAGTTCCTACATCGCCAATAGAAGCTCTTGGCGACTTATGCTATCATATGCATGGTGAGTCTCGACTTGAAATTCGTTGGTCTTTTCCAGGATTTGCCTCAATGTGAAGATTTGGTCTATCGTTAATCTGCCTGGCCTGAAGCCACACTGGTACGTGCCGATCATAGTGTTGCAGAAAGGTTTTAGACGCTCACATAGTACGTTTGATAGGATCTTATAGGCAACATTAAGCAGGGATATGCCTCTGTAGTTCTTACAGGACATAGGATCGCCTTTTTTGTAGACCCACACTTGGTTGATGAGCTGGTGCATCCACCCAACCAAGACATCTCCTCCATTCTTAAAGAGTTCCGCAGGTAGGCCATCCGAGCCGGCGGATTTGTTGTTCTTAAGCTTGTGGATGGCTTTCTTAACCTCTTCAGTACTGGGCGCTGGGACTGGAACTTCATTGACTGGTCTTCTGCTTCTTTGTTCCTCTGTTGCCTCCTCTACATAATGCCCATTAAGCAGCTGCTGGAAATGCTGCTTAAACACGTCTACAATTCCCTGTGCTTCGGTGACTAGGTTACCTTCGCTGTTTCGAAGATCTTGCGTGCCAGTCCTATAACCAGATGCCAGTTGCTTGGCTGTTTTGTAGAACCGGCGCGGCGGGTATTGGTGGTGGTGCTAGACCCTTAGAGATACTTGAGCTGAGAGGCTGCGGATGCTCTTTTCTTTCTACGCAGGGTTTTTTTCTCTTTCCTTCTCTTCTCACGGTACTCCTCTCTTGCTGCTCTTGTTTTCCGTTGCAGCATTTGTATTCGTGCATTTTCCGTCTCCTGCTTCAATACCGCGCATTCATCGTCATACCACGGGTTCTTTTTTCTGGGTGGTTGATAGCCTATGGTGGTCTCGGCTGTCTCCTTAATGATGTCGCGATATTGGTTCCACTGGTTGTTGACGCTTATGGCTGGGTCTACGGCAGAGAGTTTCCCGGTCAATTGCTCACTGTAGTCTCTGGCTTTCTCAGATTTGCTAAGGCATGCAATGTTGAATTTTTTTCTTTGGGCGGTCTTCGTTTTCTTTTCGTTGGACCGTCGGGCTCTGAACTTTGTCACAACAAGAAAGTGGTCAGAGTCCACGTTTGCGCCTCGGAAAGTTCGCAAGTCCAAGATGTTCGATGCATACCTTGCGCCAATTAGCACGTGGTCGATTTGGTTGGCGGTTCAACCATCTGGAGGTTGCCAGGTTGCTGTGTGTATCCTTCGCCTGGGGAACCAAGTGCTACTTATCACCGTATTACGAGCTGCAGCAAAGTCGATTAGTCGGAAGCCGTTATCTGTTGTCATTTCTTGGAGGCTGTGCTTTCCAACTAATCCGCCAAAGATGTTTTCCTTTCCGACTCTAGCTTTGAAGTCTCCGAGCACGACTTTGACATCGTTCTCCGGACAGGCTCCGTAGGCTCCGTCCAGGAGGTCGTAAAACTCCTCCTTGTTAGACTCCTCAGCTTCATCGGTAGAGGCGTGTGCACATATTAGGCTGATGTTTTGGAAGGTAGCTTTGATGCGGATCACAGCCAGGCGATCGCTAATTGGCTTAAAATCGATGAATTTCGATCTGAGTCGATTTCCCACGATGAATCCGCATCCTAACATGTGCAGTCTTTGATGGCAGCTGTAATAAATGTCGCAATCTTTTCTTTTCGTTATACTTGAACCTATACCGCGAGAGGACAGATTCAAGTTTTTGAGTAGCTCCTGGTGTATAGAGTGTCCTTACATTCCAGGTTCATACTCGTAGATCATAGTCCATTTTCGTTCCGGGTCTGGTTGACATTTGAGGGGGGTCGTTATCCGAGGCTTCTCGCGTATCTCTCATAACAATTGGCTTTTTTACTGTGGTCGGGCCGTTAGCCCAACGCACTAACCTCCAATCTGTAGGGCCCTGGGCTTAATGTTGCAATTCTTTCCTTGGTCAACATTCGCACTTACAAGTTTAGCAAGTCAAGGCATAAAGCCAAGACAAGTATCCGGCGGCTACCAACGTGGAGGTATTGTAAGCACTTGATGTGTAGGAAAAGATACAGCTCGAGGCTACCAGTTCCTACAACATCCAACTACCCAAAAAATTGTTTATGAATTCATAACCTAATCAGGTGGGTCTTGAGACAATAATTGTGAATTTTTCTTCTGCGGACTTATAGTCCAGGAACCTTGTAGCTTCATAGGACTGAGACCTTGCGTCAGGTCCGGTAGTTCTGATTTTTTGCTGAGTTGTTTATGATGTTGGCCTAGTAATAAATCCGATTTTTTGACCTCGAGCACCGAACGCAACATTGGTAAAAATCCAAAAAACCGCGAATTTTTCGCGGTTTTTTCACTTATTGGCCATTTTAACCATTACGCCCTAATTTCCGAATAAAACATTGCTCTACGATTTCAACCTTACTAAATTTGCTTCAATTTGAATCTAAAGCCGGTTCTGTAGACATAACAGTTTTCAAGGGACGGCTTTTCAAAATATAGCAATAAAAATTTAAAACAACAAGTAGTATATAAAACAGTATAATAACAAAAACATGGTCTTTGACATATACTGCATCAAAGCAATAGAGCGTGTAGATTGGGCCAAAAGAAGAAAACAATAGTACTGGATGGGGGGTATATATCCCCCCGTTTAGGCGGGAGGGGTAATTTTAAGAAAAGTTGACTTCAAATAGAAAAATAACTTTAAAAAAACAAATGGTAATATCTGGACGAAAATCCATTGCTCAACTTAAAGCCAGAAATCCATTCTTTAATTTTATTTTTAAATAAAGTTTTCTTAGCTGATAGTTATTGAAAAATTTACTTTCAAACTCAAAATTTTGAGAAAAAGACGATTTTTTTTTGTTAATCTATTTTTTTTTTTTTATTTTATGGTAGTAAGTACTATTTTTGTTTTTGATTTTCAATGCCCTTATTAATTTTTAGTTAAAAACTGATGATGTTGGCCTTACCAATAATCCAAGTTTTCGACCTCGAGCGCCGAACGCAACTTTGAGAGATATAAAAAAATAATAATAATAAGAAAAATCAAGGTTTTTGTTTGAAAAATTTTTGAAATTAGTTTTTTTTTTTAATGTACTTTTTATTTCATTTCAATTCAAAAAAGTCGAAAAAAAAGTCCAAAAGACTTGATGATTGACAAATTTTCTCGGTTATTTTGTTAATACACAAGCATGTGTTGTGTTTTGGAAAGTGCATTAAATAGACAACTTTTTTAAGTAATTGGCCACTCATGTTCTCATACAATTTTAATTTATTAGAGGTGGTATGTCCTCTAGCATCCCCAAATGAAGTCATAGGAGGTTGGGGCTGATTGAGTTCGTTTGTCCACCAGCTCAGCATGAAAATCCAAAAATAAAATTTGTTTGTCCACCTCCTGGAGAAAACATATTCAACTTTTCTTTTTTGCACTGAAAAACAAAAAGTGCTCCAAAGACCCC